>WBNO01000818.1:13348-31469 GCA_013400575.1 Peucedramus taeniatus
CGCGGTGCCGGTGGTGCTCGGAGCCGCCGCGCTCACGGCCGCGCTGCTGCTGTTCCCCCGGGAGGGCGAGAGCCCGGCCCCCGCCGGCGCTGAGGAGGTGAGCGGGGCGGGAGGGGACGGGCGGTACCGGGTGTGCCCCGGGACGGGCCCCTGGAGCCCCGGGGCTGCACCTTTTCCTTGGCAATGGCCCCAGGTGGGTCTGAGCCAGGGACCGGCACAGCGGCCCCTGGAGCCCCGGGGGTGGTTCCTTACCCCGGGAATGGTTCCTTACCCCGGGGATGGCCGCAGGATGCTCGGGGCCCCGGGAATGGTTCCTTACCCCGGGAATGGTTCCTTACCCCAGGAATGGTTCCTTACCCCGGGAATGGTTCCTTACCCCAGGAATGGTTCCTTACCCCAGGAATGGTTCCTTACTCCGGGGACGGTTCCTTACCCCGGGGGTGGTTCCTCACCCCGGGGATGGCCGCAGGATGCCCTGGAGCCCCGGGGATGGTTTTTTACCCCGGGAATGTTCCCTTACCCCGGGAATGTTCCCTTACCCCGGGGATGGCCGCAGGATGCCCTGGAGCCCCGGGAATGAGCTTTTAGCTCAGAGACAGCCCCGGTGCCTATCCGTGCCCCGGAGATTGCCCCGTGCTGCCTTTGTGCTCTCCCGCTGGCACGGGCTGTGCCGCTGGAGCCGGGACCTGCTCATTTCCCTGACTGAATTGCGGATTTACACACTGTCCCCCTGGCTCGTGGGGTTATTCCCCTCCTGCCGTCCCCCGGGGCTCTCTGCAGGGGTTGCCCTCCTGCGTTGTTCCCTTCCAGCTCCAGCAGCCTCTGCTCCCTCTCTGCCGTTCCTTTCCTTATGGTTCTCCTTCCAATCCTGCAGCCTTTCGCTTTTCCCTCAGCTCTGATTTCTGATTGAAGCCCAATAACAGCTCCTCAGCTCTCTTGCAGGTTCTTGCCGTGCTTGAGCACGAAGCCATCTGCCTTGGCAGGCACAGGGATCTCCCCAGTTTTTGGATCAGGCTGTCTGAGCTGCCACCTTGAGCTCCCCCAGAGCTCTTTGGGCTTTGAATGCACAAAGTTTTGTGGCCTTTCAGGTGCTGCCTCCTCTGTTCTATTATTAATGCATGTTAATTATTGCTCTTCTGGTCTTGTTCTGTGTAAATCCCTACTAAAAGATACTTGTAATGTTCTTTTCTTCTCTCTGTGTCACATCTGACCTGCTCGTGTGAAGGTTAGGAGTGAGATGAAGGGCAGCCCAGTGCATGTTTGTTGCCTGGAAGGCAAATGGAATTGGAAAGCTTATTTTTTTCACAGATCTTCAATTGGACTGGACCTGCCCTGCCTATCAATAATACATGACCTGGGCTTTCTGCACCAAAACTCTGCTAATTGGCTAATTAAAAAGTGAAACGTGCAGAAGCAGCCAGCGCTTGGCTCACCAGAGACTCTCTGCAGGAGCACCAGGGCTGAGCCAATGTGATGGATAAAGCTGAGCTGGGGCTGAGCAGAGCTCTGGGGGGTCTGGGGAGCAGAGAGGGGATTTCATAAACAGCCTCCTTGCCATGGGCTTCTCTTTGTCTTGCCTAGCCACCATAGCTGGTTTTTTAATTGTTATTTTTTTCTTCTCTCACTATCTCCCTTCTGAAAGGAAGTCAGGGCTGGAGGTTTGTGGCTGGGGTGAACTGCTTCAGGGCTTGACTGCTGTCTCCTCCCTGTGCTCAGAACTGTGCTGCTCCACATTCACATTCCCAGGCTTTTTGCAGGGATTCATGTTCTCATTTGTCACACACTGTGCATCCCAGGGATGAGAAGCAAGGAGAGGAATCTGGGGGAGTCTCAGAGGTTTTTTTTTCCAGGGTGGGGGTGTGCTCCCTCCAGGCTCCTGGAGCAGACTGGGGCTGTGACGTGCTGGGATCTTTGTGTTTCTCTTCCCTGCAGATTGTGGACACCTTCCTCATTGGCCGTTTCATCCTCCTGGCTGTGATGGGCCTGGTCTTCCTCGGGTGCCTGTTCCTGTTCCTGATTTACCACCTCATGGAGCCTGTGTATGCCAAACCACTCCACAGCAGCTAGAGACAGCAGTCTGCAAAGAGGAGATCCTGGTTTCATGGGAATAAAGCAGAAGAGACACCAGGAGGCTGTTCTGGAGGTGACCCTGATGTTCTGTCTGAACTCAGAAAGAGCCAGCAAAGCAAGTGAAGCCTTTGCTTCATCTTAAGAAGCAAAGTTTGGTCTGAGCACGAGCTTCTTCCTCCCCAGGGGGTTCAAGCCTCTGCACCTGCAAAGGTGTGTGAACCTCTGAATCCTGCTCTCGTTTACAGAGAGCTGAGACCCAGCACTTGGTGCTGCTCCTGATTCAGTGCACTGAACTGAACCAGGTGGTTTGTTATTGTTACCCACAAGAAATGGGTAGAGCAAACAAACAAGAGCAGTTTGTTACTGCTTTTTCACTGTGGTTTAATAAAACTCTTTGAGAAATCCCCGACTCAGGCTTTATTTATTCCACAGGGATGTGACATTTGGCCATGCTGTGGTGACAGCCCATGAGAACTGCCTTTTTCTGGGGCAGACGTGTGGGTTTGAGAAGAAAACCCAAACAAATATTGGTGTGTGGCTGTGGATTGTTTGGGATGGTCCCTTGGACTGGAAATCAGGGGCTTTGGAGTGGGGAGTGAATGCAAAGGGATGCCAGAGCAGCAAATGGAGAGCTGCCCTCCCAGGAGTGAGGGAGAAGCTGTGTCTGCCCTCCCTGGTGCTGAGCAGTCCTGCCAGCCATGGAAAAGCCCCTTGCTGATACCTGAGTGTTCCCTGCCTGTGACAGCCCTGAGGTGGCACCCTGGGTGCTGCCAAAGGCTCACAGTTGCTGCCACCCTAAAACTTCATTTCCCAATTGTAGCACAGATCCTGCTGCAGCTGCTGGCACCTCCAACACCTTCCCTGCCCCTCTTTTCTCCTCTTGGGGGAGAAAACACTCTTATGTTTTTCAGGAGCAGCAATGGGGTGGAATGCCATTTTTGTCCCTATTTTTGGGGGAAGCCAGGGGAGCAGCCCTGCTGAAGCAGAGCCTGTGCTGAGGTGAAGCTGTGGGCAGCAGTGGCACGAGCTGCCTGCACAGCCACTGCCCTCTGTGCCCTCAGTGCCAGCAGTTTGTTTTCTGGCATGAAATCTCAAAAGGCTTTTAAATTGCAGGAGAAAAGCATTTTTGGTGGCCTGGAGCATCCTGTGACTGTTTTGTAGCAGGGAAGAAGCCTTTACCCTCCCTGCACTGGGGAGAGGCTCTCACTGGTGCCCAGGTCCCAGGGTGAGGTGGGTTCTGTTGTGACTCACATTCTCCAGCCCCACAGGGATGGAGCTGCTCAGCCTTCCATGGTTGAGTATTGCAGTGAGGTCAAAGCCACTGAGACAAGCCCTGAGCAGTGCTCAGGGTCAATACAGCCAAAAACTCGGGGGCTGAAACTCAGAATTATTTTTTTTTAGAATTTTTTTCCTCTTTTTCATTTTGAACTGATGACAGTAAAATAAAGAACCCACTGGCTTTTTCCAGCCCTGTCCTGACAGCTGCCAGTCACCAAGCAGAGCTTTCAGGACATGAAAGATTGATAAGGCAGAGCCAGTAGGCGTGGAGGTGACGCTTCCCTGGCAGAAAATGCCCCAGCACCCCAGAGCACTGAGTCAGTCAGCTAAAAAATGTAAGTACAGTCCCAAAAAAAGCAGAGAAGAGGCATCTCTGCTTTCCAAAGTGCAGCCACACTCAATCCCTTCCTGTCCTGATGCCCGTGTCCAAGGGAGTGTTGAGGTTGAGAAAATGCTGAGCATTTATGCAACACAAGCACATTGGGGTCTCCTGGGGATTTTGGTGTTACATCTGAAACAAAATTCATATTTAATTCATTGTGTTAATAACATTAATGAACATGGAGTTTCTCTGGCAGCTCCAGCTCTGTGCCTGCTGTGTCGTTCTCCCCATGTTTGTGGGATGATTTGGGAGCCTCAGTGAGGCCACAGTTTCACCAGGGCTTCAGTCCAGCAAATGGGAGGGAAA
Source organism: Peucedramus taeniatus (assembly GCA_013400575.1). NCBI lineage: Eukaryota > Metazoa > Chordata > Aves > Passeriformes > Fringillidae > Peucedramus > Peucedramus taeniatus. The sequence continues at coordinate 17,385 of WBNO01000818.1, forward strand.
CCACAGCAAAAGCAGCTGGGGCACTAAAAACCCAACCCTAACAGCAGAAATGTGAAACTTCTCCCCATTTTGCACTGTAATTAAACCCAAATAAAAGCTTTTCCTGTCCCCTTAACTGTTTGTGACTAAAATGAGTCAAAAGGCTGATAGAGCAGCAGTTATTTTGGGGAGAGCAGAAAGCCACACTGCAAGAGAGACACAGTGGCTCCTGCTCAAGGAGGTGATTTCAGCATTTTCCCAAAAACCCCATTAACTGGAGAAAGAGCCTCATGTGCTCTCACCCCCACTGAGCCATTCTGAGCTTCATCCTCATCCTTCACAAGCCTTGGCAGTGGGGAACCAGCAGCTGGATGAACTCAAGCCGGGCTCTCTGAGTATTTATTTATTCTGGGGAGTTCTGCTCTTCCCCGCACAGGGGCTTTCCAAACGGTTCCTGTTTATTTTTGGAACAGGAAAGACCACGTCAAGGAATTGGTATGAGCCAGAGCTGCTTCCCAACCAGCCCCAAATGGTGATTTTTTGCTTCCATCCACATCCCAAAGCTCCAGCTCCTGGAGGATAACCCCTCCTAGCACATCTGCTTCCACCTAGCAGCCTGCTCCTTTATTTTGGAATTAACGTGCCACAGGAGGGCAGGTTTGTCTAAAACCCCAACCTCTCAGGTGCAGGTGGGGATTTTGGGACCTCAGAGGATGTTAAAGCCAAGGAGCCCTGCTCCAGCCCAAACTGATCCAGCCCTCCTCTTGCAGGATGAGAGAACTGGATCTGCCATGTCCTGAGGTGCAGGCAGAAAATTGGGCTGAAATTGCAAGGAAGCTGCTGTGCTAAAAGACCCCATGTGTGCCAGGGTGAGGGCAGGCTGCCTGCTTTAGGGTCAGAAGGAAAACCAGCCCTTTTTTCTCCCTAAATTCTCTGCCTGTTTAGAAATGAGCAGGGATGCTCCTGCACCAGGATGTGGTGCCCAGAAAGTGCCAGGCTCACCAGCCTGAGGGCAGCTGCTCCCTCCTGCCTGAGGAGGGCAGGGAGCAGTGCCAAAGCAGAGGTGGAAGGAGCAGGAGTGTCTGCAGGGGAAACTCCTCTCCTTGATTTAAGGTCCTTGAATGACGGCAATTCCTCATGTCTCACGCTGCTCTTTGCTGGCACTTAATTACCCTCACTGGAAAAACTGCCCTCAGATTTCCACCTTGACTTTGCTGACTTCAGCTTCCCTGCTGTTGGATCCTGATTTGCCTTTGGCTGCTAATTAAAAAGCCCTTCAGCTTTTGCCAGCTGCTCCTTGCATAGGTAATTACAGACCGTGCCCCAGCCACCTCTCCACCCTCCCAGCAGACCTGCAGCATTCCTCCAAAATCTGTGCAGCCTCTTCCCCACCTGCCTCCTGGGGGATGGCATTGCTGTGCTGTGGGACTGTGGGGTGACCTTTAGAAAAACCCAAACACTGCATTTACCAAACCTAAAGAGCCCGTTTGAGGTGGGATTTGTCCCATCACAGGACAGAGGTGGCCACGGGTCCGTGCTCGCAGTGCCAAAGGGGCTCATGGCAGGGGAAAAGCAGCAGCCCCTTATCCAGCAGAGGAGGAACAAGGCAAGTTGTCTTCCAGATTCCTCCCAGAGAAGCTCAGCTCCATTTAAACAGTTTTTTTGGCTAAGGCAAACCCAGGGGATCCCCTCTCTGCCTTCCCACTCACCCTTCAATTCCAAAGCTCAGTGAGATCTGGAGTTTTCTTTGGCATTTGGCTCTTTTAATTTTAAGTTTGAAACTACCACGGGCTGTGTGCCCTTTCTCCTCGCTCCTGGCAGCGGAGCCAAGGCTGTTCAGACTTTCCAAACATAAGTGGGACACGGCCCAGGCCTAAATTTGTCCTGGAAAAATTGTAAGCAGCTGAAAGAACAAGCAGGGGAAAGGCAAAAAAAAAAAAAAAAAAAAAAAAGGAAGAAAGGGGGGGAAAACTCCCCAAACCAACTTGCTGTCACAATAAGTCCCCAGGTGTGTCAGGATTTACAGGATTTTTTGCTTGAAAATGTATTTCAAGGCCCCCCTCCCCAGGAGCAATCAGCAGTGTGAAAGCTCCATCACACCTGCCCTGACAGGGCCACTCTCATTCTCAGCCCAGCTCATGGGTCCCTGCCAGCAGCGAGGTCTTTGTGCCCACAGAGGCCACATGTGCCACGAGCCAGTGGCCTGGGGACACTGCAGGGTCCCCCCTCAGCTCTGCTGAGGACAGACCCTCTTGTGGCACCTCTCCCTATGGCTCTATCAGGGTTTAGCCCAGCGGGGTCAATGTTTTCCTGGGAAAAAGGGCAATTGGGGATTTTGTTTTTCTCTGCCTGCTCCATCATTTTTCCTGCTTTTTTCCCAAGGCCTATTGAGCATCACCAGTCAGAGTGGAGGGGATTGAAGGCCATCACTGCTTGGTCACCTCAAACCTGCAGCTGCCACTCTCCAAGCTGCCTGGTCCCCTGGGCCACTCCAGCACCTTCAGAGGTTCACAGGGAGCTGCTCCAACTGGCTAGCAAGTTTCCTCCTCTTTTTCCCCCCACCCTTTTTTCCCCTTTGCTGATGAAATCAGCACTTAATAAAATCACATCAGGTGCAGATGTTTTCTCCTCGGGTCAAGATCCAAGGAGGTGAAGTCAATTAGAGCTGCAATTTATCCCAGGCACACACAGAGCCCCCTGCACGGGGCACTGCTCTGCCCTGGGCAGAGAACCAGTGCCAGGTGTGATCCCCGGGAGGTGAGGGGAGGGAATCACATCCCAGGGGATGCAAACACATCCCAGGGGGACACAATCATATCCCAGGGGACTGCAAACACATCCCAGGGGACTGCAAACACATCCCACGGGGGTGCAATCATATCCCAGGGGATGCATTCAGCATCCCAGGGGACTGCAATCATATCCCAGGAGACTGCAAACACATCCCAAGGGGATGCATTCAACATCCCAGAGGGATGCAGACACATCCCAGGGGATACAATCAAGTCCCAGGGGATGCAGACACATCCCAGGGAATACAATCACGTCCCAGGGGATGCAATCACGTCCCAGGGGGATGCAGACACATCCCAGGGGATACAATCACGTCCCAGAGGGATGCAGACACATCCCAGGGGATGCAATCACGTCCCAGGGGATGCAATCACGTCCCAGAGGGATGCAGACACATCCCAGGGGATGCAGACACGTCCCAGAGGGATGCAGACACATCCCAGGGGATACAATCACATCCCAGGGGATGCAAACACGTCCCAGGGGATGCAAACACGTCCCAGGGGATGCAAACACGTCCCGTGGCTTCCAAGCCCCGGCTCTGCGCACATCAAAGCCGGGTCCCCCGGAGCACAGCTGGCTGCACAGCTGGCCCTGGCTTCAGCCATCTGACACCGTGGGGGCTTCTGAGCCCCATCGCTGCCCGGGGAGCCTGCAGGGCTGGCAGCCAGCGGCACCGCCTCAACCTCCTGGGGCCCCTCCTAATTAGGAAGCGCCTAATGAAGATCATCAGCTGCCCGCACCGGACCGAGAGCAACCAGAGTGTGTGAACAGTTCACCGTGGTGTGGGGGTTGATGCGCGTTTTTCTTTTGGAGCTAAATGATATGATTTTGGAATATTAATAATCAGGAAAAACATCGGCTTTAGTATTTTTTTTTTTTGCAGTGGGATGAGTCAAGGAGTAAACCTAGCTTAATTTGTGTTCAGCCCAGGGATGTCCCCTGTGTAGAATAAGCAGCACTTTGTTGATGAGGCAGTGCCTAAAGTGATTTGGCATCATCCTCCTGATCCAGATCCTGGAATACCAAATTATTATATAATACCTCTTACCAAATCCAAGCATCTGGATGGGGCAGGCTCACAAACAAGAGACTGCACGTGGAGGAAAGCAAGGAGAGGGGTGTGATCACTGCCCCCAGGTACTCACAGACTTGGCTGAGCCTGTCAGGACATGGCATGGAGTGGCCACACAGATTTTGCACGTTTTTATTAACAAAACGGCCGATGGTGCAGAATTGACCCAGAAAACCCTTTGGCCAGGGCCCTTTGACCACTCCTCGCCCCTGCCTCCGTTGGAAGCAATCCCATGGTGGCGGTGAGCCCGCGGGGCCGTGCCCGAGGCTGGGCTGCAGCTTCCCCGCGCTCCCGGTGCGCCCCGGCCTCTCCTCGCTCCGGGCTCGGGGCGGCTCGTCAGAACTCCTTAAACCTGCGGGGAGAGAAGCGAGCGGCTCAGGGCGGAGAGCATCGCCCCGCAGGGGTTGGGATCGATGGTGGACACTGCGATGCTGTCGGAGATGGAAAGGGAAAACGGCTCTGCCGGGAAAGCCCGGCCCCATCCGCACCGTGAGGAGGAGAAGCAGGCGCGAGGAGGAGATCCAGCCACTGCTTTGTCTCCGGCCAAAGCTGAAATGCCCTCAAAAATCCTACAGCGTTTCTGCCTCTTCTCTGCAAGCTGCTCCGGAGACACTCCCCAAAGCCCTCAAGACATTGCAGTACTGCCACAAACCGAGCCAGCTCTTTCCCCCAGCAGAAACCAGCCAGTATGTGGTGCAAACACGGATGCTGTCAACCCCTAGGACAGCTGTCACCCTAACCAGCCCCGGCACAAGAGAGCAGAGCCTGGCAGCCCTCCACCGGCAGCCGCAGAAGGAGATTTGGGCTGCACTTACCGCAGCACGAGGCCCACACTATTGCTCTTTCACCTGCAAACACAAGACATAAGGGACGAAATGTTCGCGGGGGGTCGGGGTCTGGCAGCCCCACTGCCAGGACCGGCTGTGGCCCCTTCCTTTAGATGTCACACGGGAATGCTGGTGGCAATCGGAGCCAGGCCAGTGCTGATTTGGAGATTATTTATACACTCACTGCAGTGATTCGCCTACAGATTTGATTAGCGAGCCCTGGCTGCGTGTAATCAAGCTCAGTGGCACAGGTGGGCAAAGCCTATAAATTCAGTTGGTTCAAGTGCATTAATCAATCCCAATCGATTGGGCATCTGGGTCAGTATCTGCTAAATCAGCCAGAGACAAGGGTGCACTGCCCAGACACATCTCCCTCTCCCCCCTTCCTCTCAGTCCCCCACCCTCCCACACTCTTCCCTGGCCATTGCAATTTGATCTTTTGATTCCCAGATTTTGATCTCGGCCCTAAATGATTGGCAGAGTAGCTATTTCTAGGCTGAGCCTGCAAAGTGAAACTCAGAATCAGCATGGATCAGGCTTGTGTTTGCATTTAATCCTCAGGGCTCGAGTGAAGATACTTACACCGAGCTATTTCCCATCCATCACTGACTCTGTTAGCTGCACACTAGAGCTACAAAGACACAAGGACACTGTGTTTAGCACCCCAAGTGTTTTTTGAGGTGCAGCTGGCTAAAATCCCCCAGGTGCTGCCTTGGCTTGAGGTGGAAGCGTCTCTGTGGCCACGGCAGGCGGGCTGGCGATGCCCGCGCGGAGATGCAGCAGCGACAGCAAGGGGTAACAAAGATCCTTCTGGAGCAGCACCGACACCCTGCTCGGGCACCGTGGCACCACAGGCTGCCCCAGGGTGGCAACTACGTACCCTCTCTGCCTCGCCATGGGGCCACACCAGCCACGGGCCTCCTTGACCACCACACGAGCCAGGAGCTGCAAGAGGAAGGGGGGAGGATCGCTGCAAGGCCGGTGGCACTGCAGCCCCCAGCCTTGCGTGAGTATTTCCATCACCAGCAGATCAATGCTGCAGCTCTTCCCAGCAAAGATCATAGGAACTGTGCGAGGAGGAGGTTGTTGGGAAAAGCCAAGTGAAAGCAGAGGTTTGGAGTCTGAGGGGAATAATTTGTAAAGAATTCTCAAAACTTGATTGGAAGTTCACACAGTCTTGTATATTTGTATGTAAATACTGAGATAAGGTGTGCTGACTTAGGAAGGTTATGGAATAGAGATGATATTGTTGAGAGAGAGATTGAACTAGAAATATATTTTAATAAGTTTCAAAATATGGTTTTGTAGAAAGATTAAATATTTTAGAGAAACAGAATTGTGAAAGATGTATTGTAGTAGGACTATGTGGGGAAAAAATATAGGTGATTAGTGTTAAAAGTAATAGTAGTGTTGTATAGTAAAAGGTTTAAACATTTATAAGGTACTGTAACTAGGAAATAGGTTAATTTCTGATGGAATGGTGCTGAGTTTTACATTTTTTGTGTCTCGCTATTTATTGAGACTGATAATAGAATAAAATCTCTAAAAACATTTCTTAGTTACCCCATCTCTGGGGTAAAAAGTTGAGAAAACTAACAAAATGGTGCCTTGTGTGAGGAAGTGATAACTATCTGTTTAAAACGCCTCTCAGTTATCCCATCTCTGTAAAAGCTGAGAAAACCAATAGCTGAGAGCTCAATAGCTCAACCAAAAGCTGAGAGCCAATACAGGCCTTTGCAGTTTGCCCTGTGGCTGGATGTCTTCTGAGAACCATCTGTGCCCTCCACCAGAGAGCAGGCAGCTAAAAGGGAGCCTGTGACACCCCAGGTAGAGAAAGGAGTCCTGCCAAGCAGACACCTACCAGACAAGCCAGGACGTCGGCTGCTATCAACATGTAAAAGACATTATTCCAGCCCGTGGGAGAGATGAGCCCTGCCAGCAGCGGCCCCAGCGCAGCACCTGCGGGGCACACGAGCCACGTTAGCCCTGTTCACACCTGAGAGGGGAGCAGGACCCCCAGCACCCCCCAGGACACACCAACAGATCCCGTGCCGTCGATGATGGCTGTGACAGTCGAAAGGGCTTTGGCATTTCCTTTGAGAGATTCATGGGTGCCCTGTAAGGATGGAGGCATAAAACATAAAGAGCAAAAGCAGCTTTGGGGTGCATGGCTGGCATTTCCCAGAGTGAAGCCGATGTCCCAGGCAGCAATTCCCATGTGTCAGACCCAGCCACAGACGGGAAGACCAAACTCAAATGCTGCCTGCAGCCAAACCATGGATTGCCAACAGCGGGCAGAAATTCCCAGGGGATCTGCCACCAAATATTTCCACTCTGCTTGTGCTCAGAGGGAGATGCAGCAAAGCTGAAACACAGTCATGTGGCCAAAGTGAAAAAGCAACAGGAAAAACCCCTGTGTTTAAGAGAGGGTGCGGAGCACAGCACCAGGTGTGACAGCTCTGCCCTTCTCCTCTCTCTCCTTGGAGGCATTGAAAAACAAAGGTTAAGTGCAAAAACCCCAGCAAATCCCTCTGGGAAAGAGGGAGCAGCCTCTGGGTGTGCAAGGGCAGCGTGGCGGGGTCTGAGGTGCACCTCTTACCAAATCTGCCGACACCGCTGTTGTGATGAGCGCGTAGGGCCCATTAACCAGAGCACCACAGATGATCAGCATCGCTGCAGAGGTACCCAGGAAGAGATTACATCTTTAGGTGCAGGGAGCAGCAGGACATTGGATCCATCATCCCCAGCCCGTGTGTGGACACTGCTGTCCCACGCATCCATCTCCTGTGCATATCCATTTACCCTTGAAGATCCCACCCAGCAGGCAGTGAAGACTCCCAACACCAACACTACCCTCCCCCAAATTCAGCCTGGAAGCCTGGCTCAAGAGGAGGAATAAAGGCAGGTGAATCCACAGTGTCTTCCATCACCACTTCAGTGACAGGACCAAGCTGCATCATGGAGCTCCTTACCTATTGATGTGCCAATGCCGTTCTGACCCACATGGTTATACAGGAACAGCTGGAAAAGAGACACAAGGTGAACCAGGTATGGCTACTCCAGCTGTTTTACCAAGAGTTTTCCTTGCAGCAGTACCCTGGGAATGGGATGGAGAATGTGGGGACCTGAATTACTGCTCGTGCCAAGCACCAGCTGGGATGGGGAGCTGACCTCTGCATCCCACTGGCATGATGAAATACCTGGCAGCTGGCAAACAGAGGTGCTGCCACGATTTATGGCCAGTGAGGCTCTGCTGCCTCCCACAGCTGCAGCCAGACATAATTTGCCCCAACGGTGCTCTCGGGGCCGCGGACGTGACACAGCCCCTCTGCTTCCCAGCATGTGCCAACTCTTTCGGCGGGAGAGGCTCCCACCCCAGAGCCAGCCAGGATTGGATTACAGCTAATTAGCCATGTTGTGGAAGCAAAGCCAAATGAGCTCTGTGCAGGTGCCTGGGAAGGACGTCCAAGCCAAGTTCCAGTGGAGCATGAGGCCGTTGGCATGGGGGCTTTTGGGATGAAAATCAAAGAGACAAAAGCTGGGCCGGCTCAGTGGGACCCCCAGGGCTTTGAGCAGAGTTATGGCAAGATGGAAAAACCTTAAGGGTGTTTTTAGTTGTCAAGGCCTCTGCAATCCCTCCCCAGCCCCTCGAGCTGGACATCCTTCCCAGGAACATCTGGGCACGTGAATCAATCCCAGCTCTCATCTCAGCTGAGCACATGACCAGCTTATCCTGGGCCTTGGGAAGAGGAAGGCAGCTGTGACTCAAAGAAGCCGGGGCAGAGGAAACCCTCGTGATGGGCTTTGAGCCCGCGTGACAGCTCACCATGGGAGCAGCGACCACCAGCATCACGCAGCACGTGGTGGCTCTGCCACCAGTGTAGTCAGAGATGAGGCCAGCAAAGATCCCCCCTACAAGGAAGAGTTGCAGGTGTCAGTCACACCACCCCAAAGGCAGAGCTTTGCCCTGGCTCAGCCCAAAATCCAACATGATGCTCTTTCATTCCCCATCTTCTGACCAGTATGCCCCCAAGGTTAAACACCATAATATCAGAGTGAAGAGCTTTGATTTATCCCTTCCACTTCCTCCCTGCCAATGGTTTCTCAGCACTTCCATGCCACTCTGGTCTTTTCCATGCTTGCAAACTGTAGGAAAAGGAGTGCCTGAGCAAGCAGGACCTGAGGCAAGAGGCTGTGACGGTCATCAAAACGAATGGATGCCAAAATAAAATGGAGGGGTGTTTGCTGCCTGCTGAGTGCTGTAAACACTGAATAAACCTCTCGGGGGTAGGAGATGGTGTTGCCTGTAGGGGGAGGACCAGTCAAGGCTGGCCAGGGCCAGGATTGTCCTAAATCAATCCCTGATCCATCCCCTCCACCCCAGTATGTTGACGAACCTAAAATACCCCCGACATCAAAGAGGGTCGACAGGTCCCCAGCTTCCTTGGCACCAAAATGAGCTGTGGGGGAGAGGAGAGGGGTGAGGAGATGCTTCCCTTGCAAGGCTCGCTCCCGCCTCGCTGTCCCCAGAACTCACCAACGTTGACAATGTAGAGGGGCAGCCAGTACAGGAAGGTGTAGCTCACCAGCTTGGCAAAGAGCAGGCACAGGGAGAACTCCACCACACCCTGGGAGGAGAGGAGGGGACATCAGAGGAGCCTCCTTCCCCCAGCCTCCTCTGGATGGTGGGTTATTCCCATCTCCCTGTGGATGCTCTGAGCTGCTCTGGATTTGCTTTTTCCTCCATCCCAGCACTCACAGGTATCCGAAGTGCCCCAAGGAAGCTGATGGCTTCGGGCTCCTCAGCTGGCTCCTTGGGGTTGTTGGAGTGGTCTACACTGCTCTGGCCTGAGAGGCTATGTGGGCCCTCATTGGAGGTGACTGCTTCGGGATCCTTCTCACTGGTGGTCACTCCTCCAGGATCCTCATCAGCGGCCATCTAAAATCAAGCCAAAAGCAGCAGATGTGGCTCTCGTGGCTGGAGGAGGCTGAAACATTGGCTCTGCTGCCAGGGCGTGACCCAGAGGATGCTCCCAGTGGAAGAGCAACAGCCATCCCCTGTGACAGCTGAACATTGCTCTAATTCCTGCCGTTACAACCTGATAACCCAGTTGTTTCACTGTGCCCTGAGCGACACCCAGCCCAGGACAGGCCCGCTGGGAATCGGCGCGACTCACGTGATGCAGAGGTGGGTTGCAGTCGACATCCTCAGGATCTGCAGGGAGAAAGAACACCCTGTGAGGAGAGCCTGGAGCAACCCCACTCCACCTGCTCTCCCTCCAGCATCTCACAGGGGCTGGGAACCCCCAGGTCAAGGCTGCATCTCTGGGAACCCCGAGGTCTAGGCTGCATCTCTGGGTACCTCTTCCCCAGTAAAAACCCAAAAGACTTCCCTGATATCTCTTAGAAAGACAGGCTCAGAGGAGTGACTGGTATGGGGGATGAACCCACCTGGACAACCCCAGTGATGCTGAGCATCCCCATGGTGGTCAGATCCACATCCCTGCTAGCCACACATTGGAAATAAGTATTTGGGATGGCCAAAAATGCTAAGAGATGGGCAAGGTGGAAAATTGTATACATTTCACTGTTGTCTGCTGTGCCCCAGATCCCAACACTCACACTCCACGAGGAAGAAGAAGCAGATGATGCCCACAGCAGTGATGATGATGCCAGGCACAACAAAGGACAGGCCCCAGGCAGAGGAAACCCAGGCACCGGCGATGAGCGACCCTAAGATGTTGCCAACGGAGGTGTGAGAGTTCCAGATGCCCATGATCAAACCTCTCCTGGTGGGGACACAGCCAGGTCAGTGCCACTGGGATGGCTGCCAGGGTCAACAGGGACCAGGACTGGCATGGGACACGTAGGAGGAAAACTCACTTTCCTTTGCCAAACCAGTTTCCAACGCATGCCACGACAGCAGGCCAGCCTGTTGTCTGCACCAGCCCATTGCAGACCTGGCAAGAGATGGGGAGCATCACCCAGCAAGCACCGACCACACCACAGAACTATGCACTGTTCTGGGCAACTGGGCTAGAAAACAGCCGCCCCTATCCAAAGCTGGTAAGAAAACACTTGGTTTGTTTGGTTTTTTTCCCTGATGGGGCAATCCTGGAGCCGTTTGCATCGCTCCCATGGCTAAACTGGGAGTGGCTGGTGTTGCCAAACCAGCTGCCCGCACCGCTCGGAGACGGGCACGCCCGGCGGTTTCGACGCCCACGCCACGCACAACCAGGTTTTGCGGGGAGTGGAAATGCTCAGTGCTGCCCTGCTCAGAAACTGGGCCACCCCAACCCCCGAAGGCCACTGAAAAACTGGGATGAGGCCGTGGTGATAAAGCCTGGGCATCCTCCAGCACAACACACCTGCACGACGATGAAGTACCAGAGGACGTGGATGTCCCAGAAGTAGCCGAGGCCGAAAAGGGCAGTGAAGAGCCCGCTCAGCACCATTCCCCCTGACAGGTAGTAGCGCAGAGGGAGGCGCTCCCCAAAAATGCCACTGCAGAGAGGGAAGAGCACAACAGAAGCTGTCACAAGTGATGCCAGCAACGGGCGTTATCACACCAAGCCAGCACCTGAATCCTGAGCGGATCCCTGGCTGCTTTCCTGTTAGCATGACCCCATCCCAGTGGAAACCAGCTTCTGCCAGACTGGTGCAAACTGGTGAGTGGAGGGAAAGGCCCTGGGTACCTGATAAACATCCCGATGGCGTAGGCCACCAGGAAGGCGTTATCCAGCGCCCCATAAAGTTCCTTGTAGTTGTCCCCATCTGGAAAACAAATATTAGGGCCACCTCAGCCTGGCCCCCATCTTGTGTCCCCTCCCCATGGCTGCTGGCTTGGTCTTGTCCCCCATTCCCAAAAGCCTGGTCTCCATGGGGGCTTCTGGGGGCATGACCTGGTCCTGCCCCGGAGCTGACCACCCGCTGCTGCTCTTCGGCCCAGGGGCATGGGACAGACCTTCATCACTTAATTACCTCCGGGTGCCCAATGAGCAGCTGGCTCCCTGCCAAACCCTGGCCGTGACCTGGTATTAGGGAATGGGGGGAGCCCAACTCTGCTGCCACAAGCGTGGGTTTTGGGGTGCCTGGGGGGACTCAGCCTTACCAAAGGGGGCCCAGCTGCACCATGTGGTGCTGTTGGAGTCATTGTGGGGGTTCGGGCCCAAGGCTGAGCAGTTCGGGTGCAGCTGGCTCTGCAGGGAGAGAGAGGGGGTGAAATCAAAGTGCTGTCAGCACCCTCCATGTGTCCTCTGCAGGTTCCCTGTCCCCCCAGCAGTGGTGAGGCTGGAGCTCACCTTGACGATGCTGATGGGTTTTCGGGAGAGGTGGTAGCTGGTGTAGGAGAGGAAGGTCAGTACCAGAGTCAGTCCCCGATAGCTGTGGGAGGAAGGAAGCAGAGAGGTCAGGGTTTGTGGGACAGGGATGGGTGGCCTCAGCACCCATTGGGACTCTGGATTGGTGATGAGTGAAGTGAGCAGACCCCTCAAAAAAACCCCAGGATGTGACTTAAAANCCTGAACCAACTCAGCTGAGCTGGTCAGAAGTGAGCAGACCCCCCCAAAAAACCCCAGGATGTGACTTAAAAAGATCAGCTGAGTTTTGTGGGGACCATCAAACAGTCTTTCCACCTCCTCAAGAAGTTACATCCCACCGAAACACAGGGTGAGCAAGTGCCTTCTGCTGTCACAAGTGGAAACTGTGCTGATTCATCATCAGTCCCAGGGTTAATTAAAGATAAGCTGGAAAAAAAAGCAGGGGGCAATACCAGCTCCCCTTCCTCCACCAGAAAGCCATTTCATCCCCTTTGTTTGGATTAAAGGCAGGGAAAGGGGGAGCCTGCACTCAGGAAATGGGGATGCTGCACCCATCAGATAAGCTGACAGATAAAGCCTGGAGAATCCCAGGTAGGATCTAGCACTCTCTGGAGCAAGATGAGTATTTCTGAAGGAGCTATCCTGCCTTCAGGAAGTGTTTTAAGGCAGCACAGAGGATGCAAGTAGTCAGGGGCAGCTGCAGCACACAGACATGTCACGGGGTTGCTCCAAGTTTAGAAAAAAACAACCTTTCCTTTGGTGGTTTTGGCCCATCCTGCTCCTCTTTGCAGTTTCACTTCTCCCTGGAGCTGCAGCAGTGACGGGAGCCCTGCAAATCCAGGGCAGTTCCCTGTGCTGTGGTGCTGGCTCCAAGGCTGCACTGTGGCTGAAAAACTGCTGCTTCCCACCCCAAAAATTGAATAAACCACCCAAAATCACTGCTAGTGACTGCAGGGCTGATCCAAGAGGAGCAGAGAGGCCATGGTAGGGAAGAGGAAGATAAACTTCACGTGCACTGCCCCCTGGGCCAGACACTCGGATGTCGGGTTTTTTCTTTTTATCCTACACGTTCTTGCAGGGAAAATTCCAGCAGATGGAAAAGCAAGGGGAGTGTCTGGTAATGGGCTTCCAAAAAATCCAAATATTAATTGAAATTAAACCGGCAGCAGTCCCATCACCTCGTCAAAAGAGAAGGCAGCAGGCAAGGTCTCTGCTTTGGCCACATCCCACAGAATTTTGAGTGTGAGGGCCTGAGACATCTGGAGGCTGTCAGGTCCTGCTGGCCATCTCGAGGTTCCCCCCATCCCAGGTCGAGCTCAAAGCCCTGGGCTGCAGTTGGTGTGGGCTGATCCCATCTCACAGTGAGGGACATGCTGGGCCCTGGGGGACCCCTCTTCCATGTCCCCAGCCCATGTCTCGTCCCTGTCCCGTGTCAGTCCCCAGACAAGTGGTCTCCAATCCGGCACTGGTCCCAGTGCTGGCCCCATGCTGGTGCTGGTCTGTCGGTCTGGGGTCAGCCTCCATGCCAGTGCCAGTCCCTATGCCCAGGGCCAGTCTCCATCCCAGCTCCACTTCCAGTGGTTGTCAGTCCCCAGTGGAATGACCCCCCCCCTCCCCAACCCAGGGCCGATCCCTGCACCAGTTCTGGTCCCCATCCTGGTGTCGGCTCCAATGTCCGGGGTCAGTCTCTATTCCAGTGCTGGTCCATAAAGAGTGAGCCCTGTTCCAACGACCGTCCCTATCCCGGTGCCGACACCCTCCCTGCCCGATGTCAGTCCCTATCCCGATTCCAGTCTCAATACCGGTGAGAGTCCCGATCCCCGTGCCGGTCCCTATGTCCAGGACAGTGCCGACCCCGGTGCCGATACCCTTCCTGCCCGATGTCAGTCTCGACCCCGGTGACAGTCCCTAACCCGGTAACAGTTGCGATCCCGAGCCGGTCCCTATGTTCAGGACCGGTCCCGATTCCTCTGCGCAGAGCCGGTCCCGATCCAGGCGCTGGTCCCTATGTCCGGAGTCAGTCCCGCTCCCGGTCCCTATGTCCGGAGTCAGTCCCGCTCCCGGTCCCTATGTCCAGAGCCAGTCCCGATCC
>WBNO01000818.1:31483-47322 GCA_013400575.1 Peucedramus taeniatus
CGGCACCCGGGCACCCCCCGGCTCCTTTTCACCGCCCCCGGGGCCGCCGCTCCCGCCCCGCCGGCCCCGGTCCCGCCCCGGCCCTGCCCGGGCACGGCCCCTGTTCCTCGGCCGCGAGGGGTGAACCGGGCTATCCTCGCTCTCTCTAAAACAAATATCGCCTTCAAATCCGGCTGGAACGAGGGAACGGCCGCGCTGGGCGGTGGGAGGCGGCACAGCCCCGAAGGAACCGACCACTCCTTTTCATATGGCCCCGGGGCTCTGTGAGCTTCCCCCAGATGCTGTATGCTCCAGCAGAAAAAAAAATGGATTTAACTTTTCCACTCCCATTCCCAGCAACCCCCGAGCAGGCTTCACTGCCCTGATGGTGACTGAGTTATCCCAGACATGGTTCAGGGTTACTGCCAGGGATTTTGGGAGTCCTCCTCTTCACCCACCCCCTCTCAAAGTATCCCATTTATCTTGCTAGAGGCAGATTGAGGATGAGGAGCAGCAACAGCTGTATTTATTCCTTTAATTAAGCCCCAAATCAGCCCACAGCCCCTGTGGGGATCACTCCAGGGCCTGAGCAAGTTCCCTGGGGACTTCCTAAGGAACTGCTTGTCCTCAGCTGCCCTAGGGCTGAAATCAGTTACAAGAAACCCAGTTACAGCTTTAGCCCTTTGCTTCTTGGCCCCCTCACAGGGCAGATCCTGCCCTTTCCAAACCCACTGCAACACCCTGAATCAGGGCTGCAGCACTGATGCAAGCAGCTGTTAATAAACAGCATTAGCCACCACAGATCCCTCAGTGAATGATTCTCCAGGGGGAACCAAGGAGCAGTCCCTGGCTCTATGCCTCTGTGCTACCTCTGGACCAGGGGTGGGTTTGCTTTGTGCCCAATGGGATGGGAACAGGGAAAAGAAATGATCCGGCACGCTCGGCCACCCATCCTTCCTGCCATGGTTAATATTGGAGAGGGCGGCCAGCAAGGAGTAAATATTAATGACAGGGAACAGAGTAACCTCTGCCCAGCACCATGTTACCTCACCACAGGCAGTTCTGGGAAAACCCATCTTGCTTCAGTCACTTCTGCAAAGGCCGGGGAGATTTTTTTACTAGAAAAGTGCTCCTTCCTTTCAGGAGCAAAGCAGAGGCTATGGGAGCATGGGTCAGGTACAAAGCTGTGTGGGTATTACTGGAAGAGAGGTCCTCACACAGAAAAGAAAGAAGGAACAATAAATTCCCTTCCTGGCTCTGGAAAGTGATCCAAGTGGCAGGGGCTGGCAGAAGCCCTAGGAAAAGGGAGAGAAGGGAGCAGGGAAAGGTTAGAAACCCTTCCCTAAAAGATACTGATCCCTGGCCCCTCATTTCTCCTCCTTTCACACTTCAAATGAGACAAACAATCCTTGAAAACAGTTTATTCCACAATAATGATTAGTCAATAAGAATATCTAGTCAGTAGTCAGCTACTGGAATGCAAGTGCCTGCCATAAACCAACCCCACAGAGCAATTGCCTCCTTCACCTCGACCATCGCCCCGGCTAGCTGCACACCTGGGGCAGAGTGGGAGAGGCACAGCACAAACCGGGAGAGCAAAGGTGACACCGTCCTGGCAGCTGGTGTGGAGGGGCTGGCAGGACACGGCACAGCCCCGCTCCCCGCTCACCCCAGGCGCTGGGACACGGAGCTGCCTCGGTCACAGACGCGTCCCCGAGCGAGCACAGAGAGCAGCCAGGTCCTGCAGAGACCGTGTGGCTGCCTGGGCACAGGAGGAGATCGCCGAGTGCAGCGCCTGGCTGTAGGCTGAGCAGGATGGGGACACACAAACACTATCAGGGCATGAGAGCTGCACTTACAGCCCGAAACTGGGCTTGGCTCTAGCCTTTCACCAGAGCAGAGAGACTGGGGTTTAAGGTAAATTGACGTGCCTGTAGTTTTTTGCACACTGCACACTCCAGAACATAAATCAGTACACAAGCCAAAGATTATTTTATGAACCCAAATGTCTCTATTTTCCCTCCCAGATATCTCTCAGTTGCCCAGCCAGGTATTTTCCCAAGCTGTGCTCAAGGTCAGAGCACTCCATCACCTAAGGAAGGCCCTTTCCACACCTTTGTGCATCCTCCTGGCAGAAGATTCAGCATTTAAGGCAGAGGGCTTTGTGTCCCTAATAAGATGCTTTGCAGCATTTTCCTCATGGCTGTGTCCACAGCCACATGTGGCTGTGTCACAGCTGTGTTATTTAACACATTGTAGGGGCTGGTGCCTTGTTGAGGGTGCCACTACACTCCCTAAGGGACAGAGGTTGGGTCAAGCAGCAAAGCCCCTGACTTGCCCTATCCAGAGCATATTTAGAGGAGCATTTCTGCACAGCAGCCCAGGAGCATGGAAACACCTATCCTGGTTTGATTTCTCCGTGTATAATCAGGCCCAGATGTCTCCTCTCCAAAAGCAGGAGCTCCTACCTTTGTGGTTTTTGTAGAAGACGCAGTTATTGGCACAGGTATCCGGGTGGGAATCCCAGAAATCAGACCCGCAGGAACACAGTGGGGGCAAGTCGATGTTACAGAGTTTGACTTTCTCCCTCATCTGGGCTCTCAGAGCTTCAACATACCTGCAAGGGATCAAACATTCACCTCTGGCAGTGACACCTGGCTCTGCACGAGGAGTGCAGACTGGCTGTACCTCATGTGCTCCTTATCCCGCTGCTGTCTGTCCCTCACTCTCCTCTCCTCCAGCTGGAGCTGGGCCAGGGCTTCCCAGGTTCCCTCTCCTGGGGAGGGCTCTCTCTGCTCAGCCATGTCTCGCATCCTCTGCTCCTCTGCCCGGCGCTGATTCTCCTTCTGCCTCTTAATCCTGTAGGAACACACATGCTTAGAGAAGGAGCTTCCCCATCCCAACCTCCATCCCTGGCTGGTCCCTGGCTGTGAGGTCAGGGCACAGGAATCTGGGTGATGCTGCTGCTTTCAAAGGCAGAAGTAATTCTGCACCCATCACAGCATTCTATATAAATAAACAAATATATTCGCTTTAAACATAGAATGGTCAAAAAAGCTTCCTGAGCCTCCATTCTTCCCCCCCCCCATGGCAACACCAGCCTGGGAACACCCTCCTGCCCTCAAACACTTCCTGCCTGCCTGTTTTCTCACCATCCTGGGCTTTCTCTTCCAGCTCCTTCCTGCATCACATCCACACATGCTCCTGCCACCCTCAGTTCTCCAAAGCTGCACTTCTGTCCTTAAACAAAGAATGTAGGCTGGGCTCTTTGCTACTCCCCAGAGAGGACCAACAACTTGGCTTCTCAGCTTCCCCACTTCCCATTGTTTCTGAGGCAGCTTGGATCCTTCTGTAAGCACCTTCTGGGACAGGGAAGCGTGACAGGGCTGGGTACAGCAGAGACATTCCAAGGATCCCACCTTTACTCCAAAACAGGCTTTAAGATGTACTTTTAACCAAGTTTTCCTCTATTTCCTCAGTCTACCTTGCACGTAACATGGCCCTCCAGCCCTTTAGTGGGACCTGGGTTGTGTAATTTCTACCAAACACAACACATTCCTCTGACAAGCAGCAATTGCAAAGCACAAAGACTTTACACCAAAGTATCTAACACTTTATTCCCAAATGCAACAATGTGTCCCAGGCCACTCCTTGCCAGAGGGCACTAAAACCAAAATCAAGGCTGGGAAGAAGCCAGGACAAGACATTTCAGACCTTACTTCATGTAGGGGGTCAAATCTTTACATCCAGAAAGAAAGTGCTGGAGTGGACCTTCTCTGGTTGAGTTATAAAATCGGAAATGTTTTTTAAATGAAATGTAGAACCTTAAGTACAGCACTATAAATCCGCTCTAGAAAATGAGGCCAAGGCCAGCTCGGGGCTTTACACCCCGTAATTACAAATCCAGCTCTCCTCTGCACACACTCCAAGGGAAAAAATCACAATAAAAAGGTATCACACTAACAAGGAATCCCTGGGGCCTTGCCAGATTCACAGGGTGGGACAAGCTCTCCCAAGCGCCACTGAAATGTCAGGATGTGGGTCAGGGAGCACTGCTTTAGACTGGCAGTTTTTCCCCAAAAATGCCCATGAAATTCTGTCCTGTGGTGCCTGTCCCATTCCCCCAAAGCCTGATCACAGAAGAGCCAGGATGGTCAGATTTAGGTCCGTTCATTCAAAGGAAAGCCAGGGAAAACACAAAAATTAGAGCATATTTCCTATTTTGAATTTGCATAGCTTCTCCTTAGTGAACCCCTTCACAGGAGAAGCTGAGAAAACTCCACCACAATCGATACTTTTACACAGATACCAAGTGTTCAACTCTGGAACAAATGCCTGTAAAATATTTTATTACACTGTATAAGTTTTTATGGCTGTGAGGTTGAAGGGTCTGATATTAAAAATGCCAGGGATGGTCACAGCTTAGCACAACGACATAACCTCACCCCAAAGTTTCTAAACACAGGCTTAGGTTCCCAGAGTCATGGTTTGGGAAGTTGCACCTCTCCCAGCCCCATGAATTGGCTCCCAACTCCTAAACAAGCTGCACAGGGACTTCAAAACATGATAGAGAAGTGCTAAAGGACTCAACATGGCCCAAGGCTCTCTGCTGGGAGTTGGCTGTGTGAATCCCACCCCACGGGGGGTTACACATCAGTGTCTGGTTTACACCAGACAAACCCACGAGACCTTCCCAACCTTCTGAAGGACCCTGATGGAGGAGGTGACCCCACCAGCTGCATGGACTCACTGGGCACGTCTCTGCTGCCTCTCCCGCTGCCGCTGGTGCTCCCTCACTCGCTCCCGCTCCAGGGCCATGAAGAGGCGCCGGCACCGCAGGAACTCGCTCTGCCGCTTCGGAGAACAAGACAGGGACATTTGGGAAGGATGCCTGGGATTAACATCGAGTGATATCAGTGCTCAGCTTGATTTCTGGAGGATGGAACCTCACTCTTTCCCCAGAAGACCCTCAACATCTCTGAGTGCACATGACTGGGAAGCTGGAGAGATGGCACCGAGGTAGGAAAGACCATCTCGAAGCATTGGAGATCTTTGTACCAGCATCCCTCCACTGACACTGCCTATGGATGGCAGCTCTGCCACCTGGCAAATCCCTAAACTCTCGCTTTGCTGAGGGGAAGACCACTTAACACCAATTCCAACTTTAGTCTGCTTGAATTTGGATCCACCTGGACACTGGTGCTCCCCTGCAGTGCACTGGAACCCTGTATCTCCTCCAGAAGATGAATGTATGACACCAAGCTGGATTCTCTACATGCAGGAGAACCACCACGGTGGCAAAACCATTGCTGAGACAAATCCAGGGGCCCTGCAGGGAAGAACTCCCATATGGATACTGAGGGTTTAGTGTCTGGGCTTTGGCTGATCCCACTGATGCAGCAAGGGCAGGGAAACCTCCTGGCTAAAGCTTACATCAAAAGCCCTCCTGCTGTGGGGTACAAAAATAGTTTGAGCTCCATGACTCCCAAAAGTTTAATGCATAGATTTTTCCTCATGAATGCCAAAATCTTTGGGCTGAGTTTGTCCACCTCACTCAGTGAAGAGAGCCCAGCACAGCTGGAGATAAAGGAGGAGGAGAGGAGAACACCAGGCTGCCAATGAAGAAAACTGGATGGAAAAAACCCAGGCAGAGGAGAGTGCTGCAAAACCAGTTATCTTGGATGGATCTGAGCCAAGGAGATTAAAAGCAAGGGGAAAGGGAACAGCAGGGTTAGGAGGAACAGCCTGAGAAGCCCCAGCTGTTGTCACACTGGTGAGAAACCACAACCATATTTGGGATCAGTTGGTTGGAAAACTCTTGTAAGAAACAAAAAACACACAAAACATGTTTGTTTCAAAATTGTTCAGAGTTTTACGCTGCAAACTACAAGAAAGGTGACAAAAGGAGAGAGAAACACTGCTCTTCATGGCAGGAGGAAGCCGGAAAATAAAAGTAATTGGCTTTAGGCATTCAAGACAAACATCATCATCCTGTATCACCCAGATTAGCAAGCTGTCCAAACTGTCCAGGACAGGCTGTAAACCCTCACTGTGAAATCATCCACTTGGCCTGCAGGCTGAGCTTGAGGCTATTCCCAAAAGCAAAGAAACCTTTATATTCCAGCCTTGTATTTAAACAAGATAAAGTTGGCTTTGTTATTTCTTTTTTTTTTTTCAGCATTTTTGGCAGCTTCTTGGGCTCCTTGCAACTACAGCAAGAACCCCATGGTTTTGCCAGGCAGAATGAAAGGAGCCTGTTTCTCCTTCAAACTTCTGGTGTTACTGAGATCCCAGATTTTGGAGGAGGAGGAGGTAACAGTTGCATTTAGTTACGACAGATTTCAGAAAATAACCTGGTAGCTTTGCCCAAGACCTAAGACAAAAAGCTGACAAATTAAACCCACTAGGGGTTTCATACATCAAAGCTCTTCTGAGACTTATTAGAGCCAGCAGCATCCCCAACACCCAATTTCTTTCAAACAAAACCACAAGGGCTTGGCTCCCCTGAACAGACCTGCTTCCTGGTTTCCTCTTGGTCAACACCAGCCCAGAGTTTGAGGGGAGGTTGGTATTCACTGTGTGGCCTCCCAGGCAGGGTTGAGTCCTTCACCGACCCACCACAGACCTGAGAGATAATGGAAGGGAGCAGCATCAGCATCACCACAGCTCCTTCTCATCTTCCCCCAGCAAAATGCTCTTCACTGGAGGCAGGGCCTCTGTGTGATCCCTCCAGACCTCAAGAGGATGACCCACCCTGGAAATGGGCATTATCTGGGGTACAGGTTGGCCATGAACACGAGAGATGTGCCCCATCTCCATATAGGTGTCTGAGCACCAAAGCTTTGTCAAAACACCTCTAAAGCTATCCCTGGAGGAGGGTTCTGGTTTAGTTTAAATATGGATGCACATCTCCCATCCCAAACTTCTATTATGAACTTCCTGAAGCGTGAAAAAAAAAGCCTAAATGTAAGGGGAATTCCATAGCAAACATCTCCGTAAACCTCAGCATAAACTTCTGCTGTGTCCCTATCTGCCCAGCCAGCATTTCTGCTCCAAGCTGGACTAATCCCCAGCCAAGGTTGGGCACACACTGCCACAGCCATAAAGCCTTTGCCAACCACCCCAGGTAATCAGGATGAACCATTTCCACTCCCCAGATGCTCAAAAACAGCTGCCTGAAAACAAAAGAGGAAGGTTAAGTACATCAAGCCCTCCCCCAACCCCTCCTAGGGCAGGGCCTGCCACCCCCAGGCACCGGGATTGCCACAGCCATCTCCTTTGCCTGATACAAAGGTTTGGGGTTTTTTTCCCTTTTCAAGGAGGTTTCTGACTGATTTGATCTCTTCTGATCTCTTCCACCCTCAGGTCTTTCGGTGTGCTCTGAGCATGGCTCTGGGTATGATGTGACTGCACGACTGGTTTCAGCTTTCACCTGGGCAGCTGCCAAGTGGCATCACAAGCAGGCAGGAATCCAAGGCCATGAAAGCAGGGAATGGCTGTGCCGACCTCACTGAACTCCAGTACTGCTCCCAAGCCCACTTTGAGGATGGTAGGCTTAAGAGTTAAGCAGGCCTGAGGGAGCAACTGCTCTACTCCAAGAGCAGCCTCTTCCAGACACCAAAATAAATCTATGACCCAAACCACTTTGACCAACTTTGCATGAGTCTTACTTTTTCAAACTCAATTTTGATGTAGAAGTCATCACCCTGCCCAGTGCCATGTGCAGCTGTGCCCTGCTCCAGCAGCTCAGCAGGCAGATCGTGGTGTCCTGCCAGCAGCAGCTCCTCACTCTCCTCCACGGGCACTGCAGCTGCCATGCAAGGGTCTGGTTCCTGGAGAAGGGAGGACATGGGTGTAAACATGGAATTGAAATCTGGCTGCTTTGATGCCAAGGAAAACTGAACACCCTTGGAGCAGCTTTAACACACAGGAGGCTGTGTGTGCTGTCACTTGGATGTGATCTGGCAGCACCATGTGTTCAGCAGCACCATGGGCCACCAGAGCTGGGAAACAGGAATGTAGCAGGGTGACTGTGACTGTGCCCTCCCCAACTGCAGAAGCAGTGGGACAGACGTGGGGTGAAGGGAAGGCAAGGCAAAAACCTCTCCAGGCACTGTTTCACAGTGGCAAGGAGCTGGAATCTCTGAGCGACACCGAGTACGGAGTACACTCCTTCAGATGGGAAGTGGGCAGGCTCCCCAGTGGCAATCCACAATATTTTGAGAGGCAGCAGATTGTTTCCTACAAAATAAAGAATTAAAATGCCAGAAGCAAGCTTGAAGCCAGGATAATTTTTTTCCCTTGCTTTCTTTTTTTCCTTCAGCGTGGTGGGAAGGGAAGCGCAGGACTGCTGACAGAGGGAAAGGATGGATCAGTAGGAGAACAGGTGATGCCAAGAATTCCTTGATATGGCTCTGCTGCTGTTTGGGAAGGACAGAGAATAGCCTAGAGTCACTCTGAACATGGAATTATTTGATAGGCACAATAGGAATTACTCCATCAACCCCATTATGATAGAAATATGACGGAATAGCTGCTTTGGTAAGGATAAGGAAATAGAGGGGAAGGGTTACTGCTTTGGAAGTTGCTCTGGAACACGGAAGGTAGAAAGACATGACACTGTGGAAAAACAACACCAACTTGGTGGAATGAGACACTGGGGAAAAGAATTTGGGTGCTGCCATGCTGGGGAGCTACAGCTGTCCATCAAAGCCTGAAGGCAAAGAGTCAGTAACAGGATGAGCTGGAACACTGGACAGGTCATTTCCAGGCAATTACCATTCCAGTATCTGCTTGGGAAAGCAGGCAATTAACTCCGTGGATGCTTTTAACCTGAAAAGAAATCTTTAGGGGAGAGAAAGAGCAACAATCTTAGGAACATGGAAGGGAATGCAACACTTTACAGGGAGAAAGGAAAAAGAAGAAGAAAAATGCAGAAAACAGGACTGAGGGAAAAAAAATCAGCCAAAGACTTGCTTTAGTTAGCAGCAGCAGGGAGAAAAATGCTAGGACTATTATTGGGAGGAAAAAGTCAGGTTATTCCTAAAGCTGAGATTTTTAAGAAGGATGGACCTCCCATGGGCTGCTGCCAGGAGCAGGAGCTAAGGTGCAAACAGCTCCCTGAAATCTATAGAGGTCTAGATTATCAGAAAAGGGCACAAGGAGTGCCTTTCTTTATTTAAAGGAGAGGAAAAGGAAATACCAAATAGAAGATTTTAGCCTCAAGAGTTAACTGAGACTTTTGAAAAAACAAGAGGAAATCACCTTGCAAACTATCTGTAAGCCACAAGAAAACAAGATAAGCAGCAACCAGCATAAATTTGTCAAGAGCAAGTCAGGCCAGGATAAGCTGAGTGTCTCCTACAATAGAAGGAAGAGGCCTCAGGCAAAGAGCAGCAGAAGACTCTGGGGTTCAGCTGAGCTCTTGCCGTGGCCTAATTCAACACTAGGGTAAAGCAAAACCTGTTAGATGGAAGTCTGATGTGGAATGCACAAAACTGATTAAAACATGGCCCAGATTTGGTCTCAGGAGTTCACTGCACAGAAATAGGGTAAGAACTAGGTGGGCTCTGCTCTTTGATTTCATTATCAGCCTGTATAAAGGAAGAAAGAAGCATCTTGATTAAGCTACTGACCCCACTTGCCTTGTAGAAGTATTGGGTGAAAAATCCTTGGGCTGAAACCAAGACATGAGCTGGAATACAAAGGAAACCCAGGGAGCACAAAAGCAGAGGCAGCACTACCAGGGGGGTTAGGTCCATGGGTATGCCTGTGGCAGCCTTCTGCACCTGAAGAGAAGGGAACATGCTGCTGTCCTGCCAGGCTGGGAACATGCCAAACCTTCATACAGGGAGAGATTTAGATTAATATGGGAGCTTTTTTCTCCTCATATATCATGGAGTAATAAAACAGAGCAATGCAATAAATCAATATATTCCTCCCAGAACAAATCAGGGAAGCTGTTAAACTTCCTCATGTAGATTAACTGTAGCTGCAGTGAGGTTGGGATGGGAGGATGGTCCTAAACCCCTCCCAGTGTTTCTCACTGCTGTGGATGACTTGCCCAGGACTCCCACAGATCTCCTGTAACCCTCTGGCTCACCTGGGCAGTGGCTTTATTATTTATGTGAGGTCATAAATCAACTCATCTCACTGAATGCATTAATAGCTCAAACAAGAAGGATGTTTGCTGTTGGAAACAGGTAACAAGGTTTTTGAGACCATAATTATTGTGTTTCTCTGAGTCCTGTTTGCAGAGCTGACTGACTTCATCAGAAATCCAAGAGTACAAAGAAGAGCCAGAGCAGCCCTTCCATAAAGGGTAGTTTCTAGATAATCAACAAAGATCTACTTCACCTTTGGTGAACCTGAAAAAAAAGAAGGGAATGAAGATTTACAGGATGGGCAGGAAACTGGCTCCAGAGGCAATAAGTCAAAACACCAGGCTGGGTTGCTCCTGGTGTTCTCCAAAGCACATCAGTTTAAGAAAGGTCTTGGCACAGAGACCGGGAAAATAGCTACAACACAAAAGTGGTCTTGAGAACTGAAGGAGCAAAAGCAGGATGAAATTCAGCAGAACAGAAGGTGGGACTGACCTCCTTCCATACACTGCTTTGAGGAAAGCAGCTGCATGCCAACCATTCTCTAGCAGAAGCCAGCCCCAGGTGAGGAAAAATCCTCCAGATCTTTGCCACCCACACAAACCAAGCAATTGATGCAATGGAAAGAGCTGTTGAGGTTTGAAGAAATAAAGGCACCTGAAGGGAAGGCTGCTCATCACATTCCTCCCAGATACCCAGATCACAATCTCAACCTTTAAAAGTCTATTTCACATTCTTGAGTTCATCTCAGAGATGTTTTAACACACTTTATCCTGCTGCCTTCCCTGAAATGGGTTACCCACATGGTGCATCAGGAAAGCACAGTTTATTTCACTCCTGCTGGGGAAACTTCCTGAATTATGTTTTGGATTTGCTAATTAGAGCCAAACCTTCAGCAGTTTGCAAGGTGATTTCTCTGCACTCAGCCCAGCCAGCCCTCCTCACCTCCTGCCTCCAGGCACCGGGGGACACGTGGGACACGATCCTGCAGGACGCCAGCCTGCGCCGCACCTGCTGCACAGCCCTGCTGAGCTGGGCCCAGAGGGGAGGCAAAGAAAACACAGGACAAGTTCAGCTCATGGAGACATCTCCCAGTCAGTCTGCTCCAGCCAAGGAGCTCCATCAAGGCAGCATGACCTAACACACAATCAGGGTCTTCCAGAGCTGCCCCAAGGTACTGAAATCCTGATCTAGGCAACTCATCTGCTCCCAAAACATGTTGCTGAGATGCCAGATCCCAAATTTTCTTGCTTGGTATCTAGCCTCTTCCACACCAAGGTACTTCAACTGGAATGCATCCCATGGTGCTCCAAATGGAATAACTTCAGCTCCTAAGCAAGCGCACAGGCTTTCTAAGCCACCAAATACACCATAAACATCATTAAAAACAAAACAAAACAAAACAGTCCTGAAGGCAGGTTTCCCCAGATTTTGGGCTGCACGAGACAAGCTGCAATGAGGTGGCACCACCTAGTGCCACCTCTGCGCCAGGACACGGCTGGGAAAACACCGTGCCTGCCAGCAGCCAGACCAGCCACAGCATCTGGGACGAGGCACCCAGCTGGATGCTCCGAGGAGCACCACAACGTTCAGGGTGACAATGTGAGCTAACGTTTCATTCAATATCTAAACCAAACTACCTAGGGATGTGCTGCAGAAGAAGAAAAGAAAACATGGCCCATTCCCCATTTCAAACACTGAGGATCCAAAATGCCAAAGCACAGGAGGGGCAGGGCTCACCTCAGCAGCTTGATGCTGGAATGGCTCCCCATGCTCCTCTTCTGGCTGGGCTGGGCCAGAGCCAGCGCTGGGTGCACAGATGATGGGAGCAGGGAAGCTCTGGAACAGGCATGTGTTCTTCCAGGGGGTCAAGTACTGCACAGCAGCACAGCTCTCCCTCTCCACCTGCCAGGAAAAAGGCAGTGGGATCTCCAACCATCACCCAGCAAGACGTCAAGCGTGGTGACATTTCACCAATCCGGGTGAAATTTCTGGGAGGGAGGTTTTGGCTCCCCATGCTGAGAGAATACAAAGAACCATCAGGCTCTTTGGGGCTGAGGGCATTTGCAGGCTTCCCGGTGGAGCTGGCAGAGTTACATGAGGACATCCCTAGTCCACCATGGAAACAGCCCAAACATCCCAACGGTGGCCAAAGCTGGTGACATGTCAGTGCATTCTCTTTTCTGCCACAGCCAGAGCCTGGCAAGTCTTCCCAGCATTTGTTTGAGAATAGAAAGAATTAAATTTATTCACAGGATAATCCAAAACAAGCCCATGGGGGGAAAGGGAATGTGGAAACAGAGGGAAAGTGTTGTTTGAAAACTACTTGTCTGCTCTGGAAAAGGGATCGGAAAAGAAACAGCAGAAAAACTGCTTTGCTTCAAAGGCAGCCAGGACACATCCACATCATTCCCAACTCCTGCCTGGCTGTTTTTTAACTCCAGGCAATTCCACAGAGAGCTTCAGAACTCTGTTCTGCTGTTGCCTGAGGGAGCCAGTAACCTTTCCCTGGGGAGGCTTCAAAGCACCTCCAGCACCAACCAAAGCATCACAATGACCCAGCCTGGACACGGTTTGCCACCACAGGGTCTGGAACCTCTGATTTTTCACATTTTTTCTCATCAACACCTTGACTTAAGGTGTTGACTTAAGCTCCTGTGTTTGGATTTTTCCCATTTTATGTTGGGTTTGGAGGAGTTTCTCCTGACAGAGCCTCACTTACTGCTTCATAGGCCTTCTGCAGCTCCAGCCTCCGGCGCAGCCTGACCTGCCGGTTCACCCTCTGCCTCACCTCGCCCTGGAATCTCCTCAGGCTGGCTGCCTTCCTCTGCTGCTGCTCCTTCAGCTCCTCCTCCACTCTGAACGCAGAAGCCTGGGCGAGGTGGAAGCAGATTTCACCAGGGGTTTGCTACTCTGTAGCACCAGAGCAGCCTATACCCCTGTATCCCCCCTTCCCCCATCCAGAACGACCAGGCAGACAAGCAGCACCAAGAGAAAACTTCATGTTTTGTTTCAAAATATGTGGAATAACAGCTTGGACAATATCTACTGGGTTATCATGGGCTGGATTGAGTCTGACTAGAGATACAGTGCATGCACACCTCTGCCTTTGCCTCTCTGCAACACACAGGGAAGGAAAAAAAAAGAGGACCCACGGAGCAGCTCCTGGCTCCTGCTCCCACTAAAGGATGCTCAATTATCCAAAGCCTGGATCCAAAAGGAATAGGCCAGCCCCTCATCCTGGTAATGTTCCACAAGGCTGGAAGCACATCAGGGAAGCAGTTCACAGCACAGCACTGCTTCAGAATGCCTTAACCATCTGAAGTGAAAGATGAAGAGCAATGACCTGAAAAACCCAAAAATCCCATTCTGTTTTCTTTCCAATTCTGCCAAGCAACTCTGCAATACAACCACGGCATAAATTAAAACAGCAGTGCTCTCCTGGCTGCCAACACAGCAAGAGAAACCAGAGACTGAAGGGATGGAGGAAAGGGGCAAGGCCAAAGATGAACTTGGAACAGCAGGGTCAGCACAGCCCCACAAAACACCAAGATGGGGAGAAATCTGCACTTTTAGGGATGAAAACAAGACAGTGCTCCAGGGAACAGCCCAGTGCCAGCTCACCCAGTGCCCACCTCAGCAGCAACTCTGATGCATGAGGCATTACTATGGATTAATTAAGTGTATTAAATAAGCTCAGATAACCCTGGGCAGTTTCATTCACCTCTGGAAACCTCACAAGGGGGGCCCCAGGAGCATCCAGGCCCCCTGAAGCTGTCAGGAAAAGATCAGCTCCCCCAGAAGTTTCATAGTGCCAAGATGGAAGTCCTGTGGAATATGGAGATGATTGATTTCCATAAATTATCTCAACCTTTCAGGATTTAAATTACAACACAGAAATAAATCATCTCAGAAGGGCAGGAGCTTTTATAATGTTCAGACATTAATTACAGGGGACTGAACTCATCATCCAATATTTAATGCACTTTTAGTCCTCTTAGAATAACCCTCAAAACAGAAATCCCTTAGATAAGCATCCATGAAGATTTCCCTAAGCATTTCTAACAGGATACAGTGGAGATTGGCTCCAGACCCTGAAACACTCAACTTTTTATTTTTTTTAATCAGCAACACAGAATAAAATCTTGACTCCCTGACATCCTTTAGGGACAAGTGGGAAAGTGAGAAGCAGCACTGGCTGGGTTCCCCACCTGACTGATGTTTAAAATTGATGCATTTCTCCACAAAAAAACACAGTTTATTGGAGGGGGATCAACTCAGAGAGATGCTGAGGGCTTGTGCAAAGGGAAGGCCAGACTACACGGACATCACAGCAGCTTCTGACCCTGCTAAATCACATTAAAACAAATGATTATTTTTAGGAGCCACGTTCCTGGCTGCCCTCGGGCTGTGAAAAAGATCCCTTTTGGCTCTGGCTCCCCCGGGGGTTTTACTGGCACACTGAAGGGTTCGAGATGCCCCGGCAGACGGTGCCCTTGGCGCACTCACAAAGGCCGGGCTCTGCTGGCCTGGCGCACTCTCCACCCAGGTGCCCACGGGTGCCACGCTCTGGTTCCTCTCGGCCAGCACCCATCCGCGCTGCAGGGCTCTCGCCGGGTGTGACCCCGGGGGCTGCCCGGCCCCCTGGCGCGGCTCCTTCGAGGGCAGCACCGTCCTGGCACCGCCATGGGCCCGGCCCTGCGAGGAGAGCAGAGATCAGGGTCTGTGCCCAGGCACCCACCCGCACCCTGCCCTGCGAGGGGAGCAGAGCTCAGGGTCTGTGCCCGAGTACCCACCCTGCGAGGGGAGCAGAGATCAGGGTCTGTGCCCAGGCACCCACCCTGCCCTGCGAGGGGAGCAGAGATCAGGGTCTGTGCCCGAGCACCCACCCGCACCCTGCCCTGTGAGGGGAGCAGAGCTCAGGGTCTGTGCCCGGGCACCCACCCGCACCCTGCGAGGGGAGCAGAGATCAGGGTCTGTGCCCAGGCACCCACCCTGCCCTGTGAGGGGAGCAGAGATCAGGGTGTGTGCCCAGGCACCCACCCACACCCTGCCCTGCGAGGGGAGCAGAGCTCAGCGTCTGTGCCCGAGCACCCACCCTGCCCTGTGAGGGGAGCAGAGCTCAGCGTCTGTGCCCGAGCACCCACCCGCACCCTGCAAGGGGAGCAGAGCTCAGGGTCAGTGCCCAGGCACCCACCCTGCCCTGTGAGGGGAGCAGAGCTCAGGGTCTGTGCCCGAGTATCCACCCGCACCCTGCCCCATGTCCCGCGCTCACTGCGGGGCACCCCAGCGCCCTCACGGTTCTGTAGCCCCCGCGCCCTTCTCCTGACCGGAGACTCCTTACGGCTGAAAACCCCTCTACCCCATCACTGTCCCCCCTGTTCTCCCCACTGCCCCCCAGTTATCCAACCCCACCTCCAGCTCNCCGAGTTTCGCGCTCCAAATCTCCCCGTACCCCAACTCCACCGCCCCCCATCCCAACCAGCCCCTCCTCTCCCCCACCCCCTGGGGACTCCCCTGTGCCCTCATCCGCCCCTCGGCACTGCTCCACAGCCTCGGGCCCATCCTCCCGTATCCCCCCCAAACGCCTCCGGAGGCCTCTGCACCTTCATTCCCCGAAATCCCCCCGGCCGAGCCCCGAGCCCGCCGGAGCCCCTCAGGCCGCACCAACCGCCACTTCCGCCGCCAGCGGAGCTTTGAATCCTGGCGCCACTTCCGCCGCACGGCCACGCCCCGGCAGCCCCGGCCACGCCCACGAGA
>WBNO01000819.1:0-13565 GCA_013400575.1 Peucedramus taeniatus
CCTTTCCCTCAATCCCCAGAGAAGTTTGGACACAGAATTTGTGTCCAAACTCCAGGGAGAAGTTTTCAATGCTTCAGGGTGTGCATATAAGAGGCTTCTGTCTCTGTGATAACTTGTGTGTCTTTTAAAGTTCTCAAAACATTATCTCTCAGTCAAGAATATTTCTTTTATCTCTTTCCACATCTGCTCTCCAGACTAAAATGTGGATTCTTAGCTGAGGCCTGAGACCTTTTAGGGCCAAAGATGACCCCTTGCTGGACCTTTCAGCCTAGGTTATCTCTTTATGCACCAACTATCTGTGATAGAGAAGGGGGGGAGGGGCTAGACATCCTGCCACATTACTTCAACTTTGCATTGCTTTACTGACCCCTCCAGGTGCTTTCCTTGCCCTTCCTACCACTCCAATGCAAGCCTTGCATTGCCTTGCTCAACCATGCCCTACCCTGACTTCGCTGCCACTTTTATCTTGGTCTTGCCTAGTCCACCTCTGACTCTCCTTCCCTTGCCTACCACTCACTTGCCTTGCCTTGAAAGCCAAACCTTTTACTTGCCTAGCCCTGCTACCCCTTCTTTGCCTTGAATTACCTTGCAGGCCTAAACTCCCACCTTGATCTACTGATTGCTTTCTTCCCTGGCCTGGCTGTTCCTTGTCTTGTCTTTGCAGACCTACCTCTCCTTTGACTTCCCTTGTCTTGTCTAACCCAACCTTGCCATTCTTTACGGACCCTTTCATGTATTTTCTTTGCCCTTCCTTCCGCTCCATTACTTTCCATTTTCTTACTCCCCCACCTTGGCCTCCCTACCCTTTTTTTTCCTTCCCTTGCCTTGCCTAGCCTACCTTGCCGTTGCCTTGTCTTGCAAACTCAGCCCTGGTCTTTCCTTGCTCTGCCACCGCTCCTTTTCCTTTCATTGTCCTACACTTCCATCCCCCACCTTGAGCAGCCGACTGCTTTCTTCCCTGGCCTTGCTTTGTTTTGCCCTTCTCCTCTCTCGCCTTGCCTTGCCTTTCCTACCCATACCTGCATGTTCTTGCCATTCCTGAGCATCCCTTGCTTTGACACTCAACACCTTGTTCTCTAGCCCTGGTGTTTATATGGCTATTTTTTAAATTAGTCCCATTGTCCGACTCAGTTCTTTCATCACTGCCATGTTGCCACAGGACTTGTTTTCCAAGGCCCAAAGTGATGTTCCAGGCACTTGTGAGGCACAGGGCAGGTTTCCAGCCATCCTATGGTGCCTTCTACCATTGTCAGCACATAAACGCTAGCCTTGGAGGGGCTGCAGCAGTGTGATGCAATTGATCTGCCAGGCCTCCCCATACTTATACTGAGACCACCACCCCCCAGATCACAGGGGCTTTACCCACTTGGCCTTCGTGATCACAGTGCACATACCAGTCATGGAGTACCTGGGATATAGTGTCCGTGGTTATGTCCACCCCTCAGTCATGAGCCCATTGGTATGTTGCATCCCTTTCCCGATGACCTGAGGCACCATGGGCCCACCAAGCTAGAAATAACTGTCCCTTGTCTTACCAGTCCAGATCTATCCATGACACTTTAGTCTTGGCAGCCTTATCCACTGGTTCATTGTTGTGATGCTCCTCATTAGCCCAGCTCTTAGCCACATGACAGACTTCTGCACAGTTTCTTTAGCCAGGCAGTGATGTCTTGCCACCTTAGGCAGCCTAGATGGGTTTCCCTCTGCACTGCCAACTGTCCTTTTTCCATCATATCAGCCACTCCCACAGAGCATTTCCTACCATCCTCAAGACAGTGTAGACTGTTGGCCCCTTCTCTTGCTCAGTGATATCCAAAGACAGCTTTCAGCTCTGCAATCTGACTTGATCCACCTTGTCTCTCAAAGGTTTCCTCAAGTTGCCCAATACCAGAGACCCTGGTCCTCACAGGCAAGGTATGGAAAACATCCTCCCTAAGCTCTGTTCTGAGTTTCTGATGGTTCTCTTCAATCCACTTGTCCAAGTTCTGTATATGCTCAGTCAGGTCTGTTTCCATGGCTGAGACTTGGGCTGCTGTCAGGGTATCTTCTTATGTCTGAAGCATTCTTGTCACAGCACCCACAGTCTCATTTTCTTCATCCCATTGTGGTGTCACTAGGAAGCGGGAGTATGCTCGTGGCATGAGTCGTAAGAGTTTCATCCACATCATTTTATAAGGTCTGGACATTAAGTGGCTTGGTTGTTATTTGAGAAAATGGTCTCTAGCACAGCCACTTCTCCTATGCATTAGATTCCTTGCTCTATGGGTTTCCAAGGGCCTTGCTGCAGCTCACATGTGGAAGGGGTTCTGTCCCAGATTGCAAGGCAAAATGTATTCTATTTGCCATCTGTTTGGCAGTTGTCTTCTGTTAAGTGGGCAGTTTTCCTTATCTCTTCCACAACCAATCCTCCCTCAGGGGACACATCTGTTATTAATGGGCCATTGAATGTCACTGCATGATTGATAAGAACTATAGCATCCCATTGTGAGATGCTCCACACAGAGGGAGGAGCCAAGCATTCCTACCTAGATATAATCTTGAGATTCTGGAATAACAGCACAGCTTTTTCCACTGGATTCCCATTTCCATTTCGGAGGAGGCTCCTGCCTTCCTCAGCAGACACCTGTCTTTCCAAACCAAGACACCAATGTATAAGTACAAACTTTGTGAAATACTATAAAAAGACAACATGCTGTAAAACAAATAGAGAGAAGCTTTCCTAAATACAGTGTGTTCTTCAGTCTGTTATGACTGTCTCAACAGCAACACTCATACAGCCAAAATTCGGCACGCACTTTTGAATTCAGTACAGCCAAGGATTGCTTGCAGACAAAAGCAGCCAGGACAGACTGGCCTGGCTGCCCTTGATCTTCTATGTGCCATCTCAAATGTGATGTGTTTCCCACATCACCTGAAACACGTTGGCTACATGCTTTGATTCCTGTGCAAAAGATCTGTCCTTCTAGTCCCAGAGCCCAAGGGCAAAATGTGGATTGCCTGTCCAAAATTCAAGATGTGCAAGGATTGGTGGCAAACAAAAATGCCAAGGACAGATGGGTCTAACCTCCCCTGGACCTACTGTCATGTTCACATGAAATAGTGTGTCTACGTGCTTTCCATCCTGTAGAAGAAAATGTCATTCTGGTCCTGGAGCCCACGGATTGTCTGTGGTGAAATATGGATTGCCTGCCCAAAATTCAATACAGCCAAGGATTGATCCCAGACAAAAGCTGCCCAGACAGATGTGTTGCTGGCTGGGACCTCTCCTGGGCTGCCTCTCATGTGCTTGTGAAACACTGAGGTCTGTGAAGGCATTGAGAGCCCTTGCAGGATCAAGCAGGGCAGAGCAAGGCCAGAAAATACATGGAGAAAAGGGGTCTTGACTTCCAGGTGAACAAGGTAAAGCAAAGCAAGGGAAGGCTTCAAAGGCAAGGTAAGGCAAGTGGGGGCTTTACAAGGCAAGGCAAGGCAAGGGAGAGATAAGCAAGGCAATGAGAGTCCTAGAAGGAGAAGGAAAGGCAAGGCTGGACCAGGAAAAATGGCTAGGGAATTCAAGGTGGGGGATGGGTGAGCAAGCCAGTGCTGGGGGTGGGGGGGAGGAATGAAGGTCACGAGAAGGCTCCAGAAGGGGCAACGAGGCAATGCAAGGTGTGAGGAAGCAAAGCAAAGTAAAGGAATGGTCAGGAATGGCAAGGAAATGCAAGGTAGGGTAGGCAAGGCAAGATAAGGAAAGGGAAGGCAATGTGTGTTGTAAGAGAAACAGGCAAGGCAAAGCAAGGCCAAAAAAACCAGTAGGGAAGTCAAGGTGGGGAGTGGGTGAGTCAAGGCAAGGCAGTGGAGTGGTAGGAAGGGCAAGGGAAGGACACAGATGGGTTTAGAAGGCAAAGGAAGGGATTGCCAGGAATTGCAAGGAAATGCGAAGGAGGTACAGGCCTAGCAAAGCAAGGCCCTTGAGGAGAGCAGTGGGCAGGTCAAGAGTAGGAGTTGGCATACAAGGCAATGCAGGGCAAGGGAGGGTGAGCAGGGCAAAGCAAGAAAACCAGTGGGTTCCAAAGGCAACGCAAGTCAGTGTTACATCATAGTACCCTCCCAGATGAAAACTGCCAGGACAGACAGCTCTTGCTGGCTTTGACCTTGCTTGGCTCACCTCTAAGCTGCTCCTGAAACTCTGCGGTGTGGAGGCCTGTGAGCCTATTGGGGAGAGGGCAATGGTGATGTCCTGGAGAAATGCACCGTAGGCTCTGGGCATTCCCTACAGATTAGGGTGAGAACAAAGGCTTTGCCCATGGTGCCCCACAGCACAATGTAAATTATCACCAGTTCTGTCCTCCTCATTGGCCCATTGGCCTTCCCTACCCCTTTAACCCTCATATGTACATGTTCCAGCAAGTTCTTCACTCCCTGTTCCCCCACTGGGTCTTCTAACCCCGCCTATCCACCCTGGCATCCCCTATTGGTTCTTTCCCTGTGTACTGCCCCTGTGCCCTCAGATCATTAGCCCTCTGATGCTCTGCCCCACCCCCTCTTTCCCTGCACTTAACCCTGGCCCCTCCATTGTATCGGATCTTCTGTCCCTGACCCCTTTGGTGTTGGACCCAAATAAACCCTCATTGGAACCCCACACAGAAGACACTCCTGCGTTTCCTTGTGGACAGCTATCTGTGGCATGCTTGAGGTTGAGCTGTGTATGTGCGTTGTGAGCCTACCCAAACACAGTCTCCCTGAAGACGCTTGTAGGGAACGTAGCAGCACTTCACTGCCTCGCTTCGCTGCTACACTGGGGCTATATGAAGGCAATGTGAGGATTAAGCAACAAGGCAAGAACTGGGAAAATGGAGTAAGGAAGTAATGGTTTGGGATGTGTGAGTTGGTTAAAGCAAGGTGATTGAGGGAAGGAAGGGAATATAAACACAGGTCAGAAAGGCAAAGCAAGCAATGTTCGGAAATGACAAGCAAATTCAAGGTTGGGTAGGAATGGCAAGGCAAGGGAGGGATAGATAAAACGATGAGAGTCTTTAGAGAAACCAGCAAGACAATGCATGCAAGAGCTGTAAAAAATGCTTAAGGAAGTCTTTGTGGGGAATGGGTGAGCAAGGCAATGCCAGGCAATGCAGTGGTAGGAATTGGAAGGGAACGGCATGGAACCCTGGAGAAGTCAAAGGAAGGCTGGGGGCTGGAAAGCAAGGCAAGGGATGGTCAGGAATTAAAACGGAATGCAAGATTGAGCAGGAAAAGCAAGGAAAGGAAAGGCCGGGATAGGCAAGACAATGAGAGTCCTAAGCAAAAAGCATTAGGGAAGTCAGGGTGGGGGTGGGTGAGCCAGGCAGTGGAGGGGTAGGAAGAACAAGGGAATGAATGCAATGCAGTGGAGGGGAAGGAAGAACAAGGGAATGAATGATGTGGAGGGGTCAATAAGGCAATGCAAGGTGTGGGTAGACAAGGCAAAGGAAATTGAAAGAAGGACAGGCAAGGCAAAGTCACGCCAAGGAAGAAAATTAGTCATGTCATAGCAAGGCATGGGCATGCAGGGCAACGCAAGCTATAGAAATGTTAAGCAGGCAAGAAATGCTATATAGAAATGTTAAGGCTAGGCAAGGGGTAGGTGTGCAAGGCAGGGGAAGTGCTAGATAGGCAAGGCAATGAGTGTTCTAAGAGGAGTAGGGAATGTACAGCAAGGTTAGGAAAATGAGGTAGAGAAGTCAGGGTGGGGGATCGACGAGCAAGGCAATGGAGTGTAAGGAAGAGCAAGGTAAGGACACAGAGGGGTCAGTAAGGCAATTAAAGTTTTGAGAAGGAAAGGAAAGGCAAGACAAGCGAGAGGATAGGCATGGAAGGCAAAGTCAGGCAAGGAAGGGGTAAAAAGGGCAAGCCGATGAAAAGCAAATTATGTTTATTACCCTACATGCTCATCCCCCACCTTGACCTACCTACCCCTTCCTTCCCTGGCCTTGCCTTTCTGTTGTCTGCTGTTGTATTGCACTAAATAGTTTATTTAGTTGTGGTCTTTGTATTGGGTGTTGGGAAAAATGTTACTGAGTATGGTATGTCATGTAGATTATTCCCCCTTCCTCATCACATGGTTTCTCCCCATGCACTCCTTTCTACACACCTGGTGGTCTGCCCCATGGATACCCCTCCCCACGCCCCACCCCAATGTTATCCCATTGGCCGCGGTCCTCTCTCCCCACCCCCATCCCCTGGGGTACAAAACCCCACTACAGGTAAAGGTTCAGACTCTTTCCTGCCTGGGTGGTCACTGCGGCCAGCAGTGTCCCATCCCAAGCCAATAAACAGGATACTCGCTCCCACGTGGGGAAGAGTGCTTCTCATCTTTTATCTTCAGTTCATGCAGGTCCATGTGGGCTTGGGTTCAAGCTAGCCGGACCAGACCCATACAAAGCCCAGAGAACCACGGATTTCTGCAGCCTGCCCCTCCTTAGATTTGCCTAGCCTTGCATACCCCAACCTTGCATTCCCCTACTGAAAACTCACTGCCCCAATTTGTTCAGTTATGGAGTTGATCTCCATCTTTTGAAGGTAGTCTCCTTGAAGATGCAATTTGGCATGTCATTTCCCCTTCTCAAAGGTGGTCTTCTGAAATTTTTGGCAGTGCATTTATTTTAGACAAGATAAAAAGCTATACTCTGTCTTGGTGTGCAGCTGATCTCAGGCCCTAGGAAGTAATGCCCAGTATTGCGACTTCTATAAAGGATAATAAAAAATGTTTTTACAAATATATTAACAATAAAAGGAAGGGTAAGACCAACCTTTGTTCTTTATTAGATGCAGGAGGGAACTTAGTAACTGCAGATGAGGAGAAGGCAGAGGTGCTTAATGCCTTTTTTGCCTCAGTTTTTAGTGGGAAGACGACTTTCCTTCAGGACAACTGCCCTCTTGGCTTGGTTGGTGGTATCAGGGAGCAGAATGGTCCCCCCATTATTCAGGAGGCGGCAGTCAGAGAACTGCTGAGGCACTTGAATGTTCATAAATAGATGGGACCAGATGGGATCCACCCCAGCATAATAAGGGAGCTGGCAGATGAGCTTGCAAAGCCGCTCTCCAGTATTTACCAACAGTCCTGGCTCACTGGTGAGGTTCCGGATGACTGAAAGCTGGCTAATGTGACACCCATTCATAAAAAGGGTAGAAAGGAGCATCCTGGTAATTATAGACCAGTCAGTCTGACCTCAGTACCTGATAAGGAAATGGAACAGTTTATACCGAGTGTGATCACACAGCACTTACAGGATGGCCAGGGTATCAGACCCAGCCAACAGGGATTTAGGAGGGGTAGGTCATGTTTGACCAACCTGA
The DNA here is from genome assembly GCA_013400575.1 of Peucedramus taeniatus. Taxonomy (NCBI): domain Eukaryota; kingdom Metazoa; phylum Chordata; class Aves; order Passeriformes; family Fringillidae; genus Peucedramus; species Peucedramus taeniatus. The sequence continues at coordinate 7,315 of WBNO01000819.1, forward strand.
TCTCCTTTTATGACCAGGTGACCCTCCTGGTGGATGCAGGAAAGGCTGTGGATGTTGTCTATTTGGACTTCAGCAAAGCCTTTGACACTGTCTCCCACAGCACACTCCTGGAAAAGCTGACAACCCACAGTTTGGACAGGAGCACTCTGTGCTGGGGTAGAACTGGCTGGATGGCCGGGCCCAGAGAGTGATGGCGAAAGGTGTTGCATCCAGCTGGCGACCCGTCACCAGTGATGTCCCTCAGGGCTCTGTGCTGGGGCCAGCTCTGTTCAATATATTCACTGATGACATGGGTGAGGGGATTGAATCTTTCATTAGTAAATTTGCAGACGACACTAAGCTGGGGGTATGTGTTGATCTTTTGGAAGGAAGGAGGGCTCTGCAGAGAGGCCTGGAACGGTTGGATGGATGGGCAGAGTGCAATAAGATGAAGTTTAATCAATCCAAGTGCCCAATCCTGCACTTTGGCCACAATAACCCCCTGCAGCGTTATAGGCTGGGGATGGTGTGGCTGGACAGTGCCCAGGCAGAAAGGAACCTGGGGATACTGCTTGACAGCCGGCTGAACATGAGGCAGCAGTGTGCCCTGGTGGCCAAGGAGGCCAATGGCTCCTGGCCTATATGAGGAATAGTGTGGCCAGCAGGTCATTCTCCCCCTGTACTCAGCACTGGTGAGGCCACACCTTGAGTTCTGTGTCCAGTTCTGGGCCCTCAGTTTGGGAAGAACGCTGGGATGCTCGAGAGCGTCCAGAGGGGGCAACGAGGCGGTGAAGGGCTTGGAACACAAGACCTATGAGGAATGACTGAGGGAACTGGGGGTGTTTAGCCTGTAGAAAAGGAGACTCAGAGGTGACCTTATCACTCTCTACAACTTCCTGAAAGGTGGTTGTAGTCAGGTGGGGGTCGTTCTCTTTCTCCAGGCAACAAGTGTCAGAACGAGACGACACAGTCTCAAGCTTTCTCAAGGGGAAATATAGGCTGGATACTAGGAAGAAGTTTTTCACAGAAAGAGTGATAAAATATTGTAATGGCCTGCCAGAGGAGGTGGTGGAGTCACCATCCCTGGATGTGTTCAAAAAAAGACTGGATATGGCACTTGGTGCATGGTTTAGTTAAGGTGTTTAGGGCATGGGTTGGACTTGATGATCTTGAAGGTCTCTTCCAACCTGGCCATTCTGTGACTCTGTGATTCTGTGATTAAGTAACACAATCTTCGTATGGATTCAATCCCATGGCATCCATGAGAGCCGTTTGCTTACCCTATTTTGCTACAGTAGGGCAGAAGAGAGAGGAAAAAAGAATAATGAAGGGTTTGTGAGTTAAGGACTGTGAGAAAAACACTCTCAAGGCGAAACAGGTTCAAATTTAAAGGCATAAAGTAAATTTATTATTAAAAGAGTCAGAGGGGGACAAGGAGAAGTAAAATAAGCCCTTACAATACCTTTTATCCCCTTCCTCCTTCCCACCAACAGCACAGGGAGACAGGGCATGGGGATTTTAGTCAGTTCATCACTCGAGATCTTCTATTTGCTCAGGGAGAGGAGTCCCTCCCACGGACAAACAGTTGTCCCGAAACTGCTGTGGCATGTGTCACTTGACCTCACTTGACCTTGGGGTGCAGTCCTCTAAGAATAGGCTGCTCTAGTTTGGAACCAGGGGCCCTCTCTCTCTATTCGGGTCTCCCACTGGATCACAGCCTTCTCTGTCATCCACCAGCTCCAGCGTGAGCACTTTTCTCATGGGCTGCAAGTGGATTAGTGCATTTCCTGCAGACTTTGAGCATCACAGTTTGTTTCACTATAGTCCTCACCATGGCCTGCAGAGGAATCTCAGCTCCACTGCTTTGGAGCACTTCCTCCCCTCTTTTTCAACTGACCTTGGTGCTGCCATGTTGTTTTCCCTCATGTGTCCTCACTTCCTCCTCTTCTCTGACTAGAAGAAAAACTGCTGCCTGTAGGTAGAAACAGATAGGTGTGCCAACCCTCTCCTTTGAAGAGGTATCCCTTGAATGGGCTATGATGAGACCTTCCCAAACCTCCTGGATTGAGAAACCCTCCTTGGTCATGGTGAGTTGCTAGCACCCTTTGGGGTCTGTCATGAGTTGCAGTGTAAGATATAACCAGGTGTATTATTCCATTACCATCAGTTGGAACTGGGATGGGGAGTAGTGATGTGATCTTCTATTGATAAGCCAGCTGATAAGAAACTATCAAGAGCAGTTTCCTTATCTCTTCCATGACCCATCCTCCCTCCAGNGTTTTTTGTTTTTTTTTTTTTTTTTTTTATTTTCCCTTTTTCTAACAAATTGTATTTCTGACTTGGGGTGTCCCGCTGGTCTTGCTTCTCAAACCAGAACAGGGTCCCATGTAGATTCTCTGAAACCAATGGGGTTTTCCCCCTTTGTACCACCCCTGCATTTGCCCATAAAAACCTCAGTTTCTGCCCTGTTCAGGAGGAAGCTGTCGTCCCTGGCCTCCTTCTCAGGGTGCTGGAATAAAGGAACTCTGTGGAACTGCTCCACGGTGCTCCTGTCTCTTTGTCCCTGTGTTGGCCTGGGGATACCTCACAAGGCAGAGCTGAAATCACTGCCAAGAGCTGAAATCACTGCTAAGACCTGAGCTGTCTGTCCCTTGCTGAGGTTACCCAGTGGCTGAAGGACTGCATGAGACCCCTAGAAAGTTCTTGCCTGGAGGACCTCTCTCTGGGAAGGTTTGGCATCCGGGTCAAGCCATCAGACCCCCAACCGGCCACCCAACACATAGGTACCATGGCAAACAAGTTCCACCAATTCAAAGATTCCTGCAGGATCCTGCAGTGCTAAGTTGATTTTGTCTAGGTTCCACATCAGGGAGTTGCTTGTTGTGCATCCGCTGTTGGCCAGTGCCAGGATGGGCCCAGCAGCAGTGCTTCCCCCCCCCGGGAAAAAACTATGCAAACACCGTTTTGACTTTCTTCTTAAATACGTCATCACAGAGGTGTTACCAACTTCTCTAATTAGGCCAGCAGCATGTCCATCTTCAGAGCCATCAGAGATTAGCTATGTCAGACATGGTGGAAGCTTCTAGTATCTTCTCACAGAAGGCAGCCCTGTGGCCCCCCCACCACTAACAAAAACCAGGCTGTGCCAAACCAACACATCTCCATCCTTGTGTCCCAACCTTAGTTGGGTCCTTGTCCCCATCCATCCCCTCCTCCCCATCCTCATCCTGGTGTTCCCAACACGGTGTCCCTATCCCCATCCATGTGTCCCAACCCCATCCAGGTGTCCTGATCCCCATCCAGGTGTCCCTGCCCCCATGCCCACCCTGCTTCCCCCTCACACCACTTGCTTCCTGCGGTGCCTCCGGAGCTGGCCAGGGCTCCAGAAAGTGTCCCTGCACTCAGGGCAGAGGTGGGGCCGCTCCCGGCCACGGGTACAGTGGTGTCGCCGCAGGTTGGAGCTGACGCTGAAGCTCTTCCCGCACTCCCTGCATCTGTAAGGCCGCTCCCCAGTGTGCATCCACCGGTGCTGTACCAGCACCAAGCTCTCCCCTAAGTGCTTCCTGCAGTCCCAGCAGCCAAAGGGCTTCTCCCCAGTGTGGATGCACCAGTGTGTAGCCAGGTTGGAATTCTGGCTGAAGCCCTTCCTGCAGGCGCCGCAGGTGAACGGTCCGTCCCTGGTGTGGGTGATGCGGTGCTGCACCAAGTCCAAGCTCTAGCTGAAGCCCTTCCTACACTCCCCACAGATAGTGGGGTGGAGCCCGGCCCCTTCTGGCCTCAGGAGCTCCACAGGGGGCCTGGGCGGCTTCTGCCATGACCGGGCTGGCTTGGGATGGGCTGTGCGAGGGGGGTGGGCACCAGTAGGGTAGGGCAGGGACAGGGGTCTGCTGCTGCCTGCCCCATCCCAAAGACACCTGCCCTTTCCAGCTGGCACCTGTTCCAGGCCCTCTGTCCCATCCTGGTCCCACTGGTACCTTCATCCTTCTGCCTATTTTCCATCCTCTCTTCCCCTTTTCCATTCATTTTCCACATTCTCCATCCTATTTGTACTTGCTCTAGTCCATCTTCCCTTTTTCCCATCCTTGTTTCCCCTTTCTTTTCCCATCCTTATCTGCTCCATCCCCTCTTCGCATTCTCCATCCCCTCTTCCCCTTCTCCACCCCCTCTGAGCCTTCTCCATCCCTTTTCCCCTTCCCCATCCCTGATGCCACCCCCTCCCTCCCCTTTCCTACCCCCATCCCTATTGTATTCCAAAGCCAGAGTTCAGTTCCCTCCAACCCCCAGTGCCACCCAGACAAGGGTCTGGGATTGGGCTGCAAGGGGAGCCAGGGGCTGGGACAGACATGCCACCAAATTCCCTCTGGAAACCAGGAATGGAGTTGGGGTACCCAGAAACCCCCCTGCACCCCAAAATCAGGACACCCTCATGGCATGGGTTTGGGGCAGCCCTGCCCCAACTGCAATACTGGGATATCCCCATCTGTGAGACTGGAACATTCTCACACCCCAAAATCAGGGCATCCCCATCCCAATATTGAGGCATTCCCATGCCATGAGATTAGAACCCTGCACCCCCAAATCAGGTGATATTGACCTTGAACTCTGGGATTGGGGTGCCACCATATCCTGGGATCAGGGCACCCCCATACCCTGGGATTTGGGTACCCCATTCCATGTGAATGGAACATCCCTGTACCCCAACACTGGGACACCCTCATTCCATGGGAATGAGACATCGCTGCACCCCAGCACTGTGGTATCCCTGAGCTGTGGGATCAGGGCACCATCTTACCCTGGAATTAGGACAGCCCCATACCCTGGGAACAGGGCACCCCAAATCATGGGAATAGGACAACCCCACATTCCTGGGATTCCCATATCCTGGGATTGGGAACCCCTATACTCCAGGATGAGGGCACCCCATTCCATGGGACTGGGACACCCCCACATCCCTGGGACACCCCCAGACCCTGGAAGCCGTGTACCCCCAGACACAGGAATGTGACACCCCTTTATCCTGGGGCATGAGAAATGGGAATACTTTGGAATTGGTATTGTGGGGTACCCCACACAATGGGAATAAGTTTATCTCACATCTCTGTTCCCCCTTACCCCGGAACTGAGGTACCCCTGTGCCATGGGAATGGGGCACCCTGACATTCCTAGGATCCCTTACCCTGGGATGGGGTCACCTCCATACTCTGGGATCGGGGTCCCTCCACAGCATGGGACCACAACCTCCCCACATCCCTGGGACCCCCCAGGACCCAGGCCCCTCCCTCAGGTTTGAGGTCTCCGTGTACCACGGGGGCAGGGTCCTCCCCCATTGCAGGTCCCTAGGGGACCCCAAAAAAACCACCCACCCCACTCCGCGATGCCAGGGGTCCCCCACAGAACCTCTTACCGTGGCCAGAGGCTTCTCTTGGGGGAGGTGGAGAGGTCTCACCTGTGGGAGGGCCCTGGAGCAGCAGGGCTTCCCGGGGATCCGTGGGGCCAGGGGGGTCTCGGGATGCCGATATCCCCCCCCCCCGCGTCCATTGCCGCCGTCACCCAGATGGAAGGACCCTGCCGGGGATAGAGAGGGGGCAGGGAGAGAACTGGGACCCGAGGACACCCCAAGGAGGGGGTCGCTGCCGCCCCCAGGGGAAGGATCCCGCCTGCCCCGAGCCACGCTGGGGTCACACTCACAGTGACATGACGCCACTACGCTCGTCCCACCCCACAGCCCCTCCCACCTCCCCCAATGGAGGATCCCCTATATTTGGGGGGTCGCTTCCTCTCGTCCCTGCTCCCGCACCACAGCAATCCCGGGGGGTCTGGCAAGGGGAAGCGGAAAAAGAAAAGGACAAGGGGGGGCGAGGGGGAATTGCTCACTCTCAGTTTGGAGGGGATGTCCCCGCTAGCCACTCACCGCTCTTAGGGAGCACGGGGGGGCTCAGGGGGATCGGACGAGGCCGGGCGATGGGAAGGGCTCCCGCGCGGCCGCCAGTGTCGCAGCGCGCTGGGGGGGAGGCTTCCGGCTCCCCCCAATCCGTCTAGGGCGACCCACCCAAACCCGCCCCCGGGCGGGAGCCCACCCAAANAAAACAAAAAAAAAAAAAAAAAAAAAAAAAAAAAAGGGAGGAACAATGAGGACCCTCCCACCATCGGCAACGGGATGGACTTGGGGAGTCGGAGGAGGGATGGCCAGGTCCGTCTGGTTGGGGGGGGACACTTTGGGAAGATTGCGGTTTGGAGACGCTGGGGAGTTTGGGGGATACACGGGGATATGG
>WBNO01000822.1:0-54608 GCA_013400575.1 Peucedramus taeniatus
TTTTTCCATATTTTTTACTTTTGGGACAAAGACACTTCCACCATATTGCAATCATCATCTTCACCTCTGACTTTCAAGATGCAATTCCTCATACAGCAGCTCTAAACCCATAGCTCTGACAGTGCAGATGCTGAGCTGTAAGAAACTGCATTTAGAGCTGTTCTCAGTCTCCCTACATGCTGTTGGGCTATAGACTAGCAAAGCATTTTTCCATACATTTCCCTCTTCCTGCTAGTCCTATTTACTCTGCTGGGTTCTAGCTGTGTCTGCATTTATTTAAATGCCACTCCTAAGATACCAGTACACGCAGCAAGATTTTCCCTGGAAAAGGCTTAAAGTACTGCAGAAATTCCATCTTTAGGCAGGCCTGAATCCAGTGTCCCTGTGACTGACTCCCTTACAGGGGTCAAAAATATGCTGATCTGTCCTAGAAATCAAAGCCTTAAAGTACATTTGTAAGAAAATGAGAATATTTTTGACAGATAACTCTGTGGAAATGCAATCCTACTATTCCAGACAGCCATGGCTGGGGGATTCTGTCCAAGCCACCATTTCATAAATGGGCATTAGAGGTTTGTGCTCTGTATTTTATATAGTAGCTATGAAATGCAGCTCCTGCTTTGAACTTAGACAAACGCAGCCTGGAGAACATTGATAATGTGTAGCACATGTTAACTCCTACATCCAATATCTTTTTTCTGGACTGGAGTGTGGGACTATTATCTTTCTCCCTTTCACATTTTTTTTTCTGAACTCCGTTGTTGCAGCATTAATAGGAAATCAGTTAATGAGTGGGTATCTTTAAAAAAAATACTGTATGGAGCAATATTCAAGTTAAAAAACAGCTATACTTCTGTAGATACATTCCATTCTGAAACAAACAAATGTGTTACATAATGAACCCCAAAATGACAACTAGCCTAGAAAACATATTTTCTATATTACTCCCTTGTGAAGCCTTTTTTTAATGAATAAATTACTAAAATAAATATATTTTGTGTCTTTATGTGTATAAACATATATATTTTTATATATCTGTCTGTCAAAGTTCTCATATGGGCTCCTTGCTGTGTAATAGATGCTATAAAATCCCACCTCTCCCTGAAGAGAGGATTGAATGCACAGCAAGTGTGTAGAGACTGGCAGTGTTTTATGGAACCTGGCAAATGTAGGTGTAATAACAATAGATGTGCCAACATCCATATGTCAACATCCAAGGTTTTTGGCCAGACATTAAATCTTTTATAAGCTGGAGATAGTCATTACTCTTGAAAAAGACCCCTCAGAGACTATGAAAAGATTTATTGTATTTGTTCATGTTTATTTACTTTAAGTTATAGATATGAATGACATTATTTGTAAATTAATCAATAGTAAAAAGAAGATATATTAAATATTGAAAAGGAGACAGAAAACACAGAGAAAATATCTCTCACATGAAACTATCTTCCTATGAAATAAAATCCTTACAGCTGTTTGTATTCACATCATAGCTCCACTCCCTCTTCCACAATAGTCTGTAGAGTCAATGACATCATTGTCTTATTACAGGCACTGATTCTGGGCTGAAGTTTGTCATCCTGTCAACAGCAAGTGTGACCATTTGTGTGGCAAGGACATGTTAGGACACCTGGGACACATTTGTATATACAGCCTTTTCCTGCCGGCTGCCTGAACTTAATCCCACCCACATTCCACTCTAAAGACCACAGTGGGAGAAGGACAAGAGAAAGAAGAGGAAGGACATGGGGGTGGGGATAAGAGGGAAAAGTGTTGATAAAAGATTACAATGACTGGAATATACAAATTGGATGTGAGGGACAGGAGAAACTGAGTTAAGACATGATGTATGTGACTATCCTGATTTTATCTATGATTGTCTATGTTATTTTATATTTTAATAATTAAAATATTCTAAAATATTATCTATTCTTTATCTCTATGTTGCTGTTTCTTTGTATATACATACATGTATGTGTATACATTTACATAGAGCAGAAAAGAGATTAAATTTTTTCCAGAATAGGCCATGTATAAATGTACTTACATGAGTTGTGTTCAAATGCTTGGGGAAAGAAAGGATAGTAACCATCATTCCTTGCTTTCCATAATTTGTATATATGCTCTGTAGATTTCTCTCCTTGTTCATATGGAAAATCTGTAACATAATATTTGACTTTCAGTTTTCAGGAGCAGTCAAAAGCTTAGATTGATCTCTTTTTAAAAACATCTCCAGCAGTGCTGTCCCTTCAAACCACATAGTGCAATATCAGCTTCAGGATTCATGATACAAATTCAGCATTACTAATTCTTTCAGATTCATAGTCTTCATATAAGTTGCTCAATTCAAACTGACCCTTTAACCTGTGAATTCTAGTACAACTAATGCAGGAAAAAAACATGCTGTATGTTAGACTGGGATATCACAAATCAGTCTATGTCAATCTACCCTGACAGTAAAGGGGGCAGAAAAGGAAACAAAGACCTTGCATAAGAGTGTGACAAGATTTGTAATAAATAATGTATTGATGTTTAGAAATGGAGAACATTAGAGCAAAAAGTGCAGTAATTCTTTTTTATTTATGAATAAGCCGCTCATGTAAAATCTACACCCTGTGGAGTAACTGTAGGTGCCTAATTGACTGCCTGTAAGCAAACCATTACAACTCTATTACTCCATCAGCTGCAGGGAGGACACAGTGGGGAAAAAAAACAACTTCTAAGTAAAGTTTTCACACCCCTGCCTTGTGGTGAACTCCTCAGCTGGTTTTCACATTCTAAATCCAGAGCATGTTTCTTCTCACAAACTCCCTATCTCTGTAGTGCTGGTATACACAGCATGCTCTGCTATGGCAATTGTGCCAGATAATTAGAAACAAATTCAGCCCTGCTGTAAGCATGAACACTGTTTCCAACAAAACCACTGCCTTTATTAAGAAAAATGTCACAGTAAGAAAGAATTTCTGTGACACTTATATAAGTGTGAATGTGTCATCATACAACATCAACATATCTCCAGCTCCTCTTGTTTATCTTTTTCTCTCTAGACGTAACCTAAGAGTGATGACTGCAACAGAAGATGAAAAAATCTGGAAAGAAATAGGATGGGAATGATTAACTATAGTATTTAAAGGTATATTTTTATTGGCAATGAATATTGGTGGACAAAAAATTCATATGCATACTAATTTTTTTAAAAATATGGGAACAAGACCAAAGCTAAAATCCTCTTAGAAGAGTCACTCTATTCCTTGACATCAAAATTTAGACTGCTTCCTTCAGTTTTCCTCAGCTTAGCCACAGTTTCCTAGCTTCAAGCTACAGAAATGAATATATGTAGTACAAGAGAAAACAAAATATGGTTCACTCTCATCTTCTAATCTTATGGATATCTAAAAATATCTCTAAACAAGACTCAGTATAAAGATTGCTGATAGTCTGTGCAGGAAGTGCAGTGCCCTGTATGGAATGTCCCTCTGTGACCCAAGCAGTATTCCAGAGACCCAAAAGATCACAGTGGAGATGCTCAGGAAATGCAGTGACAGCTGGCTTTTCTGAAAACTTTTTGAAACTTCCTTCTACTGTTTGGATAAGATATACCATGAAAAAGGCCAGTTGGAACTCAAAAATGCAAAAATAAAAGTGAGTATGAATATGTATTTATTCACATGCATATAAATTTCTTTCTATATATAATTTTTTAACAGTTAAAAACTGTCTTAAAAAATCCAGGAAAATTTGGGACTGGCTACACTTCAAGATTGAGGTAGTTTAAACAAGTTCTTGTTTCATCAAAAGGAGTCCATCTACACCACCATCACTGTAGAATAATAGATTATTTTCCATAAGCTAAAAATTTGACCAGACATCAGTAGAAGCACAAAAAAGAACCTCATCAAAAATGGGGTCAGGTTTTATTCTTGTGTTTATGATGTGTCTAAAACAAGGAACAAGGAGGACAGATTTGATAGTCTTCAGCCTTTTAAAGGCTCCATCCATTATGATGGAGGCAGAAGTCACAACTACTGCTTGTGGAAACTCATTTAACAGGGATAACTCAGTTGCTTGCAATCACATATTCTTGTCCTTATTTGTCTCAACATCTGCTGTATTCTGTCTGCTGGACACCATGCTTATGAACTGAGGGACCTGAGAGGATTGAGGTCTTTGAGATCTGCATACTTGAGAGTTCTGCATGAAAAAACATTCAAGGCACTCTAATTGCACTTAATCAAATTACATGTCTTCAGTTAGTCTTAAAAAGTGTGTAAATAAAAAATAAAATAAGAAAAGGAAAAAAGAAACAAAGAAAAATTTGCTGAGATTTTATGGGTTGAATGAGGAGGTTCAGTTTTTTTAGGGAAGCAATAAGACTGAGGCAGTGGAGAGAATAAGTTGTTTCCTTTGCTGGTAAGAATGTTTACAAGTACATCTGCATCTTTTTTACTACTTCAGTATCCATATAGTTAGTCTTTAAGGATTTACCCTTTGTACTTACAGCTTTTTAAAAAGTTATAAAGATATTGATAAGAACCTCTTTACGACCATTCTTAAGCCATAGGGAAAGACAGACATATTTCTATACTTTTTCCATACACTCTTTTGTCTCCTAAGGGCTTTCTTCTTGTCAATATATTTTTGTGAAATACCACAGAAAAATAGAATTATACCATTTACTCATTTAGACAGTGACAAACATTAAGAGAATGATGTACAACATCTGAAAGAAAAACAAACAGCAAAAAACCAAGCCACAAACAAAACAAAGAAGCAAACAAGAAACAATTTGTACAGAAGCATCTCAAAATTGAATAGGCAGAACTTTTGGAGCTCAAGGATTAAAAAAATTATGTTTTTTTTTTTTTTTCCCTTAAATTTTCTGTATATTTGGGGTAAAATCTAAGCTGATTTAAAACTTTTATCATGTTCCAGAAGACAGAGAAAAAATAATTTTCTCAAGTCAGACTTTTTATTGCTACACGACATTGTTAGATAATGCTGGCTAGATGCTCAAAAAGTAAAATATCCAAAACTGTTATGCAGAGACAATGTCCAAACAATCCAAGATAAAATCCAAAACAGCACTTAAGTACCTACCATACACTCAAACTGTAATTTAAACATATCCAGAAGGGCAATCTAAAAAACTCTATGTACTCACATGTCTAGGGCATCTAAGTTTTCTAACTTGGTGTGTCTCTGCACACATCAAAATATGTCACCTTCTCAGCTGAATGAAGTGCACATCCTCCACACCCAGTCCATCTGGGATGTGTGTCGTGCTCAGTTTGCCAAGTGGCCCGGCTCAGTAGGTGTGCTCCCAGCTCACTTCACGCACAGTGACAGCAGCAGTGGCAGCAATTGCAGAGCTCCCACAGCCACTTCCAATCAAAAATAGGTCAGGAGAAGGCGGAAAGTACTTGCATAGCAAGACTGTTATGCAAAACCTCTTTAGTAATATCACCTCCTCCTCCTCCTCCTCCTCCGTCTTCTCGCTGGCTATCTTCTGAAAGAGAAGCGGGAGAGAGCTGTCTGCTGACACCTCATATGACTTACACATAGAACCACAGGCAAAGCATTTGCACATCCTAGTTCCACAGAACCTAATTTGGACTATGGATAAGTGCCTAAATTCAGAAGAAACAAAATTTTAGCTGTTTCCCTCCCTGACATTTCCAAATGTATAGATTAGACATCCACCTTCAAGTGTACTGGCTGATATGAATTATGTTTGAGGGTTGCACTGGAAAGTTTTGATGTCCCATGTTGCAATATGAATTTCACTCCTCAGGCTTGCATCTAATTTTGAGGCACTGAGTCAATGAGTACGTCCAGAACCTTTCTTAAGATTTGAACCCTTTACCACCTTTTTGAAAGTTCAAGATAAAATGTATTGAACCTTGTCCTATGGATCAGGGTGTTCATGTTGCCTTTCTCTTCTGAATACCTAAAAAAAGGAAGTTAGATCCTAGTGTTGTCAAATGGTTACCAAATAATTTAAAAAATGTAGAAACTGCTTTTCCACAGTCTTTTCAAAGAACTCCTGGTCAGAAATTAAAGGATATCAGTAGTCCTAGAAAGAGCTCTATTTAGCAGTTGAAATGGAGAAATAAAGAATCAGGCCTCTTCTGTTCTAAACTCTGTGAGAGTGTTCTTCCTATATTAGCTTCATCTGGAACAGAAAAGTCAAAGCACAAATAGTCTGTTTTGTTCATTTCATTCACAAAAATGACCATGAGCTTGACATCTCTGAGAAAGATTTTTGTTTTGCAAAGCTACCAGCAAATGAAGTATAGGATGAAGTGATAAGACAAACCAACAGTCATTTAATTTGTACAGATAGTTCAGGAAGTAACAGTTACATATAACAAGAAAAAATGAAATCTGTAGTTAATATAATTTTCCTGATATCTAACTCAATGTCTGCTTTTTCTCACTTCCTTATAATCCTACAGGCTTGCACTCATATTGCAGTTTTTACTGTAGTCTGACTTGGACTGTCACAGCCATGCAGATGTCCAAATCTGTGCTCTTTGGAATACTGTTTTTGAAATGTAGGTAGCTGCAGTATTGTGACATTTTTTGAATGGGTTGGATTAATTTAATTTTATCCATGAAATTTAGATTCTCCCAACTTTCTCTTTCAGATTTTCCCTGAGAATTATCCACCCATAAGTAGCCAGAATTACTGGGCTATGAAGACATGAGTTCTAGTCTACGCCACTCATCCTACGCAGCTCCCTTTCAAAATACTAATTGCTATTTTCCCATTTTAAATCCTCCTCATAAATAAGATATTCACAATTTATGAATCAAAACCCTTGATGAAGAGTGGTTCACAGCACCTCTATGTCAGTATTGTTGCCCTGTGTTAAGGGTGCTGGAACAGTGAGGTGGGACAACTACCCATATAGTCACTGAGTGAGTTAGAAGTTAAATCCAACACAAAATTTCCTTTTATGACCTTCAGACTAAAATTTCCTGCACCTAAGGCTGTCCTGTATTTCCAAGATCTATTTTTGTAATATTCAAGGGACAGACTTAACAACTTTATTTTTAATGAAAAGCCAATGTGGTCAGTAGGTATTAACTTGTACAAAAATATTTGTCAAGGTCCCTGCTAAAGATACAAAAAAGCTTACTGATTTGTGGGTTTCATTTGTTAAATTCTTTTTACTGTTAGATCTGTTTCTGCCCCTAAAGACATTGAGCAGGGCTCCCTGGAGCCTTTTTTAAAGTATTTTGTGTGGATAAACGCATATCATGTAAGTGCTGATAAATGAGGCCAGGTATATTTTAATAACCTTCAACGTGGAAGGTATTTGTGTACCACTCTTACACACAGTCAGTCACTGTGTATCTTGGCAGAGCAAGATCCGTTTCTGAGGAAAGAGAACTATTTCCATCCTTAATAAGTCATTCCAAGTTTCCTGTGATGTTATAAATAATCGGGCAAGCAGCCGGTTTTATTCTCCCTAATTTGATATGGCAGACTTGGAGAGCAGAAAAGTTCAGCCTCAACATAAGCTCTAGAGTTGGACTTTGACCAAAACTTCCCCCTTCCCTCCCATAATGAGATAAAGTTTATCATAAAGCATGCTTACCAAGGCAGCTAAGACAGGGCTCAGGCTTCACATCTATTTCCTAGGAGCCCCTAGTCAATCCTGCGTGCTGCATGCATGAGGTCACAGCCTGCTGGGTTTGCTTGGGGGAGCTGGCAGCTAGGCTGACAGTCTTAGCTAATACACTTGTCATTGGGGAAAATAAAAAAGTGCTTGCAAAACACAGCTTAAATTAGATTGTGAGTAACTGGAAAAGGAAATATAAAGTCACACTGTTTTATATGCATGGCGGGAAGGCAGTGAGGTGATGCATTGGGTACCTGGATTACTGACAAAGGTCAAGCACCCTCAAGACAGACATCTTTTAAAAATTTTGAGAAGATACAACAATCATTACAGAAATTTCAAGAGCAGCACAATACAGAGACATGAGAACATAGCAGAGCTTATTTTTATGTGTAAAAGAAGGTCAGTTGAAAGGACATATTCCTTCATAATTATAAGAGTGACAAGGGGAATTTATGATTATATTAGAACCTGAGAAAAGATTTTTTTTTAAGTCTACCTCTGCAAATGATGCTTGGCAATATTTTGGGAAAGCCATTCAAGTTGTTTCTAATTGTCATTCAATTGCAAAAGAAGTTAAATAAATAACTATATCTACATCTCAGAAATTCAGGAAGATTAATTAGATAATGTTATTGAAATCACTTATAGGCAGTCAGTAATAATAAGGCACGCCAAAGAACTTCATTGATGTTCATTACTTTCAAATATGAGGGAAAACGATTATATTTTTTTTTGTTTGTTTTTTAAAAGCTTCAGGTCATATTTACAGATCAACTTCATTTCCAAAATGCAATCCAGATGTATTGTTATGGATTTAAAAATAAAATTATAGCTTTAAGGTAAAACATGCTAATAGGAAAATTAACTTGTTCTGATGAGTCATAACATAAAGTAATTTCCCTTTTAAAACAAAGCTAAAACCTTGCTTTGGTCCTTTAACCCAGATGGTATTCCTTCAGAAGAGGTAACTTGGATTCAGCTGGGATCTTTTATGCTTCCTAAGACACTTTGCATTCTTAAAAAAATGCTATATGGGAATTAAGGATATTTTTCTAAAAAGATCTACTCCCAACTGTAAATCCTCTATTAGAAAATTAAGAAACTGTTGCCTGAGTTACACTTCCCTATCATTTATATGACCTCTTAAGAAAGAGTACCAAGTACCTAATCTGCTCTCTCTTTCCTATCTCTGTCTTTCTGTTCTGCAGAATCAAAAGAAGTCTCTCAAAGACTGAAAAGGTCTTCCTGGATAGTGATGTAATTTTCTCAAGCAGAACAAACACTGGAAAGACACAGAGAGTCTGAACAATTTGTTTGGATAGTGAGGCAACGCTGTGGCCCTGTTGCCAACTGGAGCAGAACACTTTCTGTTTCTGCAGCAGGTCTGAGCAACATAACCTGGCTGCTTTCTGGAATGTGTAGACCTGAATCTGATTTCAACAAAGGTTGCTTCACACCACTCAGATGGTGGAAATGAGTCTTAAAGTGAGTATAAATCATATTTATACCTACTACAAGGCTTCTTTATACAGCTAAGGCAGTGGAAAGTTGCTTTGGTGTAAATGCACTTTAGGCCCTCATACTTTTAATTTGGCATAAAAAAGGAAAGAAAAGAGAAAGAAAACCCTTTCAATGTCCCAAGTTAAGGTTGGATAACAGCCATACAGTAACATAAGCTAAGATTTCAAAGGTGTCTCAGGAAACAGGTCTCCAGCTACCATTCACTTTTCAAGGGGCCTGAGTGACTCACTTCCTGAGACCTGTTTGAAACCCTATCCAGAACGATTATTCTGTCTGCATACAACTAGATTGTTTTCTAATGACTGACTAGTCTGACAGTCCCACTACCACAGAGTCTACTTGGGTCAAGCAATAGAGCTCTTTGTTATCAGCATTGGAAGACTTTACTTAGCAGTACATGTGATCAAGTTATAGGTGACAAAGGTATTGGTTTTGCCTATGGCGTCACTGTAGTGCCACCTCAGAGGAGCTAATCAGAATAAGGCTTGGCCTATGCTCAAATACTTAAATGGCATGTTCCCAAACAAAACACCAGGTGTTAGTCATCCTGCAGGTCTCACTACTCCCTTTGAGTCAACAATGAACCATTGCCCCAAAATTTCAAAA
Source organism: Peucedramus taeniatus (assembly GCA_013400575.1). Taxonomy (NCBI): domain Eukaryota; kingdom Metazoa; phylum Chordata; class Aves; order Passeriformes; family Fringillidae; genus Peucedramus; species Peucedramus taeniatus. The sequence goes on from WBNO01000822.1 coordinate 9,759, forward strand.
CCAGCCTGCAGCAGAATTACTCTATGACCAACTGTTGACTGCAGGGTCAAAGATTTTTGATCCAGAATTACCATTGTTGTTTTCCTGAAATGCCGGCAGCACTCACAAAACTTGGATCCCATTCTGTTAAAATACATGCCCATGTTTCCATTCTGAGTAAGTAGACTGAGGAGTCAGAAGACAGCTCAAAAAGAAAATCACATCAAAGACTTAGTGTTGCTAGTTGCTAGTTTAGAATCAAGTACAACATCAGCTAAACTAGCTTCAGGAAGCTGTTTTATTTCCCTCTACAGTCAGTGGAAAGAGACAACTACTTGCAGAAGACGATCCCTCTCCTCCCTGATAATATAGAAACAGAAGAGATTACTCATCCCTGGAAGTTAAATTTTTCTGTCCTTTGAAAAAAGAGATGTCTTTAACAATGAATTTATGTTAAACAACTCAAGTCTCTAGCTTTAGAGCTTTAAGTGCAATATCTTCAAATTCATACATAATCTTAACACTGAGAAAATTGCTTAGTAACTGATATTAGGTCTATAAGAATATTATTAATTCATGATCCAGTCAACACATTGTGAAATGCATATATAGACAGATGCATGCACGTACGCACACATGCATACATGTTGTATATTCAAACAATATCTGAAACTGTCACCAACGTATAACAGCCAAAGGTGCCCTCTGGAAAGAAGAAAGCCAAAAGCACAAGGTGATTAATGATGATAGGTTTTATTGATTTTATTAGAAAACAAGTCCTCAAACAACTGTTCTTTGTTTTATGGATGCAAAAATCCCAGGACACTGAGCATCTAAGTATTTTCTAACTTATGATGTGAAAAGCAGGGTCACAAAATGCACTGGATTTCTTACCCTTCAGTAAATGATATTAGAAAATATCTCCAGACTCAGCCATCTCAGTCCCTGCCAGACTTTTGCAATATTAAATGTCAAATTCTTGGTATGGACAGGTCGATGTGGAACTGCAATTCACACACTTGATTTTTAATCCTTGTTTTGAAACCAGCCCATGATACTACTAAATTACAGACATTTTCCACACTTACTGTATACTGTTATTAAACTATCATGGCACTGATTTGGATTTAATACAGCCTTTGAAATTACAAAGCTCTAATATATAAGAGACACAATATAGATATCCAGGAAAAAACTTTTGGACTGTAAGATGCAAATCTTCTTACTTAACTGTAACCACCTATGCTTTAAGCTTCAGTTGTAAGCTGCCTGCAATGGGTCTCTATACTGGAAAAGACAGGCTCCTGAGGAAGAGGATTAATTAGTCAGGACCTTAAGAAAAAGCAGAAACAATCTGGAGGTGTCTAAATTTATTCAGTGACTATAAATGGAGTCTTGGTAAATAGCTTACACCTTTAGATGACTAAGTTTAGGAATGATTACTCTCATTGCTACTGACTGTTCATAACTCCTCAGTAAATATCAGTCAAGTGAAGAGTAAAGATTTTGTGCCTTAAAATGGAACATGAGACAAAAGCCTAGAGTAGAAGTCGATTTTGCATACATGGAATCATAGAATTATTGATTTATTACAGAATTAAAGAATTATTACAGAATTACAGAATTATAGTTTGGTTGAAACTGTTGCTCAGAGCCCTGTCCAAATTGTCCTTAAATGGTTCTGGGGATGGAGCATTTACCACCTTTCTGGGCTCTCTCTCTCCCCTCCCATATTGCATATATTATAAGTTGCATATATTACAAATTGTATATATTGCAAGATTCAGGAGTGTGCACCAGGTGTGTTTGTTCCACCCATACTTAAGTTGTAATAGGAGGCTAGTTTGACCTCCATTTTCTTCTGTGTGAGTGCTTTTCAAATTAAACAGATATATTTTAGGGCAAGCTGTTGTTTTCTGGATGTTCCCAATCTAAAATATTTTAATTTGTCCAAATGTCTTCTTTGTAATGACTCCAGAAAATATATTGAGCAAAATTAAGATTCAAATATATAATCTTGACTTAAATGTCAAATCAGTGTTTCAGACAGTAATGAGTGATAGGTATTTTATTATTTTTGTTGACAATACATTTCTATACAGAAAGAAATGTCCCAATACAAAACTCTATTACTTTGAGGTTAACTGATCATCTGGCTCTTTATTCTGTTAAAATGTAAATTACTGGCTTCTCTGAGCTAGAATCTTGATTCTATTATTGTGGCCATAAAGTACCACAGCATTGACAAAGAGACATACATACAATACAAAGGGACTCTAACTAGTTATTCCTACCCTTCACTGCCTTGCCAGTAACATGTGGTGGCAAATTTGGCAAATAGAATCAGGACTTCACCTGAAACAGGGACTCAGATGTATCTCAGTGGTTTTTAACCTGCCAGATGAGTAGTCTGCACTCCTGAACTCCCCTGTTTTGTGCTCAGAGATACAAATAAAATCCATAAAGGAACCCATGGATGAATTGCACCGCTGCTCTGATAAAGCCCAATTCTGTGGGATTCTCTGCTGTTCTTGTAATATTTGTTCTTTAAAGCCATCACTTCATTAAAACAAACAAACAAACAAACAAACAAACAAACAAACAAAACAACTAAAAGCCAAGCAAATAAATAAACAAAAATGTCTATCCAAAGGAGTGGACTTAATTACAATACTTGGAGCAGGAACGATACCCAGTTTTTTAAAGTTAGAGGCCTTGGCCTGTGATTTGAGACTAAGTTCCATGTCTGTTAAGAACACAAACCAGAAGACACTTTTAAAAGTCCCCAGGCACAATGTAGACAGCACAGCACTGCTAACCAACAGCCAGGCACGTGGCTCCAGCCGGCAGGTCTAATGAACGAGATTAGTGCGTGTTTTATGAATTAAAATTTGAAGTAAAAAAATAGTGTTTCATTTTCTCAGCAACCTCAGTCTAATTATTAACAGCAGGTTCAGTTGGCAAATTTCAGTATTTTTCCTCCTTTCATTTGTAAGTGAAAGACTTTAGCCTCTTATTTATTTTCCTTTTCCTCTAATGCTCTTTTAGTTCTATGCCAGCTGTTTCTACTACTTTCTTTTTTCTCCTCTTTTATAAGGTTTCATTTTCCAGTAAAAGAAATATATAATGTATGAATTTCTGTAAAAGCTCACACTTTCACATTTGTTTATCCCCATTGTTAGCAATCCAAAGCAGCCACATGTTCACAGCATGTTCTGTCTGGCAGGAACACCCGTTGCTTAATTTCCTACTACCACTCTCACAATCCTGGCAGGCTCTGGTCAGTCAGATGCATTTGTTTTCCCTAATTGCCTGATGGCATTTTCAGAAATCCTTTTCATTGAGAAATGAGTGATCGCAGGAGACTTCTGCAGACAGGAAACACTGATAGTCAGTAGGCTGAAGGAGGTCAAAGAGTGTTGTTTGCTGGAGTGTAATGAGGTAAAAGATGTCTTATTGTTATTAACTGTTATTTAAACATCAAATTAATCTAATATATTTTCGCCATCAGTTCTCAAAGACAGTGTTGCTCTTCAAAGTGAGATCTGCAGCTCAAGGGACATTGAACTGTCAGTAGCTTCAGGGATCACTGACTTAATAAGTCCAAACACTCATTATTTGGAAGTTATGATTGCTAAGAGATGTAAAATAAAATACCTTTCAGAATTCAATAATTCCAATAATGCAATAAAGTATTACATACTAGAAACTTATTGCAGAACATGTCTCCAGGGAAATATAATTTCAGAGAACCATAGAACTGTTCATCTTGGAAAAGGCCTTTAAAATCGTCTCGTCCAGCTGTTCACTCAGAAGCTCCAAGTCCCTAAACTTGGCACTTGGCCCCCAAGTGCCACATCTACATGTCTATTCAATACCTTCAGGAATGGTGACTCCATTTCCCTGGAAAGCCCATTACAGTGCATGACCCCCTCTCTTTTTTGAAGCAACTTTTCCTAATATCAAATTTAAACTTCCCCTTGTGCCACTTGAGATAGTTTCTCTTATCCCATCACTTGTTACTTGAGAGGCCAATCCTCATCCCCAGGGATGGTACAGCACCACCTCCCTGAGCAGCCTGCTCCAATATCTACTCGCCCATTCTGTGAAGAATTTCTTCCTAATGGCCAAAACTGAACCTTCCCTGGTGCAGCTTGAGGCTGTTTCCTCCTGTCCTGTCACTGGTTTCCTGGGAGAAGAGTCCAACCCTCACCTGGGTACAACCTCCTTTCAGGCAGTTGTAGAGAGCAAAAACATCCCCCCTGAGCCTCCTTTTCTCCAGGCTAAACACCCCCAGCTCCCTCAGCTGCTCCACATAAGACTTGTGCTCCAGACCCTTCCTCATCTCCATTGCCCTTCTCTGGACACACCCCAGCACTTCAATGTCCTTGTAGTGAGGGGCCCTAAACTGAACACAGGATATGGGTGGGGGCCTCACCAGTGCTGAGAAGAGAAGGCAATCTCCTTTCATTTTATATGATCCCAAAGTTCAATGGGAATTTACGTGACAGAAGAGATTCAACTAATATTACCACAGAGGTAATGATCAGTCCTTTTTCTAGAAATAATCTCTGTGTTGTCACCATACAGTCTAATGACTAAATGCCTTCAAGTAGGACAGTCTGAGACGTGAAATAGTTCATAGAACTGGTTAGGAGTCTGAAAAACCTCTAGTGCTGTAGATTCACTTTTATTTTGGTACACAGATTCTTTCATTTTAATGCAAGGTTTCGTTTGTCTGTTACAGAATTATTTCATAAGAGAAGATTTGCACAGTGTAGAGATTTTTTTTTTTTAATGGGGACACAATAGAAAGAGAACCGAACCCACCCCTCCCAATGTGGGTTTGTTAACCAGTTTTATCCTGTCTTGAACAAAGACATTTCCACTTGGATAAATGTACTACTCTAAGAACGCCAAAAGCGAATTAATTGACATTTCAAGATTTACCATAATGTTTTTCCTGTTGTTCACTTGCCAGTGGATACCTAAACTGCACATAAACTTTTTCCTTTTCTTCCTTGGAGCTCTTGCCCTTTGTGCTTAGATGAGAAAAACAGAAGAAAAGCTGAACTGATTCTTCAGGAGAGGAAGAATGATTCTTTTCATCAGCTCTCATATTTTCTATTATTTCTTTTTTATCTTGGAATAGGTAAAATAGTATATTTTGCAAATTGTAGGGCAGACAGTTAAGTTCAAAATATATGTGTTGCTTATAAAAGCTTTCTCAATTCAACACATTTTTCTAAAACTATTTGTGTTTCACTATAAATTAATAAAAACACACTCAAGTATTGCACGAGTACAGGCAAACAGTGACTTAGAAGCATAGTGAGATTAAACATATGGAAATTGATTCTATCTACTTCTACTGCAAGTTGCTATCTTTTGTTTATATCTAAAATCTTAATTTCTTCACTTCAATCTTTATCATGACAATATTATGGCAGTATTTTTCTCTCTGGTCTAACCTACACTATGTGATTCTCAGCCTCCACCAGCTTACCCTATTCCCTCCCACATCCTAATTTTATGTCATCTTCTGCAAACTTTGTGACAATTACTCAAAATAGCTACACAATATTGTAGAGTAAAAAATAGAGAGACATTAGAATGTGTTATATGTTGGGGGTTGGACTTCAAATTACTTCAAATTTTGCTCTTCACAAATATTGACACAGTCATGCACAAACAGAGTCAGGGCTTAAGCTTTAACAGTGAGCAAGTGCAGCCTAACACTGATGACTAGTTTTTACAGACAATCATGCTTTTCAAAGTCTAACTTGAGCTACAGCCCTTTCATTAAAATCCCTATGTTGCTAATAAAGTCATGTGTGTTGTCCGTGTTTCTTTATGGTGTTCCCACCTGCCCTTATGATATGTCCATCAAATGTGACACAAACAGAAAAAAATCTGTTATTTTTAAGTGTGATGCAGGGGAACATGGAGGACTTCTCTGAGTATGATGGTTCATACTTAGAAATCTTTCAGCCACTGGTTATTTGAAATTATATTAGAAAATGATATAGACTTTTGGTTCCAGCCAGAGCTCAAGATACAAATCTCCTTAAATACTATCGAGTTTCTTGCTCAGATTCATATGCCATACAAAAAACAATTATTAAAGTGAATAAGAAAAAACAAAAGAAAACAAAAAAAGTCAGAAGCATGATGAAAGCAGTTTTTTTAATGAAAACGGTTCTCATCTTGAGCCATTTCTGTATACTTTTTAGATCGAAATCCCAATACTCTTTCTATGAATTTAAATTTATTTGGTATTTTAATATTTTATAGATATAGATTGTGACTAGGTGGGATTAGGGGTGTTGTTTAAAACCGCTTGGGTTTTTTTTGAATGGAAACTTCATATTTTCTTAATTCTGCTAAGATGTCAAGAGGCTTGGAGGTCTGGACACCTATAAATTAGAATTTGTTGAGATGATGATGATGACTAAAAATATTGTGTTAAGCCTCAGGTCATGACTGTAATATAACGTTTGAGTAGAAAGGAAATCAATCTTTTATACTGCCAATATGTGCAATGCAACAAGTATGAACAAACCTTTTCATGTATAGGAAGAAAAATAATATTTTGCTGTTAAACAAATTTTCCAGTCTGGTTTTCTCAAAGCATATCATTATCATGAAATAAATAATTTAGAGAAGATCTTCAAGTCTTGATCAGGATCTTGATCTACAGTCAAATTTTTGTTTAATTCTCCAAAATGAATTGTGAGTAGTATTTAAAAAGTAAGATTTTATGATGTTTATTTAATGTTTTATTTGCCTCTTACTTTCTCTGTTGTTTTATAGTAAACAAATGTCCTCTTTTTCCACCTGGAAGAAAGTCAATGGGAAACACTGGAAATTAAAGAAAACCATAAAGAATATAATTGTGAATAACAAGAAGAAAGTACTTTGTGGAAGGAGTGTTTTGTCAATGAATAAAAAAAAAAAGAATTTTCTCATTAAGTTTACGTAACGTATGTAATTATTATGATTGGTAACACATGGTATTCAAAAAATCAATTCAGTCTTGAAAATGTGTTTTTACAGTGGGTGGCTATTTTTTTGTGCATGTGCAAAGGATTTTATTCTTAACTGTATTCAAAAGTCTGTCGATAATACAGCTGGGCTTTCCCTATTGTTCTCAGGAACCATAACACCAGCTCATACAATATTGTATTGCTCCAGTGACTTTACCAGAGCCGTGCCAAATTACTCCAGCTGGGTGCTGGGACCCTCTTAGCAAAAGGAAATCACTGTCATTACAAATCTGTAGTCTCAGCACTGAGGAAGATTTCATAACCATTTTATTTTTTAGATTAATAGCTACAGACATTGTTACAAAGACCTCACCTAGGAAAGGTATTCTGTTATTCGTCAGATAATTTAACATGTAACAATTGTTCTAGAATGACTAGTGGTGCACAGTTTATTATTAAGAAATAAGAATGCTCTATTGATTTAACTCAGTGCATTTACAGGGCAGATGCCAGAAACTTTGTCCATGTTCAACATGCTTGAATCACTGCAATTTATATCTGAATTTACTCAAAACAAATGGAGTTTTCTATTGTTGGAGTAGGAATACAAATTTAGCACTGGAGAAAAAAAGCTGCATATTTGAAAATGAAATGGTAGTCAGTCAAAATTATCTACCTCAAGTTATATTCATGTTTTCTTGCCATGCACACTTTAAAGCACAGAATGAACAGGCGCACAGATTTTTTTCAATCTCTATGTCAGGGACCAGTGCTTTTACTGCTGGGATCTTATATAAAGAAGAAAAAAAACCCCACATTATTATGACATAAAATAAGTAAATAAAAGTCACACATTCATTTGTAAAAAACCTCACAATTTTAAATAGGATACATCTGAATACTCCTAGCAGTCTTGGCCCTCTGTATTTAGGCAGCAGAATGAGTCGTGGGGTTGAAAAACAGTTGCTGCAATCTGAGCTGGAGTGAGCTACTTCTGTGAAATTTATCTCAGACACAATTTTATTCCATAAAATGTAGGAATATGCTTCCTGTATTTTAATTGGAAGTTAGGCTTTCTCCTGCTTATTGCAGAATTGGAGTATAAATATTCAGCTCTAGGAGGAAAGCACAATACTAAGAAAATCCAACTCCCTAACATTTTAAAGCAGGATGTACAAGTAGACCCCTCTTACTTTTCCTCTTTCAAATCTGCAATCTCTAACAGCCTGTGTTCCTCTTCACCAGTTTATTGCAGGTGTCTTGACTTTTAGCCTTTTATTCCTCTCAAGTTCATCATAAGAAAAATAAAGTGCATGTTTGCACCCAATTTCCACTAATGTCTGTCTTTGTTCATTGTGTTAGCATAGACATGGCTGGCAGCAGTCAGGCTGAGATGCATCTTGTAAGTGTGTGCATACTCCCATCAGCTCAGAAAATAAAACCAGGAAAAAAATTCATTAATTAAAGTACCAATAAAATAAATTGACATTTTAAAGCTGAACTGTAAAAGTGTAGGGCTTTTGCCTTTTTCTCTTCCACTTTTTTGAACTGGGGATTGCTGAGACTAACAGAAGAAAGGAAGTTTGCCAAAAATATTTTAATAGTATATAAAACTATATAAAAGGACTGGTAATTAATCAAGAGCCATTGTCTGAACCTGTCAGTATATCCTTCAGCCTACATACATCCTTTTGTGCAGATAATACTTCAGGAACATGGGGAACCCTACCTGTCAAGCTAACCTGACACAATTTTAGTTCCTACAGGTTTTCCTCTCAGAAAAATAATTGTAGGATCATTAAACCTGAATTATAGGATGATTCAGGTCTGAAAAGACTTCAGCAGGCCTCAAGTCCAACTGTGGCTCAGAGCAGGGTCAGCTTTAAGGACAGAGAAAGTTACCACGGCTTTGTCCAGTCAGGTCTTGAAAACTTCTGAGGAAAGAGGTCAGTCAATGTCTCTGGGTAACCTGCTCCAGAGCTTGATAGTCCTCCTGGTGAAACAGATTTTCCTTTAATGTTAAGGGAACTGAATCCATTGAATATTTCTTCTCCAGAATTTCTAAACACACACAAAACCACAGACACAAAACCACAGAAAATCACACAAATTTTACATATGGCCAGCTGCAAGACTAGCTCAAGCATATACACACAGAGGACCCTCACCCAGGAAAGTACCCAGGATCAGAGATTTATGAAAAGTCAGGATAAATTGTGGGAATCATGCACAGGGCTTGAATATCCAGTCAAGGATATTCAGCAGCAGTCGGTCTATATGCGGTCCTCCCTCCCCCCTGCCATATTCATTTACCCACACTTTCTTCTTGATCTTCCTTATTCCATGCATTTTCCTGCTCTTGGCCCTTCCTGCAAACATCTGATATGTTTTACACAATTGCACAAACACCCTCAAATGTTCCTTAAGACATTTGTGAATGAATTCACATGACAGCCATGGTGGTCTTGTTTTCCCTTGTTTTACCAGTTATAAAGTGCAATATGAACCTCTTCAAGCCTTTCAATAGTTTCATCAGTAGCTTGAGAGCTCTGGACCTTTCTGCGCTTGCTGTTATCTACTGTTCCTGAGAAGATGTGTCTGGATGTTTAAAGTATTACCTCCCCTGTCTCTATTCCCAAACTGAAAGCCCTTATGTTCCACATATCCTTAATTTTTATCCAAGCACAAGCTTTCCTCTTTCAATTTATGCTGTGTTGCATCTTCCTATCTCACCCCGTTGTATGTCTCCATTTTCTTGATATATATTTCTCATAGATACTGGGATATGCTTTTGAGTCCTGCCAAAGAGAGTTTCTCCTCCAGGCTGAGTCCTGGACCTTCAGCCTTTTCTCACAGGGCATTTCTCTGGTCATCTTGATAGCCTCTGATCTATTTCCTGAAGTTTATCAATTACTTCCTTGTGTCTGGGATACCCAAAAATGTGCACAGTATTTTCAGCATGGTCTGACAAGTGCAGAGTAGACAGGAATAATCCCTTTGCTCAGTCACCTGATTGTGCTTCTGGCCAAGGATGCTGTTGGCCATCTTTGCTGCCAAGGTGCATTGCTGGCTCACACACTGACTACCAAGAGACTTACATATCACTTTTAGCCAAGTGATCTGAACCAACCTCAGACAAGCCTCAGCCTGTATCACTGTTCTTCCTTCATATGGCCAGGGGTTTGCTTTGACTTCATAAGGTTTAACTTCATCAGGCTCCTCTGAGCTCTTTTCTTGATTGTTGTAGGTCCCCCTGGATGGCAGTCTTTCATTTACACTTTGTCAACTGGCTCTCCACTCATATTCTCCTGATCTGAAAATTGGGATCTACTAGCTGCAGTAGGTATAAAAGGACAGTAATATGGGGCTTTTAAAGAACACTGCTTTTTTTAAACCACTCTGCCTTTCTAGATTGTAAGTAGCAAATACATAGCATGGTGAGTTAGCTGATGAGATGATGGTTCCTGAGGTGCATTGCTCTTTCACTGCCTGGGATAAGAACTTCTGTGGTGTTTGAAAAAAAAAAAAAATCAATCAATACAGAACAAAATCACACTCCCAGAAAAAAACAAATAAACAAAGAATCAAATTAGTAAATTAGTCTAGAAATGCAGTTCCCTAACCATATTCACTGAATGAATCCCTTTCTGTTTCTTTTCTACTTGAAGTTCTGAAGGTTATTTTTGTGGAGGGTTTCTTTAAAAAGTATGGCCTAAAACCTGACACCCAATGTTACTATACTGTATTAGCTTTCTAAAAATATAATGATTAGGAAATCAATGACAAATTATATTTCATTATGTTGAGAATATCTATTGTTAATCTATTAAAGATTTTACTGCAAGGTAAAGAGGTAGGAAGTATATAACAATAAACATACCTAGCAATCACTAAATTTTAAGAATTGTTAAATAACTATACAGAAGAAAATGTGATTTAGATGTTCTCAAACAGAAATTCTGATTCTCAGATGGACAAAACTCACTGTGACTTCACAAGAAACTAGAAGATATTACCCTTAAAATATTTTGTTTTGATGAAAAAATCAAATAGAAAACATGCTTAAAAGTACTATGTGTGCTGGCATGGAAACCAGAGTGATTAATCACAAAAAAGTGAGGATGAGACAGCACAAGTGTCAGCTTCTCCTAAAATATACCACCAGAAGAGAAGGCAAAAAAAATATACAAAAAAATTATAAAAAAAATACTGAATATGCAATAAAAATGCCTCCAGAAAGGTTACTATAGATGAAGAAATGGAGATATAGTATCTTTGAGCAATTCTTCCTCTTGGGATCATCATAATAATAGTATTGACTCATTTTATCTGGGCTGATATTTTAGGGAAATAAACCAAGTGATTCTTTAAAAAAAATGTTTTTCTCTAACTAATAATTTTGACTGTATGAGAGACAAATCATAAGGGGATGTCCATGGAGTATTGCTGCTAACCCTCTGAGAGATAAAAGGCTTTGTGAGTATTTAGAAAGGGTTCCTCTTGGCTTTCTATTGATGTTGGATAATCCCTTGGTTATCTTAAAGTAATCTCAGGAATTTGAGGTTTAAGGAATTTGTCAGGAATGTTGAAGGCCAAATTCCCTTCCTCCCATGCAGCTGATAGACAATATAAAAGCCAAAGAGTATCTGAGTTAAAGAGCACAAGGACTCCTTCTGTCTCTTCTTATCAGAGATAAGGATGTGGCTTGGCTCTGCAGAGAAGGCTGTGTGCTGGATAACAGCACTGTGCTGGGAGGCCTCTCTCAGTGTACCAGCCTCTCCACCACGAGGGCCATCTCCCACAATCTCCTAGTAAATGCCAGGGCTGGTATAATGCATGGCTCAATGGATTAGTTGTCTAAAATCATTTCTAGAGCATTCATGAGCTCTCTCTTTAGGCTGAAGAGCTCATCTCCTGCTTTCTTTCAGCCTCCTCAACCTCATTCCTATTCCTTCCCTTCTGATGAGTCCCATTTGATTGTGAAACCCTCATGTATTGCAAGTTTAATCAGACTCAAAATCCAAGTGTTTCAAATGAGGAAGTGCCATAAATGGTGGAATCAGGGAGAATGATGGCATTACTATGGCAGTGTTGGATTAGAATTCTATACTTGAAGATTTACTCTACTCTGCCTGAATTCAACAAGAATATTTAATGGAATTTGTAATAGTTTGCCTGAATTTTTTCCTAATACAAAGTTTTTTGGCGTTTGGAGTTTTGTTTTGTTGTTTGTTTGGGTTTTTCCTTTCAGTCTAAATAGCCAGTGACTGCAGATTTTATCTAGAGGCTTTTTACAGATATATGGCCTGAAATCTTTTCTTTTTCCTAATAAAGATGAAGATGAATGTCAATTCATTAAGTTTTGACAGGAATCATGTGAAATTACATCTGAATTTTCAGATATTTAGATGAAATTCAGGGTTTTCAGTCACATGTCTCCTGTGATCACGCAGCAGACTCTACAGGAAAAATGAGAAAAGAAAAAAAAAAAAACCTACCAACAAACAAACAAACAAAACCAAAACAACCAAAGAAACCAAACAAACAAAAAATTGAGGTGTCTTAAAGAGAAATGTCATCATTTCCTTCATTATTTTTAGTGTCTTGATTTGCAATCAGCACTAAATTACTTTGTTTCTTAGCCTCTCTATCTGTCAAACTGAGAAGAAATCTCCCTAAATACCTTTGTCTGTGTGTAAAGATATATTGGTTTATATATATATAAAAAAAAAAAAGCTCTTTGAAGCATTTACACTCCATAGATACTGCGCATTACTTTTTGGGTTTTTTTCTTTTTGTTATGGTTTAGGTTGGGTTTTGTTGGTTTTAGTTTTGCAAAGAACATGCTTGCCTTTGCAGCTCTGTGCCAGTTATCTGTATCATGTAGAAACTGAATGTGCTTTCCTTTTGACATTCTGTATCAGCACGGCAAATTGTTCATTAAGTGCCACTTGTTCAGTAAGTGCAACAAAATTAAAGCTTAAGAAGATGACTCATATATGAGGGCAGGGATCAAGGAGCTGTTTATTTTACAAATGTCTCTAATAGACATATTTCTTCTTTAAATCAAAGAAATATTTGACTCATATCAATGGAAGCATCAGTATCATAAAAGGGCATCTGCACTTTCCAAGGCTTTGTGTGTATAATTAATTTTCAAAGAAATTTCATCACTTCTCCATGCAATGCTTCTGCATTAAAATATTTCTTAAGTGGCAGTGATTTGTAACTCAAATTGTCAAGGGTATGATTCAAAATTGTGAATTATTTTAAAGGCATAAAGATAGAAAGAAGGGTCAAGGAACTGCTTATCTGCAGTTCAAGAAAACTTGTTAGGACTGTTTTAAATTATCCAGCAAGGCATATAATCTAAACAGAAGTCTGCAAGTTAAATTTGAAAAGGTATTAAATAAACCACTAAGTGCTATCTCTTTTATATATTTATTTGAATTCACAGAATATTTAGTATGATCATCATTCTGTGAATTCACAGGTACACTATACAGGAAATCTGTAAGAGTTCATTCATAATGAGTCTAAATGGCCACATTTGTGTATTTATAGATAATGCCTGTCTTGGCTGATGTAGTAAAGTGAGGCAAGGTACTGACAGCTGAGTCATAATCATCTGCTTTGGAAACCATTCTGGCCGCTTCAGCATACCTCATAGTGTGGATATGTTAGAAGTTAAATTTGCATGAGATACATATTATGGCTCAAGAGAGTGGAAGAAAGATATTTTTTGTTCAGATTTACACCTTGTTTAGGCTTGCAGCATCAGTGGCCACTTGTCTTTCAAGTTAACAATTTCTTTGGCTTACCCTAAGTTTTTTCTACATTCGTGCGGGTAGGAATTAATTTCTGAATATATCAAATGGTCAAAATTCCTTGAAAGTTTTAAGGAATGTTTATTATTTTGCTCTTTACTTTGTAAAAGAGTAAAATAGGCACTTCATTAATACTGTTCACTGTGTTTGGAATCATAGAAAGCTCCCATAAATGTTCCCCTCATAGTAAGGTGCTTCCTCTGGATGCATTTTGTCTAGGTGATTGGAGTGATGACTCAACTGTAGAGTAAGTGTTTTTCATACCAACCTCACTGAACTGACCGATCACTAAATCATCCATTGTTGTAGATCTCCTTGGAGTTCATCAGGGAATGATTTTGATAGTAAGGAACATCTTGCTGTACCTGTGATCCAAGCTCTTTTTCAAAGCAGGAACAGGGAAGTAGATTTGCCTTTAGAGATAGATTATGGTCCATACACACCTTAATGTGCCTTCCAAAGGAAACCATGGTACAGGGATGCACACTCAGGTCTCACAAGTGCACAGATGAGTTGTGGGTATACAGGTATAAAGAGGGTAGGGACATTGTTCAACTCAGTGGCTTGTGGCATAAATTAATTTTTTTGTTGTTTCTGAGCCACAGTTTCAAATTACTCATGAGAATATGATATATAGTAAAATGCACTGACTGTTTCTCAATGTAAGTGTGTGCTTGGCATTATCAGGGTGAAGAAACATAAAGAAGAACTTGTCACTAACTTCAGAGAATTTATCGCAAAAAACTTAAAAGCATATAAAATCCATTCCTAATTTATAACAATACAAATAAATGAGAAAAAACTAGTGAAGAGAAGACTGGATGAGAGTATCTAGGAGAATGTTTAGTGCAGCCAGTTCCAAGACATGATATTTCTTTCATTCCACTGCCTCTGTACTACTAGGAGTTTAATATCTGTGTGCAGCTCCAGTGAACAAAAACTATTGCAATTAGCCACAATGGTAACTGTGATCAATAAAAGAAAAATGCCAGAAAAAAACTGAGCTGAGTATGTTGATAATTCTGCCTATAATGGTTTGGTAATAACAATGCCCACCTTTACACTTAAAACCAGGAAAAAGTCTTTGGAGTGTCTCTCTACCAAAGACCTACTGGCTTAAAGCCAGGGTAAAAAATATCTAAGGCAATAAAGTTTCTTGTAAGGAAATATAATTTCTTTCCTAATTCTTTATCCTCCCCTTCTGCTAACCCAGGATAAAATTGTATTTAAGCACTGTTTTAGAAAGGCAGAGTTTCAGAACATTGCCAACAGAAAAAACTGTAGTTTTGGGGAAGGCAGAAAATGATGTCTGCAAAAGATCTTGATTCCAACCAGATGACAGTAATAAAAGAAAAGTGAAATGGAAAGAATCTTGAGGCAGAGGCAAGAAGGTGTTACCAAGTTCAAAGTATTTTTAAAAGTATTTCACTACAGCTACATTTCAGAGGGCAATCAGACCATAACCTGAAAGTCTGGGAGATCTGTAGAAGTGATTCACCACAGCTGCTCTTCGGTTTATTGCATCTGAAAGTAAAGACCTGTGTTAAAATGAAGTAAAAAATTAAAAATAAAATTTAAAAAATAGAGAGAGAAAGGAACAGTAATGAGGAAGATCCAGCACCTCAGGAAAACAGCCTGAACAGGAAGGCAAAAGGGAATCTGTTATACTACTCAGGCAGCTGAACAGGCTGCTGAACTCTGGCCCAACGATGGTGAATGTCAGAAGTCTGCCACACACATTTCCTGTTTTGCATTGTTTCATGAATCCCAAACAGCTGCTGTGCCACTGAAGTCAGGAAAAGCCTCACCCAGCTCATTGTTTTAGACAAGATGACAAAAAATATTAATGACGCAAAATAAGAATTTTTCATGCCAGGGCCACCAGTCTGTCCCATGGACTTTGACATGGCCAGGAATTTATGCTGACTTTTGGCTTACTTCTTACAACTTTAACCTTTGAGATTCCAGAGAAAATTTTGTGTTACATCTACTATGTTGTAAAATACTATTTATTGTAATTTATTTTAATGCAATAGAACAAACAACATTAAGCACAGTATGAATTGATATAATCTAAAGAGATATCATGATAGAAATGGAAAAACTTAAAGGTAATTTAATTTCTTGGAGAGGAAGCTTTCAAAGAAAACAACATTCACCTTGAAAATCTTGTGTCATTAGAGAGTTTGAAATTATATTTATTTGGGTTTTTTTTCCTCAATATGATCATGCCAACATTTTATTAAAGTTTAAGGATTACAGACTTTGTAGACATTTTCCTGAAAAAACAACTTAGCTCTTACTCAAGACTCGATCCACCTGTTGAATTAACACAAACATTCCCACTGATCTTAAAAGGAGTTCCATTAAATTATGCACTATTTGAATGTTTGTATTTGAAAGTGACTAAAGAGGTTAGTGGGATTTTTCATCTATGCTTATTTTTGATTAAATCAAAAACTCTGGCATATGATCCATTGTTTTTACAGACTAGCAAAATATTTGAGGTTGGAAGGCACTTGTGGAGATCATTCAGTCTTATCATCCTTCTTAATGACAGTTATCAAAACGCATTTAAAAGAGCAATTGCTTACCCCTTAATGCAAATTATTTCAGTTGAAAATGTTCTTTCAAGAGTGTATCTATAAACGGATTCTTTAAAAACAGATGCCAACTAAAGATTTTAACTGTAAAGATGCAATACCTATCTCTTTACTAAAATGTAATTTTCTCAGGCATCCCCTAGGACAAAATCACTTTTTAATTTTTTTTTTTAATGAATATATGCAACCTCCTCTCCTCCAAGAAAAAAATGCATAGTTATCAATTACAACTAATGAGCATGTTTCTCTGAAGCTGTGAGAAACAGAAAATATTAAAATGTTCTGTAAATAAGTATGAGTTTGCAATGTCTTAGTGACAGACATAGCAAAAAGCTTGTCACACTGAATGAAACAATTTCTTGGCCAGAGAAAAAGTAATTTAAAGTTTTTCTTTCCTTTATTCATGAACTTTGAGACTTCAGTCATTATGAGGTTTGTATTATTCTTGTCCCTTTGGCAGACTGTCAGGAAGGAGTCAATACTATTAATAGCAAAAGCTACAAAAATAATCCAAAGTAAATTTTTAATAGACTGAGACTGCTTTTCTTATAATTGGTTCAAAACCTTTCAGAAGGAGAACTCACACTCCTGCAGTACTGGATATTAAATCTTTAAAGTCAATGTGGAAATCACCAAAGAAGAGAGAAAGTGAGAAAAAGGGGTGATGAAAATACTGAAAATAATGACCAACAGGTTATCAAAGTTATCACAGTACATAGTATCAGATTTTATAAACATGTACAGAAATTTAAAGGATTCCAGCATTTGTACACACTTACTGCTGCAAAACATAAGAATTTTTCCTTTGTAGCCCTACGGTATGAAAGGAAAACAGCAGTCAGCAAAAGATGTTCAGAAGACAAAATTAAAAGGATCAACTTTTTCTGATTTTTTGGCAGTTAAAAGAAGGAGCAAACTATGGGTAAAATATATCTGCAGCTCTTCTGGAGATTTTACTCAAATATTAAATTCAATAAGCAGTCAAATTTACTTTCTGGGAATCTTTGTATTAATAGCATATCTTTACCCTTGTCAGAAACTTCCAGTCCAAACAGGAAGCAAACAAACTAAAGACTTCATAACCACCTCTCTTCCAAGCCTTTCAGCATTTCTTAATGGATCAGACTCCACAAAATATCTAAATTCTTTCCTGAATTAACTTTGAATTCATTTTTTGTGCAAATTTGTCTTCAAAAAGGAGTGACTTGGATTTGCCTTACAGATGGAAGTAAGGCAATCATCCTGAAAGAAATCACAGAGGAATTACCTAGAAACTACAGCCCTGTGGATGGGTTAGACATCTTTATGACTTATTTTATACATGAGGTCAGACAAAATAATCATTCTGGTCCTTTAGATATTAATAGCTACTGTTCTACTTCCTCTCCTTTGCTCTTTTATTAATTTTAAATGAACTTGAAGCTTGATCTTAGAATTCCCATTTCGGAATACTTGATAGTTACCCACCTGGAACAGACTGAGACTGCCTTCTAAAGGTGAAAGGCTCTACATGGCAGACTTGTTTAGCAGTGTACCTCACTTGTACGTCAGGGGGGTGCTAGCTCAATAGACCTCTGAACAATATGTAGAAAGAACTGCAGGTGCTACAAATGTTTACTTTCATGAGCTTCTGATGTCATGCTCTGCATTATTCTTACTCTCTGGAATTGCTGTTCAGTCCTTTAAAAGCCTAGTGGGTTCACAGTCTTTTATTTCTTACTTTAATTCTTGTCTCTCTTCATGGCATGGGAAGGCACTGCAGTACCCTTTCACACAGCCTCCTGCACCACAACTGTACTGCTTTGGAGAAAGGGACTACATTTTTTTTTTCCTCTTCCAGTAACATGGGGAATTTCCCTTGATTTTAAATTCTATATAGTTGGACATATAATTTAATCTTATGCCACCAACTCCTGTAGAAATTGTGACCTCTAGAATACCTAGGACCAAAGAGAGTTCTTTACACCATGCTGTTAAAGAGATTCTTCAAATTAATGGGAAGCAAGGCCACAAATAATGTTACCTAACATTCACAGTGGGAAAAGTAAGAGTAGAAATTTGATTTACATACAATACAGTTTCAGGTAAAGTCTCAGTTCTTGCAAATTTGAAAATCTCAGTTCTTGCAAAGTTGAAAATCAGTGCTGTCATTGGGCCTGTAAATTCCTAATGACTTAAAGTGCCAAGATACATCAGACAATATTGTTATTTCATTTTAGAGGTTTGTGCTTTACACATATCCAGCTGAACTATGGTCATTTAGAATTCACAGACTTCTGTTAAAAAACTATCATAGGACTCCACTGCATACTTGGCATCATTGTATTTTATTTATTTTAAATAATGGAATAGCTGACTTAACTTTAAAAACAAATGTGGATTTTCTCAGGTTGATTCTTTCCTTTCAACTCTCCTGTCTTTCTCTTCTCCAGTACCACAAGCCCTGCAATTGCCAAACTGGACCTTCGACCCATGTTTTAAAAACAAGAGTAGGGATTTGCTCTAAGGAAGATGTCAGCAGCTACATGTAAATCAGCCTGCCAGATGCAGTGCCATTCAGGGAGTACTTGAGCAGGCAGCTTTCCCTCAAAGGCAGAGAGATATCATCTTAGCAGTGTGACTCAAGGACAAAAGGACATGGCAAATGCAATAACTCAGAATATAATCTACCAACAGTCTAAAACCTTTTTATAATTGGAAGTTACTCCTTATCCTGGGGAAGCTTTTTTTCTTTTTCTAGTTGGCAAAATCTGTTGATAAGTCAGCCAGCTTTGCTATCACAATTTCAAGCTAACCAAAAAACTTGCAATAAAAGAGAATGTTAAAATATTTCATTGGGCTTATTTGACTGTGTGTGACTGTAACTAGTGAATCGTGATGTGTGTCCTTTTTTTCCATCCCCTGAAGGGAGAACAGGATAGTATTCCATTCACATAGATCACTGATTAATGTTCACAGCTCTCGGCATTCACTGGCTTCAGGAGTTGTTTATTGAAAATATGTAGCTGAGTCTCAAAGCCAACAACATTCCCCCAGGGTGCCCATTAAGCAGAAGGGCAGCACAGTTGTAAACAATCTACTTTGTAAAGTCAAAGAATTTGATAGAAAAGACATCTAAGTATTATTTAGTAAATATTTCATATTTTGTAATGTGTAGCTTGCAGGAAGAGAGAAAAAATGGGAAGACAAAAATTTAAAAAGTTATTAAAGAGAAAAAAATCAAATCATAATCTAAAAATATCTCTCTAATAGTAATCTAATAATGTTTTTTCTCTAAATGCATACATCATAAAATCCCCATCAGTGCCAGTGGATGAGAATGGGTTCCATAGGTAAGCAAGGAGAAATAGAGTCCAGTAACAACAGGCCAAAAGAGGAAAAGTGTGTATTGTAAAGGTACTGTGTAAGAGCTTCCCAAGGAGTGATAAAGCTGTGCTGAACCCAGTAGAACTGGTAAAGTTAGGACAAGAAGAACATGATGCCTCTGTAGAACATCACAAGCACACATGGGCACCCACTGTGGCTCTGTGCCATATGGCCACTGGCTGTTGTGCACATATAAAGTCTACAGGAGAGATTCTGTACCCACAGGCCCCCAAGGGCCCCCCCTAACACCTCCCTAGAAGGTCCTGGCACATCTCAGCCAACCCACTGCTTCAGGGGAGCACCCAAAAGGCATCACTCGTTGGGGCTGACCTCCCTGCTGTTTCTTCACTCTGGTAGCTGGGAAGGAGTAGGAGGAGATGGCAATGAACTATGTGAGTACATAAGCGTGCTGTGCTATTGTCTGTTAAAGGCAACAGCTTGATTCTATTATTAATAATAGCTTAATGCATAAAAGGTGTTCCAAGAAATACTGGCTGTCATCTGTGCCTCCCTTCTCTTCCAATTCCCTATTAGACAGAGGGATTTACAACAGATACACGGGAAGAGAAAGAGCGAGGAGGAAATACAGCAACATTGTATCACTTACAGGTGCTACAGGGTCCAATAAACAAATTGTGGGTCTTTAAAATTTAGGAAAGAAAAGATGCTGTGAGAAGCAAGCATGGACAGACAATTATGCTTTGTTTGTAAAAACAGTAAGTTCTCTGAAACTGGTGTATTTCATTCATATTTTGTATAACTGCAACAAGATACCTAAACATATCTTTTTCCTCCACCATTTGCACAACATTCTCTTAATAAATTCTAGAGCAGAGAGCTTGTCTTTCCAAGTGCTTGCAAAGAATTTATCTCCACACTGTAAAATAAGGCTGGTTATTAAATTAAATAAATAGTAATAACAACTGATGGAAATAGATGAAAATGGAAAGTTTTAAACAGGCATGTGTGAGCATCCAGCCTCAATTTTGCATCGCCTTGAAGCATTAAAATTGAATTTTATAGAACCACTCTTCTCTCTAGTAGTTTTATCACTCTTATCATACATAGAGATCATCAATATATGCTAGAGAACAATTTGTCTGAACAACTATAGCCTTATAAATATCTAAGTGCAATAATTACATCATAGAGACATTGTTTTCTCTCTGTTTGTTTTTAAATGCCTCAGCAACCAATTCTGATTTGGTGAAATATACCAAGACATAACTCTCATTTTATTAAAAGTACACTTGATTATTTTTTTTATTGCTGTTGTTCCATATTACATTTCTTCTAAGCTGAAAAATAATGAATTACATTTGTAAAAAATCTGACGTTTTTAAACTTTTAATAATATATTAGCAAACTTTCAACATTCATAGTACTAATTATTTTAATTATTAGGTCTGATAAAAATTAAAATTAATCTGGTGACCTTAACTTGGCATAAGTATTTGCTAAAGTGTGCATGCAGCTTCTCTTTTACTCTCAGGGTTTTTTTTCATAATGTCCAGTCTAAAGAGCTTTATTTCATCAAATTAAAAAAAAAAAAACAAACAAACAAAAAAAACTTAAACAGCAAAAACAACAACAAAAACAACAAAAAAACCTCAGCAGCAGAAAAAACTGAAAATTATCTGTATATTAATTGCCAAATTTATCATAAATTCTGAGAATGAGTTTATTTTAAATCTTATATTGAAACCCAAAATGAGTATAGTATCTCAAAGCTTCAAGTTTCATTGCAAATCCCTGATATCTCAAAATGTGATGCATATTAAAATTTAACACTTGTTTTGAGGGTCTATTAAACATTAATTTTTTATCTGAAATTTAGATATAGTTCGTAGAGTATACATATTTAGCCTGAAAATATTTTCATTCCAACAATGTCAATTGAGACTGCCTATATTGAATTACTGTGAGGAAAATCTCCAGCCACCCACTGCTGATGGTGATGTCACTCAGGCAGTACTACAAATTTGCTGAAACAGGAACATGAAATTTCCTGTCCCAGATGTGTGCCAAATGTTGTCTGGAACTTGTCTCAGACCAGAATTTTCATCCTGAACATGAGACTATGTTTCTGTATTCATGAGGTAAAGATCTCAGTGCTAAGGGATAATCTCAAGGTCTCTCTACTCTACTAATCCAAAGAGCCAAGGCAGAGGGTCAGACAATGGCACATATGTCCTGCTGGTTTTCCACATGTTCTTCTGCATGGTTCTATTTCACATGACCTTGGGTAATCCCTAGAAATTCCTGAACACCAGGAACTGTTTTCACAAAAAGTACAGATGAGGCAAGTGTGTCCAGGAGGCTGCTATCTGTGACATTCACTTTCTAGAAGTGACATAAACCAAGACCTGGAACATTTGATTTGCCACCATAGATATAGCCTATGTGATACAAATTTGGTCCTGACCATGAGGGCATTTCTAGCAAATTACTGAGGGTGAGTTGAACAGAGCTTATGCCAGATTTCTGATTTTATGCCAGTTTTTTAACAGCCGGGAGAGGACATACAATACCTAATCCCATACAGGTTGTAAGTGAAAATGTCTTTAAAAAATGTTTGAAATGCAATCAAAAAAGTCAGCTTGTACCAGTTAATACTGTCTCACATGGAAACATCACTCCTCATATAGTAACAAATGTACTAAATTGAGGGGACTGTTTTGTTTTGTTTTGTAAACTCATAGCCTGAAAACTGTTTTCTAAGTGAATATTTTGTGTGCATAAATTCTATATTTTTTTTTGTTCTCTTCCAGTCCTATTTCCAGGCTTTGTCCTGCAGTCCAAAGAAGAATTTTCCAGCAGGAAAGATGAATGACCTGTGGAAATTATAATGTATTTTTACTTGTACAGTTTAAAAAAAAACAAATTGTGGCAAACCAGGGTACTAGGAATATTTTTATAAATGAAACTTTTCTACCCATAAAGATCTAAATTCTAAATTCATCACTATTCAGAAAACTAATTCATATCTAATACATAAAGATTTTTTTTATATTTTCTTACTCCAATTTACCCTCAAATAAATAACCATGTATTAATCTAGGGGCCTTGAGGAGACACTCTCCACCACTTCAAATTGTAGTCACTGTGTCTTTTAGTCTCTAAATACATATTTTATTATAATATTCTAATAATAAACTCAAAAAGAATAAATTATTTCAGCTGAGAAAAGCCAACGCTATTAAGCATTAAAAGTAAGTGAAAGTTCCCTCCTCTTCATTTGTGTCTCAAAAATGAGTGTTCTTTCATCAAACTTGGAAGGGAATCCAGGGTTAAAACAGAATGTTTCTTGAGGAAGCAAGTGGGTTTCATCTGATCAATTACCCATTTTTTCAAGCAGATTCCTATACAGACCATTCATATTCTACTTTGAAGGTAACAATATGATAAATAGCACTGGGAAACCTCACACCTTTTGAGTTATTCTTGTTTCATGAATTCACGGGTCTCAAGGGTATGACTAATAGCCAAACATGCAAAGAATTCTCCAGGTGACTATGGCTGATAACTTCGTGTTAGGAAGTTTGCAATGCTTCTCTTCAATCTACTGATAAATATGTTGAAGTCTCAAAGAGAAAGCATATGCCAGATTTAGTATCATAACTATTATTTCAAACTATATTAACTCAGCTTTCAACATGTTTTCATCCAAGACAAAATATCTTTTTATCTTGTTAGATTAAAATCCACACTGAAACAAATATTAATAAATTAAATTTAATATTTTTACATGACATTAAATTAATCACAGAAGACATAAGACACATAGAAGTTATTAGAATATTTTATATAGGAAGAAGTTACCACAGAACCCTTATTGTAAGGTGCAGTAAAGATGAGAAGTACTTGCCAGTACATTTGGACCTGTGAATGGTAGTTGGACAAATTCATGTGCCAATTTCTATAAGAATCTGTTTGCTTTTTCTGCTGCTTCTCAGTTAGGGCAGTGACCATCCTGGGCCTCTGGTGCTTGCTGACAGAAGTGTCAGTGTTCCGTGAACAGGTATAGTTGCCTTAGATGGTGATACACTTAAAAGGTTTTAAGAGATGCAGTATAGCAGATCAGAGTGGCGAAAAAAAGGTGCATAATATCTGGTGTGTTTGTTCATGAGAATGGTTTGTGCCCTCAGTTAAGTAAGAATATATTTATCAGAGATATAAACCTCTTTTGTTAACCTCTACACTCACTGTACTCAATGTAGTATTAGTGAAAGACTCAGTCACTTGGATTACTTTATTTATTTTGGGTTAACTTAATTCAATTCAATAGTTACTTGTCATTGCATATTTTCCCCTCTCAGTTTTTCAGTATGTTGGTCATTAATTCTCTGAAAAAAAAAAATCCAGCAAAACTATACAGTTGTAGATATGACAAACACTTGTCTTGACTGTGTTTCCAGTTTAAGGTTCCAGCATCATAGTAATAAGAAATCCTAGAAACATAACTGCACATGTCATGGCTTAGCCCCAGCTTGCAGACAAGCCCCACACAACCACTTGCTCACTCCCTCACCAGTGGAACTGGGGAGAGAATCAGAAGAATAAAAATTGGAAAACTCATAGGGTGAGATAAAGATAACTTAAAAGGGAAAGCAAAAGCTGCACAACATAGCATACCTTTCCAGGTATTCAGCTCCCTCTAGGAGAGCAGAGCCCCATCTCATGTAGCAGTGACTTGGGAAGAGAAATGGTTTCACTCCAAATGTGCCCTTCCCTTGCTCTTCCTCCCCTGCACTTTCTATAGTGAGCATGATGCCACATGGTCTGTAATATCCCTTTGGTCAGTTTGAGTCACTTGTCCCAGCTGTGTCTCCTCCCAATATCCCCTGCATCCCCAACTTCCTCACCAGCATGGCAGTACAAAGAGCAGAAAAAGCCTTGGCTCTGTGTAAGCCCTGCTCAGCAATAACAGAAACATCTCTCTGTTATCAGCCCTGTGTTCTGCACAAATCCTAAACCTAGCCCCATACCAGCTGCTGTAAACAAAAACAACTAAACTCCAGCCAAAGCCAGCACAATATACCATCCCCTCAAATGTGCAGATATCTGTTCTTGAAACTTGTTATTTGAACAAGGAAAGGAAAAAAGATTCATTGGGCTGACAACCATTAAAACCTGCGTGTGTTTTAATAATTTATTTTGTGGTCAAATTTGGTAAAAACAAATAGATTTGACTAGGGGCAGGATGAATATAACTAAGGATGAGCAAAACTAGCTGCTAAGATAAAATAAAACAAAGAGCCACTGAAAACCGAAATACAACATAACAAATCTTAAGAGTTACTGATAAGAAGTCTAAAGTTATTCAATGGACAAACTTTTCTATTGTTCTGCCTCATATATGCATTTCACATTTGGTATGCAAGTTTATTTTCATCTTGCTTCATTTGGAAATGTAAAAACTGTCATTTCAGAGAAAAATAAAAAGAAAAAATAATTTTTTAAGATTGTTTATGCAATCTGAGAGAAATACAGTAAGGCTGTATCTGTTGTCTCTTCTGTATTCTTACTGATATTTCCTTTAATTTGTATGTAAAGAAAATAAATATTTTATAATTTAATTGTTGTACCTCAGAAAGAAATAACACAATGAAAATCATTATTCTGTCTAGTATGTTTTCAAGTTCCTTCTTTCCTCTACTTCTTCACCTTTTAAGCATCTAGTTACTGTCTTGTTCAATATGAGTTGCATTGTTATTGTGATTCCACTGTGTTTTCAAAAATGTGTAAAAGCACATGAGGGGCAAAAGTATCTGTGAACATGTCATTCCAGTTGATAACCTTTCAAAGGGAAAGCTGCATGGGAAGTGAATTATTTTTTTCATTTTACATGTGGATACTTGCACTTATAATTGACAGAACAGCACTGAGTTAATTTTCCTTGTAAAAACCTGTAACTTGAGTCTGGACTATGCTCTTTTGGATTATATTTACTCCCTGCCCCACCCACATTTGAAACACTAGTAATGCATCTTTCTGCTGTAAGCATACCTTTGTGAAGAGTATATGTATATGCATATGTATATGTATGTGTATATTCATATATATAGTTTTTTGGCTGTGATTTTAAAATTTAAACAAAAGGTGAAATGTCCTGTTACTGAGGTTTTGAAAGTGAGAAGGACTTTACCTGTTTTCCCAAGGAATTCTGAACAGAAAAGATAAATCAGTGTCATAATCAATTTTCTTGAAGACTGACTGCACCTTTGGCCTTCTGTCATACTCTGTTCCTTTGCTTATCCCATGTAAAACCCTCCTGTCACAGAAGGGCAACATTGAAGAAGCACTAAAGACCACCCTGGGATGTTTACCCTTTACTGCAGCAGCAGGCTAACTGGAGGGTGTCTCTCTCAAGCCACAATAAAAGCAATGGATAGAAGGAAGAGGTAAGTAGAGGTGAGGAGGAGATAACTGGGTCCAAGGATCTAATGAAGTCTCAGTCCCTTAAACTAGCTGAAATAATTTGTTTCTGGAAGAAGAAATCTGCCACTGCTTCTGAGTCAGACAGAAATTCCATCAGTACCTGGAGGGGATTCCAGCCCATTTTATCTCTGAGGTAGAGATTTGCCTTCCCTGTAATTTTACCACTCTATGTTACTGTCTGCTTTGTCAGTGATAATACTGACCTTGAATCTAAGCTTACACCTCTTGGGGCTTTGTGGACAAGACTCAGTCCTATTCTTCTATTGCAGATACAGTAGCATGTAGCTGCTCTCAAGATTTTTGATTACTTCCCACTTGTAGGCACAACCAAGGATTGCATTAATGGCAATGGCATGAGAGACCCTGAGGGGAGTGGGGAGAGTTGCAAGGACATTTTATACTTTGGTTCATTTATAATGTAAAACAAAGTCTTTTAACAATCCCTGGATTTTGAAATAACTTTGTTGGAAACGCTTTCCTTGTGTATTTTTTACATTCATTTTAGTAGTTATTAGAGCAGTAATTTTAAAGCTTCCTGTTCTCTGTTTCATTTAATATTCATTGGTTTTGTTGGGGTTTTTTTAAATCACTTTCCATGCAAGAAGCTTAACTGCTTCTTCTGCTAATCAAGTTGGATCAAAGGAGAAGAACCAGGTGAAAAACAGAAACCAAAAACCTTTCGTAATTTCTTGCAGTAAAATTAAAGAAACACAGGAAGGTAGACATCCTAATAACTAGTCTGTGGAAAATAACAACATTGCAAACCTACATGAAAAACAGGTTCTGATATATTAATTTCTGGAAGAAAAATGTATACTTAAATCTCTAATTCACTAAATTACATCTATGGTTTCAAACAGTAGGTGTGTCTGCCAATAAGTGTGTGTGTGTGTGTGTGTGTCAGTTCTCTTACAACTCTTAATTGTTTCTGGCCAGGAATTCTTCAGAAGAAGTTTACTATTACTGAAAATAATATTGTCCTAATTCCCTCAGGTCAGGCAACTGCCCCTTGGGAAGAACAGCACTGAGTTCTAAAAAGCAGAAAAACAGTCAATATATTAAAAGCCACAATTGATTTTCAGAGATTTCAAATAGAAAAGCTGTGTCTGCACATAACCTATACCTGAAATGATAAGTGAACAAACCTAGAGTTATCTGAAGATTTTTGGCAATGTCTTGAAGCATGTCTGCATAGCACCACAAAACTTTCCTGTCAACTCTCCACCAAGTCTTTCATTGCCAAAAGAAATAGTGAAAAATTGTACAACTATGTTTTCATAATTAATGGAACTTATTTCCCTATAAAGATAAAATATCTTGAAGTTTTCCATGTGATGATTGATATTATGGTCTATAATACAGTTCTTGGCATCTAAGTAAAAGGTAATATAAAATTAAGAAGAGTATGTAAAGCACAATAGAAAACAAAATGGATGAAAACTGGTATTCATCTTCCTCAGAAGATAAACAACAAAACTGATTAGGCCTATCAACATTGAGAATAAGAGAGTGGAACACTTTCTAGGTGCTGCACCATCTGAAAGTTGCTATCAATAGCAAATGCTAACATCTCCTGGCAAGAATAACTTGCCACTTTGTAGCCATATAAACACGAAGTTTGGATAAATGAAAATATGTAGAACTCTGCTAAGAATGCCAAGGTAAACATCAGCTCCCCAACAACACTTCCAGGAAAAGGAGCAATAAATCTGTCTAAAACAAAGGACAAAAATGAGCTAAAAAGCTTCATGACAAGACACAAGTGGGAATATGTGAGTAATATAACTAGAAACAGAAACAGCTGCTGTGAAAACATAGTAAAACACTCAACTCAACAAGATACTAAGTGGTTAATTTACATTAGCTAAAAAAAATGAGAAAGACTAAAAAGGACATACACCATGGCCTAGATTTGTGTACTTTTGTAAGCGTACTCTTCATTTTTATATGAAGTACAAGTTTCTTGTCTTCACTTTCAAAGCTCTGTTCACAGCATAACCTCCTCTTGTTTCAGACTTTTAATCTATAGAGTAAATTCTCTGATATATCTCCAGTTGATCTCTCTTGTCTACACATAAGACAACTGACAAAACCCCACCTTGGTCTCAGTCCCATCCTTCACTCGAATATGGAGGAGTTCTGTGCAAGTGCTGTGAAAAAAAATGTTCTTTTACTCCTTAATGCCCAGAATGAGTTTAAACTCTAAAAACAATAATCTTTACAGACACAAAACTACTTTTTCTTAACCACTTTTGCTATTATCTTATTAAGAGACATTTATGTAATCAGGAAAATTCCTTATTTACTTTACTACTTTGTGCCACAGGTAGAGAATGCACCATTCATTTTCTTTAGACTTTTATGTCCTTGAAGATTTTTTTTTATTATTAACTGTTTTTGAAACAAGTGAAAATATATTTTCAATCTTTCAACAAGTGTCATGTTAGCTAAGTTTTCAATTTTTGTTGTTTCTTTTTGTATTAGCTCAGGCCAATGCATTATCTTTGTTGTAATGCAAGGCCCAAAAGTGGACATGATAACAATGTTGAACATTTTGGTTTTTACTTCTACTTTTCTTGTTCTGCAGGGGTTTGTTTTCTTCTTTTTTATCCCCTTTCCCCCCTTCCCCAAGTCCTCAGTGAAGTTTATCTGCTTCACAAGAGCATGGACTTTTTGATTCTTCTTCAATTCATAACCTAGTTCATAATGTAACTAACTTAAGAATTTCAATTTTTTTCTATTTACCTATTCCTTGCAAACTATCGTCTCTGAACTTACTTGGTTTGTTCAACCATTTTCAGACTGTTTCACTATATAAAGATTGGGTTCTAATTCCACTCTTCGGTGCTCTTACATTTGCTCACAGTTTCTTATCTGCAAAGGCAATAAGACTATTCATCATTTAATTCTTCATTGAAAAAAGTGAATTCATCTAGACCCAGTGCTGACCTTGTAGCATCCTATACATAACCATTCTGGAATAAAATAACTTTTTACTCCTGCTTCTTTACTGTTGATTTGGCTACAGCTACATTATAAGCACCACATGGCTTATTAACAACAATAAACTAACATTAGATAGATTTTTCTGGCAATAGAGACCAAAAAAAGAGGTCAGAAAAACAAACATGAAAATAGTACCCAATAGTCTGCTTAACAGGATGGAAGTATGAAAATAAAGGAGAATCCAATAAAATTTCACAGTTCTGAATTGAAATGTTATATTAGAAAAAAAAAATCGAGATATATGAAGCAAGTGTATTCTGACACCCAGAATAACACGTATACTGATAGGAATGTACAGAAAGAAATAAAATCAGAAAGTTGGAAAGCTGATACTAAGCAGTTTAGGTAAAATCTGTGTAAGAACATCAAGTCCTTTAACTTTCCTCCTCAAATAAATAAATTCAGCCTTATTGTATATTTCTGAAAGCTACAAGTTTTCCAAAGATATGTAGATAGGTGTCTAAATGGCTGTGAAAACAGATACTCCTAGAAAAGAGATATTAAAAGATATGAATTAATAACATCTGCTGAGATACGTCAAAGAGTTTTGAAATATTTCTCTTTACTGTTATCCAGCATGAGAGATTGAAATATTTTGACTATGTGTTTAAAATAAATGTATGGAATCTGTTATAACAGGTGCAGCTTTGGCCATCTGGAGGCATAAGAAGCATAACTGTCATTTTAAAGTCTTTATTGTAACTCAGTTTTTTGTGTCTTAATAGCATGTAGATATGTTATCTATACACAGCTACCAACAAACACAGAGGAATTTTGTTGGGAGCAGAAGAAACTTCCAAAAAACAAAAGAAGAAACAAGCCTGAATTCTTCCCTTCCCAGCTGGGTCTTGCCAAGGGGCTGCCTTTGATCCCCCTGTGAGTTTACAGCTCATGAGAACAATAAGCTCTTGTGTCTCACAAGGAAAGAAGGTGAAATTTCTCACTATAAGCACATGCCATCAGAGAAAGGTAGGATGTAGCAGTAGGATACTAACAATCAAAGTGATGTTAAAACTTCTTGTCCTCTTTCCAATAAATTTATGGCATTTTTTGGTTCTGGTTCAGCCTCTGTGTTTTCAGCTTATTAAAATATACCCTACATATGGCATTAGAAGGTTGAACTGAACTAACTGCTATGCACATTCTGGTTTAGCACTATACTGAAACATCTGTTTCTGTGGTTTACCTCTGCTTTGCCTAATAAGATCTCTTAATAATAATATTTTGCTTTTTAGAGGTTTCTTATAAACAATAGGTTTTCACTCAGGACTTTCAGAACAATTTTGTTGCACATCCACCTGGTCAGATTACTCCAGGCAAGCTTTGGTCTTTGTAACTGTGTCTGGATTGCATTGCAATGGGCTTCACCATCCAGCTAGAATTAAATTAACTGTTGAGGTAATAGCTGCATTATGGTATTACATGATTGGCAGCTCACTTCTACAGCACAACACTTTGAAGCAATTCAGCTTTACTAAAATTATTTTCCTCTTCCTAAGAGTTTTCAGCATTATTTCTAATACCCTTTTTCTTAGTTAGATGTCTCTGGGTCCTAAGACCCTTTATATTGAAGTTTGTTTCCATTTGCCATTTTGAAAGTAGGATTTAGATATATTCTCCATATAATTTATAAAATTTCCTGTGAACTAAGTGCATTTAATTTTACCTTTCCCATAGTTTCCTGACATTGTATATTATAAATCGAAGCTGGCAAACGTTCTATTTCTTTTTCATCTGTTATGTCTTTTGTCTGGACTTTCTTATTTTAATTATGTGCACTTTCTCTGAGTACTGCTTTGAGCATTTCTTTGCACTTTTCAGCCATATTTGCTGTTTAAAGACATTTCTGTGGAGTTAGATCTGTTTCTTTACAATCCACCTTGCAGACTTTAATCACAAGTCCCACAAATAAGCCTGTCTCTAGTTAGCAAGTCTGATTCCAGAGCTGTGTGTGGATGCCAGAGTTCTCAGCTGCACAACATTAATATTGGTTTAGGATGTAAAAACATGTTATCATATTCCAGTTTCATTCATTAGTAGGTCATAATCCTCAGGAATCTTTATCTGCTGTTCCAGTGTTTCAGGCAGTATCCTTAGTCACAGCATCTCACTCAGCTACACATTTTTTCCCTTCCCAATAAGCTTTTTAAGGAATTATTTTCATTTTCCTTTATTTTTAGTGGTCACCTTTCCACACATGATCAGTTTTAACTTTGCACTGACAGTGTTTTATTTGGAAACATGGTAGTCATGGTTTATGTTTGTGCTGACCATTCTGATTACAGTCATGCTTTGTATGTGACTTGGCTCCCACAGACATAAAACAAACATCCACTTTTCCCAGACCTATCCTGTTTTTTCAGGTGAATTATGGTTTCTCTATGAACATTTACAGATGGGAACCTCCTACCCAGATACTGGACATTCAGAAATCCTGCTCTCATGGATGTCTGGCAAAACCTACGATCTGTGTACACTCTACTACTGCATGTCTATGCACAGTAAATTCAGTATTATTCAGGAATAAACAGAAAAACTGCGTTGTGTGTATTTGCTGGGTGCTTTCTGACACCTCCTGGAAGAAGAAAATATTCTTTTCCTTCCTACCTCCTTTAAAGAGCTGGTAAAATTATTTCTCATATTCTTCTCAACTATTCTGCATATAGAGCAAATTCTATGTAAAATGGAAGTGTTGGTACTGAATAACTATGATGAAAACACACTTACTTATGTCAAAAAAGGTATCCTTTATTAGGACAAGTATTTGCAAAGCTATTACCCTGAAACTGTAATCAACACTTTTTTTTTGTTTCTCAGGCTTCTCAAAGTTCTTCCTTGTACAAACCGTGATTTCTCAAAATTTCAGTGCTGTTACTTGAAAGTAATTCTTTGTTTTATTTGAATATGTTTAAAACAGTTGTAAGTCAAATAGTTGTACTGTGTAAGCCTTGATTTATTAAAATACTTTTTAATCAGCCAACTCTATTTGGATATATTTGTGCTCATGGTGGTTTTCAGTAATCTTAAATCTGAGAAGAATTAGAGAAAGAGAAACTAAGTAAAAACTTGCAGTTGGCTGAGATCTATAAAATAAATTACTTTCAAGGAAGTGTCAATCAAATACTTAAAAATCCCCGATTCCTTAGGCACATTGTGTCATTAAGTTTATTTGTAGGAAGATGTTAGCTTTGAAGTGGCCCTAGTTATTTCAGGTATTCCTCGTGCCTCTGGCTGTATTCTGCCAGCTCTGTCATTTCACAGTCTGCCTCAGAGCTCTAATACAAGATAATCAATGAAACTAAAGATCTCTTAGGAACAAATGCCTGTACAAGAAAACAATCCCTTGTTTTGGCTTGCTGTTACAAACTGTTGTGCCCTACAACACAGTAAATCAGTCCCCCACTGTGAGTTAGAGCCTTTGTTAAAATAAATTCCTCTATGATGTGAATGTTATTTCAAGCAGAACGTACAGACATATATGAAATTACAGACTTGAAGATAAGAAGCTCACTGGGAGGAAATACATGTCTCAGCTTAGCCTGATTTCCAGATAGCAGATTGGACATTTAGGATTAGATTCAAAAAGGAATTGTGCTCCAAATCTGGGCCCTGCTTAAATGATTAGGTAGGAGGTAGGTATAAATAAGTTTTGTTGAAGATCAGTAGAACCAGTTATAGTTTTTCTTAAAATATCTGCAATGAACACTGAAGTTCACTTTAAGGAAAATATAAATTTTCTCCAGACACAATAATATCAAAGGATTAACAAGAAACAAAACAAAACTAAATGAAACAAAACAAAATAAATAAACCCAAGCAAACAACAACAACAATTAAAAAAAAAATAAAACAAACAAAAAAACCCCCAAAAAAACATAAACACACAGAAAACTTACAAAAATCCCAAACCATTCTTTTCTTGGACAGATGTTGTAATTTTTTGTTGTTTGTTTTATATTAAGGTAATAATGCAAATACTAACAAAATAATTAGCACTGAAAACTTCCCAGGCATTTCTTTTGACATACACTTATTTGCTGCATATGCTATGAAAGGATTTCATTACTTCATTTCAAATAAGAATTTGGGGTCTGCCTATGGGTTGCTTATCTTTAAGTACAGTTGTGCCAGCAATGTGAATGCTGAGAAAAATTTCAGAAAGAAAGAGAAAGAGAGATTTGTTTCCTTCCTGATAGAGTAACATTTCGTTGCAATGAGAGATTACAGTTATATAAAACTTTTCATTTCTAAGAAATCTTTTGTGCTTGAAAAACTGTGTGTATGTATGAATCATTTCACAGAACTAGAATTATTTTCACCCAACACTGAAATTAAATCTACATGGCAGGTGCTTCAACAGTATGGCATAATAATTTTGGAAAGGAAGAAGGAAGGAGAGTGCTAAAATAAAGCCTTACAAAGCAAGAATGTGACCAGCCATTCAAACTGGAACATAAAGATGGTTGACCTGCTTTTGGTTAAAGCTTTCCTTGTGAAGACACACCAAAAGATACCAAATAATTTTGATGAAAAGCATTCAAGCTATATATTTTAAACTTTCCATCTAATCAGTCAAGCTGGTTCTTTTGGCACCTAGAACTAAAAGAGGTAGCATATATAGAGAGATAAAATTTATAAGCAGATAAAAACAAATGATTGTGAAGTACCCTGTCAGTTATTTGAAATGAGAAATTTGCCAACAGCATCTTAAGAAGAGATATATCTCCTCAGGTTTTCTGCAGATAGATGTCATGGTCAAATATGATGGCATAAATTTTTGACAGCCTGATCAAAATAGATTGTTCTTGGCATTTTCTATATCTGAAGCAAAAGAAACACCATAAACAAGCCTTTAAGATTATACAGCTTTTCATCATGGTATTCAGCAAAGATGCAGAATTTTCCTTTGAGCTGCCACAGGGGCATTCCTGCTGCCAGAGTCTGATCTGCTGAGCATGTGGATGCCAATGGCAGGGCCCCTACTCTCTCTCTGGCTCCAGGACAGCATCCCCTCAGGAACTCAGCAGTGTTTCTCTTTCATTAGCTGTGTGTTTGCTACTGAGTGAATAAACATACACTGATCAGTCAATGGAGAATATCTCCTTTTCAAGCATTAATTCTCATGATGCACTTAAGACTGTAGCAAGTTTTTATTATAGTGATTTCACACAGAAACAACAGCTGAGACATAAAACTGAAATTAGGCTGGAAACAGAGCACTTGCCACTGAGAACAAAATCTAAGAATACTGTTGAGTTACAATTCCCTGTTGTAGCTTGCAGGCAAATTTCTTATTAAAACTACTTAAACCTGAAATAACTTGATTTAAACATTTTCAGGACAATTCTATTCCAGTGAAAGCTGCTCAAATGTTACCTTGTTAAATTCCATTAAAGCTTAACTATAGTACACACTAACTATGGTATCTTACATAGGCCAATTTAAATACTCTTTCTTTTAAAGAATGCTATGACTGTGCATACCCTAGCACAATTAATAATACATATCTTTTTTTGCTTAAGACATACAAATAATTTATAATAGTAGCTGGAAATACAACTTCTGCAAAGTAGGAAGTGAAGTAAGAATCTTGATATTATTTTGGTTGAAGAAAAATATTTGCAGTATTTTTGTTTTTTTCTTGTAAATCCTTAGTCTTCTGTTAGTGACAGAAAAACAACAACAAAAAAATGCCATTACTGGAAATTTCTGTCTTACTATGAAAAGCTACCTGTTTAAAAATAGACCATGAAGAAATTATAACACTGGTCTGGTAAACTGAAGATGCCAATTGTTAATACGTATGATCAAGAGAGATTATACAATAATAAAAAAAGTTTGTACTTTGCAATTAGATTAAGCGTATTTGTATTTCAAACACAGATTCAGTTTTCATTCCCGAAGTGGGAACGAGAATTGCAGCAGCAGTTTGAACTGCAAATCTAATGGAAAACATTCACAGTTGACTACACATGCAGCCAGTTATACAAGATGAGCTTCCTAGTAGTGAAGGTAATGACGAGGTTTGGATCTACATGGAAAAAAGATGAGAGTTTCAGGTTATGCTTGCACCAAAGTGATTCTGCTATTGAAGAGACAGAGACAACCTCTCGTAATGTTGTAGCTGGACCCATTAACACTGAAGTATTGTGATGAGAGTATCCATAATATTTGAGATAGTAGAGACTGATTTCTCAGTCTGAAATCTTTGTTGACCACGAAAAGACTAATCCAATCAGCTGCAAAACGTCTGAAAAGCTATTAGGGATGCACTTGTAGCTTTGAGGAGAGAGAAGTTTTGCAAACAGCTACATAGAGAAAAAGGTCACAGATCACAGAATATTCTCCATTGAAAGGGACCCACAAGGATCATTGAGTCCATAGAGGGATCAAACCCACAACCTTGCTCTTATTAGGACCATGCTCTAATCAACCAAGCAAATCTCATTACATATCAGTATTTTTGATAAGACTCAAGTAAACAGTTTCCAAGGATGATTAAAGGATTTTAAAATCCTTTTTCTCTTTGAAAGAGTTGGGAAAACTCTCTTCAGCTTCTTGTTATTCCATTCTGTGGTTTAGTGGAAACCCTCTTGCTATCATAAGTCTTTAGATAAAATACTCTTTCTTAATTATTTATTCAGTCTATATACAGCCTATATAATGCTGTCTATAACTCATATTTTGACTCCATGGAAAACAAAAAAAGTGTTTTAAACTACAGGTCATATTACTAATCTGAGGAATAAGGATAAAGTGGAATGGAAACAAAAGGAAAAATTCCTCTCCCAGATTCTGAGATTGGTCTCTACTGAAGCACTTCATGTTTTCCAGCAAGACTTTAGAACTTCATGTCTGAGACAAGAATGAAGCTGGAGAAAGTCCAGATGACCTACATCATGCAGGAGAAATGTGCCTTTCTTGAAAAATGGAGAATAAATTAATATGTGTCCATAGCAGGTTTTAGAGCAGCCTCTTTTGATTCATCTAAAGAATAAATATCAGTAAACTAAATCTCCTGGGACATCATGTGTCACTCACACACAATCTTTTTCAGTGACATTCTCTGAAAAAGCTACCAAGAAACATTATTTTATACATCAAATTGTGTTAAAATTTCTGCTCACATTCAAGTGGCATCAAAAGAAATATGGTATTTACATAACACCATTAATTTGTATGATTAACATTTTTCATTGTTTTAAACTTTGTAAGCAATTCAAATTTCTGTGATTACAGAAAATCTATTTTCTATTTACAGAAAATCAATGCTTTGATAGGTATAAGGCAGAGAGGTGCAGTGGAAGCTATTTCACGGTGTGACACCAGTGCACTTCAATTCTGCCCACTGGTGTTTCAGGCATGTGCCACTGAAGGCCTCATCAAATGCCACAAAACCATCAGACAGTTATACTTAAAACTCTGCCAAAGAAATAAACAGGATAAAATCATATTTAATAAGATACTGCATGATGATAAGTAATACTTAGTAGTATTTAATCTTGTACTTTGTTTTTCTTTTTTAAATCCATGCAAAAATTTAACCCACAATTTAATATTTTTTCTGAAGATTCAAATGTATATTCAAATCACAAATTACAAAGATGTCTGCTAGAATTTGTCAAATTTTCCTGGAAGCAAATTCTTTGCTATCTATCCAGCCAGTGCACACTACTTTGGGTAAGACATTACCCCTTATTATTATCCAAGCACAAAAAAAAAAAAAATGTTACATGAACGGTAGAAGCAGCTCCCAGTGAGGGAGAGCATGGCCTTCCAAAAAACATATGGTTGAATTGCCTCTTTCCAGTGGTATTACAAAATATGGACAGATATCATTCTGTGTGGAAAAAAAAAGATGTTTCCTCCTTTCCAAGTGCCCTCATACCCAAACTCTTAACTGTATTGTGTGATAAGAGAAACTGACAAATTTCGTGAAATCAGCATTGTCCTGGTCACATGCTGAAGGAGATTTTCCTATTTCACAGTTTCACCACTTCTGAAGCAAAATGAATCAGAGTGATGGCACAGAATAGCAAGCGCCGAGTTTACAAAGGACTTAAAAAAATCTTAACCAAATGAAACTTCAGGTCACTCTAGGCAGTTAATCAATCTGACTCCTAATAAAAATCCTGTTAAGTATTTGTTCAACTCTCTTCACAGCCCGTCTGTCATCAAGACCTGTGTACATTTACGCACTTCGGTTTCTGCTCGTCAAGATGCTCACAGGAACAGTGATCCACTGCCACTGAAATCAGTGGAAAAAACTCTCACTGATTTTCATTGGATAAGGCCCAGCCCCCACACTTGAAGTTTTACACTGTAATCTCACACATCAAATGTTAAACACTTGAACATGGGAGCAGTCGCATTGAAATTAACTATATTAAGTCAACATGGGATTTTGCTCAAAACAAAGGACTACAGATCTCTTAAAAAAGTAACGGAACAGAAGGAATATGATGCAATTTATAAGATATAATCATAACTTAATATGGAAATATCAGAGTATAAAATACAGTTTTTGCACTCCCTGAAAACTTTTTAATTATTGGTACAGTTAAAAAACTAAATAATAATAAAAATAAATAACTTTTTCAAAACAAAAAATATGCCTCTGTTTTGGTTCATGATGAGAAAGAAAAGAAAATGAACTTGTCAAATAAATTAAATACTGTGAATCATTCGCTCGGATCTGTTTGTTAAACCAAGGCTTTTATAAAACACATTGTTCTATATGAAAAAATGCTTTTTCTGTTTGTTCCCAGCTGCATGAAGGTCTTCCATTGAAAATTTCACTTTATTCTTCTGATTAATTACACATGCCATTGAAGCTCTAACTTTAAAATGTTATTCAAAAGGAACATGCTTTTGAATCAATATCAATCACATTGTTTTATTTTCTCAAGGGAAAAGACAGTGCTCAGAGGAAATTAATCTTATGTTGATACTGACTTGTTTCCCTATGGAATGTGCTTCTGGCATTTGGAAAATCTGTAGTATTGCTCCGTCTATCTATAATAAATTTTCAAAATAACTTCTGTTTTTTCATTTGACTGTCTTATTTCAAGAAAGGTGGAGAGCAGAATGATGTCCACATAATCCTAGGACTGATACTGTAAGTTTGCTGTTCTTTGTCCCTAGCACACCATTCTTGGTTACCCAAATTGCTCTTGGCATTAAAAAGTAGGATGTGGTGGAGTTCTCTAAATGATAGAGTGGTAAAGATCAGCCATGATGCTTCTGTTTCATATTTGTTTCATATTGTCCTTTCCATATTGCTGCTAAAAACAAGACGTTTCAATGTCTCCATGTTGAGTTTTCTTCCTGTATAGACCTTTATATTGCTAATTATGAAAATGTCATGTTAATTATCGTATTACTTTTGCAAAGAATATAAAATCAATAATGTGAAAATCGCATTTTTATTTTACCCCCTTGAGAAATAGTTCCTATCTATGGGACACAGCAAAAGCAAGACAAATTTTTTTTACCCAGTATGTCCACATAGTGGTAGTATTGATAAATTGACACCATATTTACTGCATCTTACTAAAATTATGTAACTAACCCAGTAGACTACTTCACTGAAGCTCTTAAAAATGAGGGGTGGGGAAATACTGCAAGAAGTACATTCCAAAGTAAATATTGCCAGCTTTACAAAGAAATCACAGAATCGGTTATATTGACTTCTGAGATCATTGAGTCTAACTTATGAGCAAACACTACCATTTCAACTAGGCCATGGCACTGAGCACCAAATCCAGTCTTTCCTTAAACACCTCCAGGGATGGTACACCATCACCTCCCTGGGCAGCCTGTTCTGATAATATACTCACCCTTTTTGTGAAGAACTTTTTCCTCTGTGAAGAACTTTTTCCTGATGGCAAACCTGACCCTTCCCTGGTGCAGCTTGACGTTGTTTCCTCTTGTCCTGTCACTGGTTGCCTGGATGAAAAGGCCAACTCTCACCTGGCCACAACCTCCTTTCAGGTAATTGTAGAGAGTGATAAGGTCCTCTCTGAGCCTCCTTTTCTCAAGGCTAGATAAGCAGCTCCCCCAGCTGCTCCTCATAAGACATGTACTCCAGACCCTTTATTGCAGGTGAAATCTGAAGGCTTGGAAAGCTGAAACAATTTGCCCCATATAAAATGTAGAATCGTGGATCAGTAAGTTGACAGATTCCTAGCCAAAGAGCAAAGTAATACGTTTCAGCCAAGAATTCCACAGGTAAGCATGCTGCTCCCAGTTTTACTTTTTTTCCCCTTTCTTATTTCCACTATTAAATGCTATTTTCTATTAAAAAAAAAAAAAAAAAAAAAAACTGTTGACAAGAAAAGCAATATGTCTCAAAGCAAAGCTTATTAAATGTCATAAAAATTCTATACATCACAGTATGGGAGAATTTTTTTAACTTTTGAACTCCAGATTCTTCAAAACATCACTCCCCAGAATCTATCAAAGCAATGTATACAATTGCCGTGGAGAGGATCTTATCCTTGGTGCAGTGTATTTGATATCTTTTTGAAAGAAGAAAGTCAATTTTGTTTTACAGAAATCTTTGAAGCTCATTCTAATGAGAAGTACCTCTTCTATTATTTTACTGGTTTTATTCAGTGCACTTTCTTTTTTTTATGGATAAAACTATTCCAAGAAAGCAGTCTTAGCAGTTGGCTGCTTAGCACTTCATCTCTTCCTGCTGTTTATTCTTCCCTTGAAGTCACACTCCTGTGCTAAAAGCACTGAACTCGTCCCCATAGCCATTGGTCCTTATGCAGTAAAGCCACACACCACAGATATCACATGCAATCAGACTGTAAATCAAATACACAAAAGGATTGCCAGAAGTGGAATTATCGTCTCTTCAGGACTGTCAATAAAACCAACAGGGGGGATGCCAGAAGTGGAACCATCATCTCTTCAGACTCAACAACACAAGTCTTATTAGTTTAAGTCAAAAACTAGTATGAAAATGAAGATTTTCACTTGCTTCCGTGGTCTTATAGTTACATCTATACCAATATTAATGCCAATACTGAAGCTGATATTAATAGTAACAATAGCATCATAAAAATTCAGGTAAACTCCCAGTATATCTTGAAGACTCTTCATTCACTGCTGATAACAGGTTCAACCAATCTTCTTTCCCTTTTTCTTTAGGAGACTTTGTGTTCAGCATAGAGCCAGTAACACAACAACAGTCTGACTGACGCAGAGCCTGAGTCTTAATATTGGCTCCTCATCACCAGTGAGTTAGAAACTGTTATAGACAGCTTGTGGGAGAACAAGTGCAGCTCCACATATTTCCTTCTCTGTCAAATACACCAGTACTAAAAAGTAAATTTATACAAATTTATACAATAAGTTAGGATTTCTTTTTTTGATGGCCAACCCATTACAGAAATAAAGCAAGAACATTTAGTTTATCTTAGACATATTCTGTGCCATCAGAGGGACTAACTTCTGTCTCTAACACACCAAAATCACGGATATTTGACTTTACTAAGTCCATTTATTTTGCCCATATTTGTATGATCATGGGAAGACTCTGGAAACTGAGCTTTGTGCTCACTAGATTCTCATGACTATTCATCACATTTTGATACCACCATTTTTTTTAGATTCATTGACAATATTTGAACCACAGCCATGAAATATCTTTGCAAGGGTGCATGTCATATTAGTCTAATGGAGTTCAGGTTTTGGTGCAATAGATTTTCTCTGAACCATTCTCAATTACAAAAAAAACCCTATTCATTTGCTGTTAATTGTATGAATTCATTGGTGGTAGTCATTACTTGATTTCAACTCATCTATCCATCTCACCATATTTTTTTTCAGATGTGCAAATTTTCTACATGAAATTTATTTCATTAGGTTATTTTTCAGCTTGAGGATTTGTTCCTTTCTCCAAACTCGAGTCATTCCAGTGTGTTTTGTCTGATCAAATTGCAAATATGAGCCTAACAACTTTCTGTGCTGACATAACTTGCTTTAATTTTCCCATGAAATATCTGAAAGTCAAGAACAACCAAATATGGATTGAAGAAGGAGTATCTTTCAAAAGAATTTTGAATATGAATGGGATATTCAATTTTAAAAAGTGACTCAGTTAAACAAGAACATTGAGAATCTTGATCAAAACATTTTTCCTTAAAGATTGTTCTAAATGTTCTGGTTTTCCATACTTAAACTTCTCTTGTGTCACTTTCTTTTGTTACTTCAAAAAGTAAAGATTTCATTTATTTTACATTCTACTGGTAGCTGACTTTATTGTCACCATAGGCCAGTGAAAATTTTTCTAAGTCTATCCTGCTCCTCTTCTAATGCTAGCCTAAAATAGACACCATTTGGAGGACGATGAGGATCAGACAGACCTTTTCTTCCAGCTCTATTGTGTGTCTCTTGACAGCCTTTTCATCTGCTGATATTCTTCCTCAAAGACCCTGTGGTGTCTTGTGGATACAATGGAAATCTGACATGGGAAAAGCCAGCACTTGAGTTAAATTACAGAAAAAAAGTTCTGTATTTTCTTATGTACTTATATAGTTACTTACTGTGCTTCCTTTTGAACTAGATGTAGTGAGCAAGATCGTCATGATCTAGTCTACAATCACAGACTCAGTTTCCAGAAATGTCAAGGATGGTTCTTCAGTCTTAGAAACATGAGGTTTTTTCTGCCTTTTATGCAGCTTTTAATAAAATGTACTCTTTGTGTCCTTATGTGCAGTGCAGTACTTTTCAAAGCTCAGTAATAAAAGTTTTTAATCAACTTGTGATTGATTTAACGGGAACATTTACTCACAGTAGTACACATGGTTCAAAAATCAGAGATAACTTAAAGACATCTGTTCCATTTGGTATCTGAGATATATTCCATCTATAGTTGACAGAAAAAGTCCTTATACAATACAGAGCTAGAGACTCACAACCAGGTTCAAAATTATTCAGTTGACCACAGTGCTCATTTATAAATGTGATTATTTCATCCCGTTCTACTTACGTAATTTTAACTGCAATATTAATATATCTCCACATCTTGACTTTACTAATTACAAAATGTCAAGAATTACAGAATTCTTAAGTTGTCTAAGCAATGTGTGCATCTCAGCAATCCATGTTATAAATGAACCTTCTGCTTGAAGGTTGAACTCACTTTCCATGTTCCACACAAGTTTTTTATAAGAAATTAAAACTACTTCTGTCTTGAATCCAGAATATTGGAAAGATTTTCTGCATTCATGGGAACAAGACTGAGGCCAACAGTTCTGCTATTTTGCACAATGAAACTCTTCACCAGAAAGATGTATTTTGGGTAAAGAGAAAGCAATGTTTTCTCCTGGATACTATGTATTGAATTGTCGCTATTGTGTTTAAAATAGGAACTATGATATGTCACAGAAAGCACTGCATTCCAGATAACTGCAACACTGACTTTTGGCTTTATAAAAACACAAGGACTGAAGACCCTGCCCCTACACCCCTCACCTCACACACTGTTAGGAACAAAGTGGCTCAGAAATAATTTTTGCCTGAGGGATTT
The DNA here is from genome assembly GCA_013400575.1 of Peucedramus taeniatus. Classification (NCBI taxonomy): domain Eukaryota; kingdom Metazoa; phylum Chordata; class Aves; order Passeriformes; family Fringillidae; genus Peucedramus; species Peucedramus taeniatus. Next base: position 52,510 of record WBNO01000822.1, read on the forward strand.
AATTCTAGCATTAACTTGTCCATTAGTACAAATTCAGATTCACGAGTATGTTCAGTGTTTATTTCTAATATATTCAGAATACCTATGACTTTCAGAAAGATTTGAAAGATAAATAAACAAGAAAGAATGGGAAGAAATTCCTTGACTCTGCACTGGAGAACAGCAACTTTTATAAGGATGGAAAATTCTTGATAAGGGACAGTGAAGCTAAACCATAAACCACAGGCTTTATAATGAAGGGAGAAAAAAACCCAAATATTTGATTTATATATTTGCATCACACCAACTATAGTTTGAGTTTAGGGAAACCTTTCACTGTTCATCTTGACAGCCCAAATTAAAAGGAACTAGCATGTTATGCTGGGATGCCAGGCAAATGATAACATTCACATTTTTATAAGAACCAAAGAAAAAAAAAGACTAAATACTGAGCAAAAATTGTTTGAAGAAATTAGAAGAAAGGCTCATAGGAGAATTTTCCCACTATCCTGTGAGGTAAAGAATGAAGCTTGGTTTTAAACAATTAACAAATAGAAGATGAGACAAAGATGAACGAAGCAGAAGATGAGACGTGTAGTAAGAATTAGAGCAAGGTACTACCTTAAATACATCTTTGGCCTTGCCAGATATAAGATTTAAACAATTTAGTGAGCATGTACTCCATTTGAGTGTATAATTACAATGATTATATATGCTGACAGGGTAATTGAATTTGCTAATGACAATTAGCCATTTGCAAATACAATTATTTAATTAATGTACACAATTCCAAATAAAAAATTGTGTCCTTCACAGGTTTTAAAAATCACTGTCTGTATTCTGCAAATTGGAAGGAGTGAGAGGATTTTATTTTGCTACTCCACAGTGATCAGCAGTTTTATAATCCACAGTCTTTAATGAGAAAAGCATACTGTTCCACAACTGTATCTAGCTGTGAAAAGAAGAGTGCAAACCATCTCTTCACCTTCTGAGCTAAATGCAGAGGAAGCTGTTTCTGCAATTTTGTCATTCCTTAATGGTATATTAATTCTACTCAAATAATGGAATAGAGGAGTTGACTGCTAGCTACTCCTGTTCTGCTTACAGTCATGATTTCTTAAAATTTTCCTAAATGTCTGTTGATTTTGACCGGGTTAAGCTCTGGATGTTCATTGGTACAATTCAGTTCAGCAGGCATTTTCCATTCACCAACATTACAGTATCTTGAGCAGCAGGCATACACACCACCCATCCTTCAAAGTAGCTCATCAGTCCTTTCTTGCTGTCTTTCTTTTTTCATCTATCTGATCAAGTGATACCAATCAAAAATCTGGACAATTCATTATTGCAAACAGTTCCAAGGAACACAGAATTAGCAGAACTATGAACATGTCAGATAATGATACTAGCTGAGATTGCAGAATTTCAGTATCACATTTTCTATTACAAACAATATTAATCACTTAGTAAAATACAGAGATCCTAAAGCACTTTTACAAAATAGTAAAAATAATAAAATAATACAATATAGGCTAGAAGCTTTCATTGTGATCATGTGTGACTTTCTACATAATACTTTCCTGAAGATTTTAACTAGCCATTCTTACCAATTCCTGATGAAGTAGCAGAGGGAAAATTTACTTATATTATTCAGTAATTCAGTGGCACACCTGCAAATACAGCTCAATCTCTGGACTTCCAGCACTGCACTTAGTCCTAGAACAAATTCTAATATGATAGGATATCTGAGAAAGAGAAGGAATTGCACAAAATATTTTAATACTAAACTTTATTTGCAGGGATTTGTAGCTGTATGCTAACTTCAGTGATGAAAAAAATAAGTATTTAAAAACCCCAAAACAACTTTTAATACCCCCAACAAACCAAATTCACACAAACGAAACCAAAATGAAGAAGCAAGGAAAAAGAAAAAGAATGGGCAGCTAGGAAGAACTAGCTAGGATAGGATCTCCACACATGCTTATTCCTCTGGGTGGAAAGATATTTGGACACCAGAAGAAGCCCAAAAAAGTGAAACCTCCATTTTTGGAGATACACAAAACCCAACAGGTCATGATTCTGAGCAGTCTGCTGTAGCTGATCCTGCTTTGAGCAGGGGG
>WBNO01000823.1:0-53827 GCA_013400575.1 Peucedramus taeniatus
ATAGCAACTTTTAAAAAATGCAAATTCTAAACTAACAATGTGAAAAATCAGCGTGAGCTAATAGCTATTTGGTACATACATTACAGCGGTGCTCTAGGCTGTCACACGGTAAATCAAGGGGCTGCAGAGCAGGGAAGTTGCTCTCGGGAGCGCAGCTTTTCCTCCCGACGCCGGCGGGAGCGGTGCCCGGGCCCCTGGCCTGGGGCAGCAGCGCCATCCAGCGGCTGTGCGGAGCAGCACAGCCCCCGCAGCGCGCCCCTGGCGCGGCTCACCCCGAACCGCTCCTTCCGCCGCCCGCCCCGCAGGAACAAAACACCACGTTTTTCGGGAAACACGCAAGGTGTAGCCAGCGCAGCTTTTCTAAACTAAGAGGGGAAAATCCGCAGCTGTAAAAGTGCTCACGTTTTCGCTATCGTCCGTGTTTTTCTGAGAATGCTGTTCAGGGACAGTGCTGGCGAGTGGCAGAATGAAAACTGCTAAGAGAATTATAAGGTGTTAATAAATGGGAAACGGTTGTGGATAGAGAGTTACACAATCAGCCCGGGCAGTGAGACTTTCCCCAGCTGCTATGGGAGTATTTCATCAGCATCAGCATCCTGGCTGGGTGCCCTAGAACAGAATCCCACAAGGACATAGGTGAGCCACTCTAGCTCACATTGAAAGATACCTAAAGGAATATTTTTTAATGCTGTTGTTTATGGCACTTGCTGTTGATGAAGCATTAGCTCAGAAGATCTCTGTTTTGTCCTGTTTCACTGTATAATCAAATCATATAAATATTGATTACATTGCATAAACTGTCTCCTGTCCTAAAAGCCAATGCTACTCATGAACATAAATATACTAAGACAAGAACAAACAAAAATGGGGCAAGAAAAATTCAAGAACAACCAAATCTTGTTACATGTACCAATTCCAGATCACAAAAAGAGCATAAAACAATGAAAAGTTGGCAATTGTTGGGGTTTTTTAATACAGAAAACTTAAAAATCAAGACTTAAAAAAAAAACCACAGCTCTTCCTTGGGAAAAGGCATAAACCCTCTCAGATCCTACCAAAAGCTAGGAAGGGAATGAAAGTACTGTCCTAAAATAATAATATTAAAAAAATCAAAACTAAACAAAGCAACAACCTACCTTGAAATCATAAAAGCTGCAAAACATACAAAAGTGACAGGACTCATCAAATCATAGTATTTTCACATAAATGAAGAATGACAAAAAAACTCCTGTCCAGAAATAACAGGTTGTATTTGCAGAGGTAAATCAGATGTAGTCTCCTCTTCTGCCTGCAGATGCCATTACTGGATCAAATGAAATCTAAACCGCAGCTTGCTGTTTTCCTTCATCTAGAATTTTCAAACAAGTACTAGAAGATTTTATTTATCCTTAATTTCTAAGACTAATACATATTCTTTAAAAAGCATAGCTAGACTGCACTTTCTTCTAAAAGCCCATTTGCACACAATGTGTCTCAATAAAGATAAGCTAACACTGGGTACTCTCAGAATCATTATGCCTTTTTATTAATTAATACTATTTTTAAAATAAAGTATGGAACTGAATAACGATTTCTTATTCATTTCTTAAAGTAACTTCTATTGTAAAGAGTATTTCATTGGCTAGATTTTTCTTAGTTTTATGTTTTCAAATTAAACTAGGATATAGTAGTCTGAGTACCCTGTCTCCACATTTTATATTTAAATTAAAGCAAAGCCCCCCTCCTTTTATGTCAGTCATTAAAACCCATGGGCCAAGTATCTATAGTTCCAATTACTTTTTACCTGAAAGCTGACTGAAGAATAATTTCCTGAAGGACAAAGAGAAGAAAAATCAACCAAAAAAAGGAAAAAAAAATAAAAAAAGAACCCCAACAAAACCCTCACACCAACACAACAACCCACAAATCATAGATTACACCAATATATATAACAAAGTAAATTTCACTGCAGAAAACAATACATCTCAGTCATGTGTCTAAACATTTCTTCATAGCACTTCCCACCCCTCCCACATGCTCCTGACTGTTCCCTCACAGTTTCTTTTAGTGTCATGGAGCTGAAGGCTGCAGATTTGAGAACCCCAAAGCCTTTTGAGACCAAATTTAGTGATTTCAGCAGAAGCATGACTTCAGCTACTGAGTAAGTTTCAGCCCAGACCATAGAAGTTCTGTCTGAATGGTTCTATGGGTACCTGCAGCGGTGGATGAAGAAACAGCAGCTAGAAAACAGTACCCAAAAAGAGGCAGTGTACATGCTGAGGTACCTGGCACATTAAAGTCTCATCAAAGCCAGTCTGAGCCTCCACTTCAGAGTCAGAAGCTCACAGATGTTGCTCCAGCCTTGTAGCCACAAGTGATTTTTATGTGTGGGTTCAAGTGAAGTGTGAAGGAGTGAAAGTACTGAGTGAACAGTTACCTGCTGGAAGTAAACATCTTCATTCCATTAATAAGAATTAATGGAAGTTGTTTTAATAAATATTGGTTGTGATGCCACTTCCTTGGCATTGACAATTTCTAGATCCACTAGCCTATAGGTATAAATATACCTTACCTTATGGTATGCTACATCCACAGATGGCTGGGGCCTCAGCTGGGAGTGTTGATGTGTTAATGCAGCACAGTGTGAGAGCTCTGGCTCACTGCTGATGTATGGGCACTGTATGGATCCTGAGAATGAGACACTTCAGTGATGTATGAACTGCAACAAGGGCACCAAGCTGAACAAAACACTAGCAGAAGTAGGTTTTGTCAACATCTTACTCTAAAGTAGTGCATTAACAATGGGAGTAAGAGAGGGATTGATTAGACATGGTTGGTTAGCACAGAGAAGAAGAAAAAGAAAAAAAAAACAGCAAAAAATCCCAAAACAATAAACCCCAACTGAGCAGAAGGAAGTTATTGGCACATTTTCACTTATCCTGCAAAAGCTAAATTTCATTATTAAGATGGCCTTCCAATGCTTCAGTTAAAAGTCTATCAAAAACCCATTCGTTTGCATGGTCACTTCCTGAGATTCCAAAATGCTAAAAACTCAAAGTCATTTTGAGCTTTAAGTTTGTGAAAAACTTTGTTTTCCATTATAGAAAGGGAGAAAAAAAATCTCATAACAATACACAGAGCTACAAATCTCAGTATGTTTTCTGAACAATGCTTCTCATTAAATACAAGAACAAAAGCTAAGATGATTAATCATGTGAGCAGGTGGAATATCACTAACACCCAAATGTAATTTTGCAACGACCACTTGACATAACACCATAATCTTGACTAGCAGATATTGAAAGGAATTGACTGTTCTGACATCAATAGGCATAGATTAGTTCATGAGCACTCAGTCTATAGATGTGTGCTGTTAGTTGAGGGAAGTTAATGTGTCTTGGTAGAGGAAAGAAACTTTAGGTAGGTAAAGAAATTTTCTGGTTTGTTTCTCTTGTGAGCTACAGAAAACACCTCTTACTAACATTTCATATTTTGAATATGAAATGTTCTACATTATGCTCTACATTTCATTTGAATATGAAATGTTCTACTACAATATTTTGAGCAAAAAAGCAATATTCTCAGAGACAAAGGAAGGTCTATAAATCAACTAAAGAAAATTAACAAGGAATTTACACTTGAAGTTGTAAAAATCAGTGATCAGGTACATGATGTAGTTTTACTCTTTACATTTCCCATGCTTAGATAAACACAGAAAAACCAGTTACATTTTTAAAACTTCAGCCAAATACAAAAGAATACATTTATACAAGTATAAATAAATCAGGCTTCTCTTCATTTTTAAAGCATAAAAAACTGAACAACTGAATATACCTTCTTAACCCTTGAGCAAACTTGCAAAGGCCTTTACAGTAAGAAAGCAATTAAGCATCACACCTCATGTGAAAGGGAAATTATTAGCCACAACAAAAAGTGCTGAGTATTTTTGGTGGCAGGACTGCAGTGCTAGACATTTTTGGGGAAAGTACTACAGTGTAGTCTTTAGGAAATACATATGTGGGTTACTGGAGCAGCATAATTACCTTCCCCATTTCCTCTGCATCAGAAAAGCACAAAATCACAATGAATAACAGCATCAATTATAATTAAAATTTTCAAAAGAAATTTGCCTTCCCAAGTAACCATTACATGTGATGGTGCCCTGCTTTCCTGGGGATGGCTGAACACCTGCCTGGCCACAGGAAGGAGTGAATTGATTTCTTGTTTTGTTTGGCTTGCATGCAAAATTTTTTGGTTTTCCTATTAAACTGTCTTTATCTCAGGCCCTGACTTTTCCCACTTTTACTCTTCCAATCCTCTCTCTAGTCCCACTGGGAGGCAGTGAGCATGCAGCTGTGTGGGCTGTGTTGCCAGCTGGGGTTAAACCACAACAGTTCCTTTTGATGCTCAACATGGGGCTCAGAAGGATCAAGATAAGAGCTTTGATTGGAATGTGTTAGATGGAGTTTATAGCTGTTATTGCTCTTTGGCTGCTTTGGGCAGACTCCTGTGCTTGCCCTGGGCTTGATGCCTTACAGTACATTAGTGCAGTGCTCATCTGTGGCTGCTTTTTGCTTTCCCTGCACTCTGCTGTGCTTGGGGACATTTTGAGGACAGCCATGGTGACGCACAGGGACTGGCACATGGCCAGGGCATCACTGCTGTTTCTGTGCTGCTGTACTGGACACACTGGAACTCCAGTGTGAACACAAGTCAGAGAAACTGGGACCTGTGGATGGGTCCCTGTGGAAGCAGAGATCCACATGCAGCCCATGGAGGAGCCCACACTGGCACAGGTTGGCCTGACAAAGGGAAAGCCAGGGCAAGCCAGTGATGGAGTAGGGTCCTGGCAGGGACCTGTGGATACATGGAGAAAGGAGACTATGCTGGAACAGGTTTGTTGGCAGGACTTGTAACTCCATGGGGGACCCAAACTGGAGCAGGCTGCTCCTGAAGGACTGCACCCTGTGGAAGGGACTCACAGTTTCAGTTTCCAGCTGGGCTTAAACTATGACAGACGTGTTGATGTATAGGAAAAAGCCTTAGGTTTTACCTTATTGATTTCTCAGCACTGTTGAGAGTAAATTGTGCTCAGACCAGGCCTGCTAAAACCCATGCAAATTAGTTTCCATCCTTCCTGTTAACTTCAGCCAGCAGATCAAAAGTAAGATGTTAAAAAATCATAACACACACAAGGAAGTAGTGGATTGGGAAATTCTGTACAACCTGGGATAATTTTTAAGTTATTTAGGAACAGATATGCTTCTATTCCACTATGAATAGTATAGAAAATTATTTCACCAATCAAAAGATAACTCACTAGCAACAAACCCAGCACAAACTTACTTCAGATCACTTTGAACAGCATCATTGATACTTTAAGCCCAGATTCTTCAATAAACTAAAAACCACTTTAAAAAACATTCATCAAATAAAGCTATAAAGTACTTTTACTAACTCAGTTTGTTTTCCTCTACATAAATAAATGCAAAGTTTTGCTCTGTTTAAAAAAAGGCATAAAAAACACTTTCAAGTTGCAGTAGCATTACTAGATTATATTGTAGCTGAGGTGAAGCAAAAATTTTTAAAAATCAAATTATTTTTTATAAACTTAGATAGTAATAGACTTCAATTAAAGCAAAAGGAATTATATTTTGAAGTTTGACAGCCTCTTAAGAAACGTATCTTTTTCTTTGGTGAAATATAGGGTACTTATACAAACATGGCATTTTACTTTCCCATCACTCACTCACTAATAATATTAGCAATAAATTTTAGCTTTTTGTGATATGTTGCAGTAGGAAAGAGTCCTCTTTAATTTCTTGATAATAACATTTTATACCCATTCTATCCTACCAGGTGAAAGCTCTGGAGTCTGTGTGCATTCTGGAATCCCATTCCATTTCCAAGCAAATTCAACCTGACCTCCTCGAGTCTCAGTAGTTTCATTACAAATAATTTTAGACTGCAGTGATGGCTGTCCTTGTTCAAGTTCAAAATTCATAATAAGGGAATCAACCAGAGAGTCCAATTCATCCAGGTTCACAAAAGGCACATGCATTTTCTGGGTAGGGCTGTTCGCAGACAAGGCAAATAAACTGAAATAGTTGTTAAAATATCCGGCAATGACAGAAATGTTTTCTACAAAGCTCCTGAGAGGGCTGGTGTTTCTGTACAACCCTGTGAGAAACAGAAACAGGAAGAATCAAATGCAGCATTTTGCAGGTACCAAAGAGCCCTCTCCCTTGCTCTGCAAGTCTTCTGTAGCCTGTAGGTTACAGGTGGTAACTCAGCTAATACCTTGTAACATGGAAGAGACAATTTGACAGATTTCAGTCAGGCACTGCTCCAATTCCAAATACTTCAAAGCAATCTTAGTGCTCTTCTTTATTTCTCGATATAGAGACTCTTCTTCTGGCAGCTGAGATTCTGTTTCTTTCTGTATTAATAAAGAGCAATTTAAAGAGAATCAAATACATCACAGTATATTAACTACTAAACATGCCTATTATGGTTTCAGTCACATAGATCAAGCCAATGTTGAAACACAAAATCAAATCAATGTCACGGCATATAAGACAGCACTGAAAAGAATGCACAACTGCACGTGGTTGACAGGGTTAGGAAAAGAAGAAAAAAGGAAATTACATGAAAATCCAGGAAATGCTTGGCTCTTAGAGGATAAATCACCTATCCTGGCTTTTAATTCAAAATACTAGTAACTATGGTCATAAACTATGGCAGCAGTTATAAAACAATTACATTAGCAAAGTTGATCTTTCAACTTCAAAAATACTTAGACAGGTAGTTAGGCTGTTCAAGATGAGCACAAAAAGGAAGATACAAGTACCTCTAGAAAGTCTTTATCTTAAGTAAAATTAAAATGAAAGAGGTTTGAGTGGAAATGCAGTAGCAAGGAAAGTTAGCTTTCCAGTCACAGGAATGTGGCTGTGACAGGAAGTGTTATCATGCAATTGTAAATATACAGGATGCATGTGTGTGTGTGTGTATATACACACACACACACTCCTCTTCTTAGATAAATGAATCCTTAAAATTTAAATACCAGACTCGAAGTATACATTTTGGGAAATACTTGTCTTACCTTTCTGCAGTAAGACATATTATTTTCAAGGAATCTGGCTAATGCCACCACGTTATCCTTTATTCGATTTTGAATCTACAAAGAAATTCATTATATTGTACACTTTATTCAATTCAAGGTACATTAAAAGAAAAAGAACAAACCCTGACATACTAATGACAGAAATACCCAAAAGAAATAACATTTTCTGCATCTAAACATGCAATTTTTTAAAGAAAACATTAACTGGTAGAAAACATTAATTACATCTGCAAGGTTTTAAGATGTAAGATCCTCTTCTTATGAGAGGATCAAATGAACATATTTAAATATTCACTAAAGAAAGGTTGTCCTGTGACTTTGTATCACTGTCATTCTAAGTCACAGGACTCTGGTGTTTTCTTTCCATCCTTACAGTATTTGCACCAGATACAAGCATGCAGATACTTCAGAATTAGCTGCAAGTGAGCAGCATTATTTGGACAGCAGAGTGCTCAGTTCCATTTGCTGGAAACACAAAGCATTTGGGAGTTAAGCAAAAGACATTGAAATAAAGTATTTTGGATAGTTTCACTACTATCTGTAAGATTAAGAATGACAACAGTGAAAACCAGAAATTTTTGCTTTCCTTGAGAGGAACAATTTATCACTCAGAAGATTTCAGTCTTTCCCAAGTATTTTCTTGGAATTCAGCTAGGCTCTCTGTCAAAAGGACTCACCTGCTAAGAAAGAGTGTGCTTCCAAGGGGTACCCTAACTTCCCTACTGGAATTTTCAAGCAGCTGCAGAAATATTTTTAATTATGGTGCTTATTCCTTATACTTTATTCTCTACTTTGTGTAACTCCCTACAGTATCATCTTCATGATTTAAAATATAAGCACAAGGAACAAAACGTAATCAAGTGCCTCCAAGATACAGTCACAGTTTTTAATCTTCATTTCATCTCACCTCATTTTGTGGACATTGTTTCACAAGTTCTTTCTGTACTATTCTTGCTTTCTCCTGTACAGCATCAATGAGACACTCCAGTCCTGAGCCTACTCCATCATAAATGGCAAGTACAAATTCCTTTTAAAACAAAGGTTCAAAATGCAATGGTTAAAGAAACTGATGTGGTCTTGAATTAAAATAGATTTTCTACAGTAGACTAGAAATAATTTTGTTTCGAGCGAATTATTCAGTGCAGGTCCGTTCAGACACATCTTCCTTGGACCACAGGAGCTCAGGTCAGATTTTTGTATATTCAATGTGGTACTCGGGCACAGATTACTAAAATATAAGTAGTGAATTTCAGTGAAACAGATAGACTTGTATCATCTCAGTGCAGGTAAAGTCCTAAAAGCACCATACACTTCTTTCTCTTCATATGTTTAACTTACACGGATTTAAAGGATGTGTTTTTTAAGGAAATAAAAAAGTCAAGGGTATAAACACATCCATTTTCAGCCTAAATTTGAAGTATTAGATAAACTCTAAATATACTTAATTCAGTTGATGAAGTTGCTATATGGAACAATTTCCTCCTGAGCACAGTTACTGATAGTAAGTATGACCTCAACACTAGAATTTACTATTCATAATCAGTATTTCTAAGAAACATTTCTTCACCTGTAAACTAGAGGCAGGAATGCTGTTCTCTTCAGGAAGTGAAATATCAGTTGTTGTGACTACTGCCAAGTGTCCTGTGTATTTCATTGTTTGTTTTACTGTCTGCTTTACTTTGCTCCATGCTTCTGTTACCATCGAGGATATATCTGAAGAACACCCCTGGGAAACAAAAGCACATCTTTCACTGATGCCAGAAGGCACCTCTGGTCAAAGAATACACACTTTCTATACAGCAAGAGTTCCTAGTACACAATACTCAGGCATTTTCAGCTTTACATCTTCCTACCTCCAGTGGCTTATCTAGCACAGCTAAAAAATCATGCCTTGCAACCACAGAGCAACCATACCATTATACTACATAGTTTTAAAAGAAAAAGAAGATTCACAAGGCTGTAGTGTGCACAAAAATAATATTCACTGGCCACTGGTTTATGAGTTTATAAACAGCAGCACTTCATAGTCTAAACTATCACTTGCTCTTACTGCATGTTAAATTTACCCTTTTATGAGTAAGACCCAATGCTTCTGTCAGGGCCTGGGCACAGGAGGGTCTGCATTACTCTCCACTAGCACATGGAACTACCAGCTTAGCCAGAAAAAATGCTACTTTGGCTATTTATCTTCCTTAGGTGCATTGGTTTGTCATTACACACACTGGACATGTAAGTGCTTTTAGCAAGCCTATAATAAATACTACTTTAATGTAGAAAAGTTTTCTATGCACAGATTAATTCTTTAATATGCTTTACCTGCAACAGCAACTGTAAATAACCTCCCAAGTTCTTTATTTCCTGTTTTATTTCTTCATCAACTTTTTTAGATCCAGGACACTTTTGGACATTATTAAGCCAGAGTTTACTTATAACCACAATCTGGTCAAAAGCAGAGACAATTCTGATGCTGTAGGACTGAGCAGCACGATCAAGAGAGAAAACTACAAGAGAAAGAGATCTATCATATCCAACTTCCTTTGCAAATGAACATAGAAACATTAATTCTTATGACTGACAAATACATAAATGCTTGTGCATCTGAAAGACAAGTCATTAGAAATGTTTAAACCACTATGAAAATGAGACTTACAGTTTTCCTGACATTCTTCATCTTGCTGTTCATAGGCTTTGGAAATGGCAGATGCTCCAGAAAAAACTATAAACAAATTAGTCAGGAGACTATCTGCTATGCTTTTTCCTCCTTCATGATTCTGTTCCAGCAAATCTAAAGCTGAACTTATAGATTCCTTACAAATTCCAGGAAGAAACAATTCAGAAATAGTTGAGCATATGCTGGACTTGTTCAGTGAACCTGTACAAGGTAAAAGCAAAACATACATGCATGAAACTCTTCATAGGAGTGAGCAGTCTATGTGTCTTTTTAATGACTTTTATATAGACATTCACCTACTCAAGACAGTCATTCAGAAAAAATGTGTAAAATGTTCTAAATAGTTTATAAGTTCTGTTAGTACAAAGACAAATTCCATAGTGAAATTCTTTAACATGGACACATTTGTTTCAACAATCAAAGCTACAGAGAAATAAAAAATAAAATCCAACCAATCTAAAACAACTGAATGCAATCAAATATTTGGAAGACTAAAGTATCCTATACTTCAGGAAAAAAAAGGTTGTAAAACCTGGCCAAAAGTTTGGGGAAACCTCAGTAATTGAAAGAATAGCAACAACTCAAGCAAATTAAGTCTCTATATTACTGTATCAGGATTCAGCCTCTTTCTCCAGTTAATCCACGCAATTAAGCAGAGTAGTGTTTTAGATAAATTTCTAAAATTAGGCTCATCAAGTGCTGGTCAGGAAGTTTTTGCCCAAAGAAAGGATTATCAAAAATGCAGAACCCCCTACTCTTAACAGCTTGATAGTATAAATTTGAAGATATCATAAATGGGACATTTTTAATTTTGCTTTACAACCCACAGTTTTAAAGAACAACCATCAGAAGCACCTATGTTTTATGCAAGTAGTATATTCAAATTCTCAGTATGAAATGAAAGGTGTTCTGCCATTTAGCAAGTACCTGATATATAGGAAGTCTGTTTATTCTGAATAGATTGCAATTTTATCTCAGACAAGCATCCAGAAATTCTCTTGTTCTTCATGAAGCTTCTACTTCTAAGAAAGGATGATAAAAGAACATGAAAATCCTTGAAAAGAAAAGCATTTCTCCTCATCAAACATTTCCATGAAGAGCTACAGCTTGCACAAATGTGCAAGTCAGTTAGAAATATTGTTATAAGGCTAAAACTTCAAATGCAAGGTCCCAGACCATATGCAATTTACTCCTTAAAAACAATGCCTTGATAGTATAGAATGGGGAAGGAAACATTAAAAACTACACATTTCACTCTGCACTTATGCTTTGGAAAGCTCTACAAACAATTTTTGTTCCTTTTTTTTTTTTTGTCAATGGAGGAAATCCAAGAGAATGAGTCAATACAAGAGAAGATACACCAGATGACACAGTGTATGAGAGTGGAACAAAAGTATATTTAGACAGCTACACAATTTCTGCCTTTGTTTTAAGCGTAGGAGAGTAGCTACAAATTACTTTTACCTTCTTCTGGAAAGCAAGGAAATGGAGCTATCTGAAAGGTCAGGTTCCCACTCATCAGCAGGATCATAAAACAGATCAACAACAGCTTTATTTCTATCGTTACTCTGAAAAAAATAAAGGAAACAGAGGGGGAGGAGAGTTAAACAGAAAAAAAGCTATAAAGTAGTCAACATATTGATAAATAGAACATAAGAATGAAAACTCAAGTGATACTTTTAGAAATTCAAGTTCTTTTACAATATAAAGCAATTGAATAACCAAAAGAATCACAAAGCAGTCCTTGCTTTACTGCTTCTTACTTACACAAAATGACCTGAATAAAGACATTTGTTTCCATTGTATTCTTTTCATTTGAAGGACAAGTGCATCTGCATGTTTTTAGTGAAAAGTAGTTATGTGTCCTGCTGTTTAGGATACACAACCCAAAAAATCACTAAGATTTTCCTCCTGTATGCATTTTCAAAACCTTATCTTTGACAAAATATTACTGATTACTAGTGGTTCTTCTTCAATTGTTACTGACCTCATAGAGTTCTTTCATTGCTGCTAGTTTACATTCAAATTTCTCAAGGCTCCAAAAAGTTGTTATTCCCAGTTTGATGTTACGAACCTGCACCTGAATAGAAGACACTGTTCCTGTTTTATCATCAATTTTGTCATGCCTAAGAATTGGAGAAAGTTAAAAAAAAACGAAGACAAAAATCAAGACAAAAAAACCCACATTAATATTGCAAAAATAAACAAGATACTTGTAGGTAGGATTATACAGAGACTAAAAATGTGACACACACACAAAAACTCCTTCAGATATCATGCCTCTCAGTTATCATGCTCTAGGACCACTTTAATACTGAAGCAAAATAAGATGGACATGGGCATCAGAAGATTCACCTCCAAAGCACACTAAATTCAAAATTAATTGTCTATAGTATACCCTTAAAGTTTTGATCTAAAATTCAAATTAGAAATTCCCATTTTAAAATACCGAGGCTCAGCTACACACTTAACAATAGTTTGGAAAATAAATTTATCATGTTCAATTGCACAAGACTGTTAAAAGAAACACCAACAGCTCTCTGCACATTCTGAATCCATCCCCAAATATATACATAAATATTACATAACTATTACATATACACATTACAATCCAGTAACTCAGATACTGACCTGCAGAAAACAGTGTTTTTCCCTAATGCATTGCTAATGGCATTAGCCTCTTTAATCATCACAGACAGCTTCAGAGACTTCCAGTTCAGTGGAACTAATAAAGAATATAGAACATACTGATTTAATGAACCAAACTATGTGATGCAACAACTTCAGGGTTAAAAAAATAAAGGGCAGAAAAGAAACCACAACTCAAAAGCAAAAAAGTAATTTAGCCAACAATAGTTCCAAGAATTCCCGACACATTGGGAAAACATTACCCTTCCAGGCAAGATAATCTTTTTAAATGGTTGGGTAAAGGGTATTTCAGAAACAGAGGCATAAGACTAGACACTATATTTTTATTATTAATCCAGGATAAGAAACTGAAGAAAATTAATTCTGTTACTCCAGTTTCTCCAATGAGTTAATGCCTGACCAGTGGAGACAGACAGGGAAGGACTTTTAAATAACTGGAATAAATACAGTCTACAGGGATGTCCACCTAACCACCCTGAGTGTGAATAAATAAAGCTTTTAACACAGTCCCATACATACAGCTGATGAATAGTAAGGATTGTAACAACCAGAAGGATCTTCTTGTTCAGGATCACTAGAGAAGTATTAGTGGAACAGAAAAAGTTCCTGTTTCAATACCCATCACCCATGTCCACTAAGAAAAAGAGAAGCCAGCATTGCCTTTGTAACATTATGCATATACATACTCATCACTGGTTTATTCCCACTTCCATGATTCCTCTGAAGGGCCTCTATTTCCTCAGCAATCTTCTGCTTCTCAGCTTCCAGAGCTTCCACTATCTTTGCATGACGAATAGTATGGTCTTCTAGAGCCTGGGGGAAAATGGACATTGTTAAAAAAAAACAAAACTAGAACTCTCAATGCTGTTCTTTGAAGCTAAATTTTTTGTTCCTGCCATTTTAAATACTCACTAAATTAATTTTATACTGGACATCTGCTATGCTAACATAAAATAATTAATTTTCAAACTGACATTTCTCTGGGTTTGTTTACACATTGCAATGCTCAAAAAATACTGGAATTAAAAGGAACAGCTTTTTTAAAATGTTGTATTTGTTACAGCTGTCAGATATATATGAACACCAGCCAAGACTCAGTCATTACTTACATTAATGTCTGGAGTAGTAACTTTTGCCAAAGGCAACAGTTGCTAAACTTTGGTGCAGGAACAAAACCATCCACATTATTTAAGAAATAAGGTCAGCATTAGTTAATCCCCAACATTAATACATTAACACACTCAGGTTGCAAACAAAGCATCAGTTCTTCTGCATAAAATCACATAGAAGTACTTGAAATCACTCCCTTTAGAATAATTGATTTTCGAAAAACAAATTAAAAAAGCCCCCCATCCAAACCAGAGTCCATTGCCTTAAAAGGTTTTTTTTCAATTACCTGCTTGGTAGCTAAGGTCTCCATTTCTAAACGCTTCTTATTGAAGTGGAGTTCCAGCTCAAGGCTTTTCTTTGCCTTCTCCAGCTCCTGTATTTTAGTTGTGGCTTTTTGGTTATTCAGTTCTTGGATCTGCTTCTTACGAGATTCTTCTCTCTAATATCAAAAAAGAAAAGTGAGAGGGGGAATGCTGCTTCTACAGTACTTCTAACCCATTCTTTAGGCAGATATTCCATACATTTAAAACTTGCAGCCTCTGTGACCTACAAAGCCCAACATCAGCAATGGTTATATCCCAGTTCACAAGCATTACTTTAGGTCTTCTATAGAATATGTAAGATATGAGATACATCATTATTTTTTTACCATGATGTACTATTCTATGCCAACCTGTGCATGTTAGAACTGCACTGAAAAAAACAACTACAAAGTAGCATGCAAGCTTGGAAAGAAAATATAAAACTATTAATCCAGTATAGTGAATTAAAAGCCTCATACTATAAGGTAGATTACGTAGGTATTTTTCTTTGCTTACAAGTTACAATCCCTGGAATAACCCTGTAGAGGATAACTACTTTACAACTTTTTCTATTACTAAGGCTGACTATTTTTTTGAGAATGAGGCTTTTCATTCTCTAACATGTTGCTATAATATGCAAGAGAAAAAGAAAACCAAAACCACACAAACCAAGCACCAAAAAAAACAGATACCACATACTACAGTTTCTGGTTTACTTTATTAATATATTTCATGTAATGATACAATGACAACTTACCACCTCTGCTTCCAGGGATTTTATTTTGCTCTCATAGGCTTCTTTTTGTGAGGTCAGTTCTTGTTGAACCATCTCTTTTGCTATCTGGACACTTTGCATCATTTCTTCCTTGGCTTTGAGTCGTGCCTCCTCAATTTCTGATTCAAGCCTACAAGTGTCATACATTTAGATTGCTGCTGTTTGTCTCTTACAAGATGCATACAGATTATAATCTTTTTTTCTCTCATGAAGGTTTAAATTTTTTAACAAAACCTTACATACTTTATATGGTTTTGATTTCACGGATAAAATGTAGACACTTCCAATGTAAATATGAAAGACATTCCAGAATTTCAAATCCACTCAATTTCCCTTTTTATTTTATTACATCATTTTCATAAATTTAAAGACTGCGATGGAAACTCACTAAATCACATTAAGATACAAAATTAAATATAAATCAATGATTCTTGTGGTTTAATAACACCCCATAATGAAGTACATACAAATAGCATTTCACTGTCTCTCAAATTCTCCATCACAGAAGACCTAAGGTTATTACTTTGGGTTCTTTCGGGTTCATTTTCCTAAAGCATTTACTTTTCAGACTTTAAATCTCTTTAAAACATCAAAAGTAATTTTCAGACTCATCATAAGCTTGGAGAGAAACATAATTAAAGAGATACACTATTCTGAGGACCCCTGGAGCTCAGTGTTGCTCTAAGAGTGGTCTACATTGTTGGTGTCTGGATTAGCTTGTGGTGATTGAATCTTAGAGGTATACATCATTTCAGGCAAGTCTGTGACTTCCATTATAAATGGAGTTGCTATTTTCCAACTTTCCCCATTGCAAAATAATTATTAATCTTCAGTTACTTCTAAAACTAATTGCATGGTTGAATTAACAACTGAGCTTATTTTCAGAACCTGAAGAATCAATACTTACTGTGTTCGCTGTGCAATAAGCAGCTCATTCTTTGCAAATTCAAAATCTTTTGGACCATCATGCAAAGAGGAAGTCCCACAAGAAGGTGTTTTAACTTTCTGAACCTCTGCTGGATGATTAAACCTGAAATAATGGTCTCCCCCAAGAATCACTCGATCACCCTATTGGGGGAAAAATTTTTGCTGAAACTTTCAGATTTATAAGCAAATTTTCAGTTCTTAAAACATGCAGGTGAAGCTAGAAATCAAAGAGGAAGAGACAAATATTTATGGTTACAGAGCATTCTCAGAAACCTGCAGTCTGAACCTGAGATAGTAACAAAGCAAAGAAACTCACACATTCACAAATTACTATTACCAGATCAATTACTTACATGATGCAGAATTGTTGGGTCCAAAATGCATTTCCCATTTACGTATGTCTTGGCTTCTCTAAGTGGAATAATACTTACTTTGCCAAAAGTATTTTTAATAACACTGAAAACAAGAAACATTTGTAGTATTAGCAGCTCATGATAATTGCAAGTGATGTTTCTTAATAGATTAAAATGCAAGATTTAGATGTTATTGTTTTCCTAGGTGTGTATTGTCTTCATACTATTTAGGTGCAACACACATAATTAATGAATGACAAACTATATTTTGGTAGAGAACCTATATTTATATCTAGGAATCCACTGCTAGAAAATTACTGCACTACCCTGCCATCTGAGAATTTCTTTTACAATGTGACTTCAATGTTTTTAGTAACTGATTAGTTACATTTCTTACAGCATTTTTTTAGGGATCAGTTGCATGGAATGCACTTCAAGCAATATTTCTGCAGTACAGCCAAGCTGCTGTCTATTTTTATTAAATTAAGAACTGTCAAGGCATTTCACTTTTCCACTGAACTTAATGTAACATTTATCTATCACACAGCATCATTTGATCAGGTATTATTCATGTAGAAATGCTGCAGAAGAAACCTTTGCTACATGAACATAATGAACAAAGAAACTAAACTACCTCAGTTAACAGATTTCTAGAGGGAACAGAAGGTAGTTGCCTTAATCATTGAGCAGTACAAAAAATATCCCTATATAGTATTTTCTTGGCTAAAAGACTATATTTTGTTACTGCCAGAAGGAAGAGTGACTCCAAAAGAAAGGGAAGGATGAGAAGAAACTTAAAATATAAAAAGAACGCTACAAACCAATGATCATCAGCAATCAGCACTCCAGAAAGCTGGATATCATGTTTTGAATTTGGTGTGCACCTTCCAACTGTAGTTTCTCCTTCTTTGATCATATATAACAGTACCTCAGACAGCTGAGGATCTTCATTGAGATTGACAAGGTTTGGTAAATGATTGTCCATTTTGAATGCAATTCCAGCTTTCTAGATAAAAAAGAGCTCTGCATTAAAAAACCAATTTACTTTATGCATTTAAATCTACATTAAATTTTTCTAAGAAGCCACAGCAATCTGTTGCAAGGTGGGTATTAAGGAAACCAAATCTTACAGCTATTCTCATTCTTCTGCAAGGTTTGCTGAGGTTATATTTTCTGTACCATGTCCAATAGAAAAAAAAAAGGTACCTGCAATTCTTTTATATCTTCCAATTTCCTTTTTTCTGCTTGTTCAAGTTTTTCTTTCCAGGCCCTTGATATACGGAGAAAATAACATATTAGGAGGAAATTACAGCATATAAATTTTACCATTTCCATTTTAAATTAAGACATTAATGAATGCCTGACCTTTGCATTTCTGCCATGTTCCTCTCCTGCTGGTGCAATTCTACCCTCAGAGATGTTATTTCCTGCAAATAACGCCTGTATTTTTCACGATCAGTGTTCAGAGCACTTTTCTGAGCTGCCCTCAGTTTTTCAATTTCAGCTTTTAATTCTACATGAGACAAACCAGACATAGAGTACATATAAAAAATGAAGGTAAAATACACTTCAGTACAATAGTACAAAATTAATCCTGTTATTTATTTAAAAACAAAACACGTTTCTCTATTTATGATTCTCAAGAGTAGCCTAAGATATCACTTGCATTTTGGAAAATAAAAAAGTTCAAAATAGTTTCACCTTCAAAATGAAAGGTCATTTTCAATATCAAAAGGAAGACATCCCAAGCTGTATTAGCCTAGTTGACAAGAGGTCAGTCAACACAACAGAATATTAGTAGCAACAGCTCTTATGAGAAATAAGCTAAACACACATGCAAAAGACAACCCTGAAAGACTGCAGACGTCAAGCTCACCTCTGATTAGTTTGACATTTACATCTTCATTTACTTTAGCAATGTTGATAATTGAACAAGCCTGTTTCGCATAGCGGAGGGTGCTGAGCGTCTCCTCCGTGCTGCTGGCAGCGGGGCTCACTGTGGCAATCATGGTTGTTTGGGAGTTGCCTCCAAGACTTTCCTTTAACAGCCTTCATTGGACAGGAGAATACCAGTCAATCCCTCACACTGACAGAAAAAGTCAAAACTTCCCCATTAGAAAAGATTAAATACAAAAAGGTTTTGCATTTTAGAGGGACTGTTAGCTGTTTAAAACACAAACCAACCTCCTGTCTGGTCTTTATCTGATGCAACAGGCTAATTTCTTCCCTCTACAGGTCATTTGAGAGAGAGGGAGAGAAAGGATGGAAAGAGGTGCTTCATGATTAGATGAGAAAACCACAACCTCAGAAAGCCTCGATCGCTCTATAACGTACATACCAAGTAAGGACAGATTCCCGGTAAGGAATGAAAGTTTTCTTTCCATTTTGAGATTGTTTAGACAGTGCAGAAATAACCCTTCCAAGGGTCAACAGTGATTTATTGATACTCGCACCTTCCTACACAAAGCAAAAATAAAGATATTTATAATACAGTGGCAGTTTCTTGTGTGATGTTATCAACTGTACTGTGTACTGTTGATTAAGTTTGTTCAATGTATGCTACAGCTGTACCACATTAAATGTCCCCACTTATTAATAAAAGAATAAGATGGAAGAGCATCTTCATTTGGAAAGAACAAAAGAACAAAGACCCTGCCTTTAAAATAAGATCAAATTGATCAAGGCAGCTTGAAATAGAGTCTCTTATTAGAAAAATCTGTTCAATTAGGTGCCGCAAAAAGGGGCAAGCCTCAACTCCATGTGATATTGGATTCATGATTTCCAAAGTCACACAGTTTCCCCTCCCTCCTTCTGCAGAATCATTAGACCTACATAGCATGGGGAGAGGTGTTCTAAGCAAGATCTGCCACATTGCGCAGTCCAAACAGCTTCTTCAGGCCACCCACTCACTGGCAAGATGTGATGTAACACTGATAATCATAAGGGCTATATACATCCTTTTAGAGCTACAGCTCCTGCCCAAAAGTCCTGTTAGGTGAGCATGCTTTGGAGTTTAGGAGTGCTCTTAGGAGTCAAGCCTTTCCCACAGATTTCCACTCTTGATTTACCTTCAGCCTTTCTCCAGTGGTCTGAGCCTTTGTACAGCACTCACTGCCAGCTAGATCAATTAGATTTATGTGACTGGTGAGCCTACGATCACACTGTTCCTCATTCACAAATTCTACCTGGAAAGAAAGGGAGATGCTGGCATTCAAACCAAAATAAAAAGCCTGAGGATAAGCAGAAATTGGACAAGCTGTTCACATTAAATACATTCAAATTTCATGCTGCCATTTAATTTTTGACAGGATGCTCTTGTGTATATCCCTTGAAGGAGACTAAACTCAGACTTATAACCATAGTATCAGTTAGTTGTGGCTGAATAACTGCACAAGCATAAACTGCAAACCCAGCAGATTACCAAACCAGGGGTTTGGGTCTGAAGTTTGATGACTGCAGTCAATCCAATTGCAGGTATCCAATAAACATGCAAATCAGTAAGCTGTTACTGACTTAGACCAATGAAGATCAGTTAAGGAGTCAGTGGAAAAACTCAAGACCAGCTATGATAGAGAAAAATCAATAATCTAATGGTGAGAATGGCAAGGGGAAGAAGAAAGGAGAAAATGCAGGAAACTGGGACAAAAAAATTAAACCAATCAAGAACAAAAACCCCCGAACCAACAAGTCATTTGTCAATGGAGAAAACTGACAGTCTGTAGACTCCTGAGGAGCTCTACCTATTCCATTTCTGTCTTCAGGCTCACGTCACTAAGTCAGGTTTTGTCTTTTAAGCATCTGTAAATCAGATGAGGAGTTGTAGTCCCTACATCCTGGAGACACTTGGGGAAGAGGCATCCTGAAGCAAGAAAACATTTATTCAGTGAAGTGTGTTGAAACTGAGCAGAAATTGTATCTCCTACCACTGCCCCAGTTTGTTGCCTGCAGGAACTCAGCACAGCCACACACCTCACACAGCCTAACCTTCTTAGAAGCTGTGTTGGCAGCAGTGTGAACTGCAATCTAGCCTCAATTAGGATTCCTTTTACATCTCAAAACTCACACTGAGAAGCTTGGAACTACTCCTAGATCTGTCAGCCTAGACATATTTATACTGCTGCTATAAATATACTTAGCACAAAGACATCAGAGTCTACTCAAAGCATGTAAAATAAAACAAGTTTTGCAGTGTAGAAAGTCATGTTAAAATGCCCTGTGCTTTACTCAAAGATCTTCAAGTATATTCCCACAACATGGTAGGCAGCACACAGAACTTTTTACTACCAGATTTGAACAGATAAAAAAAAATACCAGAAATACCTTGGTTTGTGTCATGACAAGGGTGAAGACAGAATGAGATCTAGAGCTCTTGTCATTCATTACTGTAGCAGCTGTTGCTCTCTGCTTATTTCCTAGTTCAAGCCAACTCTGTAAAAGACAAAAGTTGGGACATGAAAACAAACCCTATTTTGGATGGTTAACTGAAGATTTAAATGAGTTATTAAGACAAATTATGACTATAAGAGAGGACTTAAACTTTAGAAATAACAATGTGAACAGTGACACTTGACTGTACAAATCTACTCAGCTCCATTATACAGGACAAATCTACATCACTTTTTAACAAAATCAGCTGAAATATCATAGACTACTGGACAGTCTGTTAAACATTTGCTTCCCATCCATGGAATTTATTTTTCAGCAGTAAGCAGAAAAAGAGCAGGCAGAAATATTTGTATTCCCTTTAAGTAACCAAAAAACTCTTACCTGAATATCAGAGTAAGAACGGACAACATTCCTAGAGTGGGGGGAAAAATTAGAAAGTTTGGGTTCAGACAGTTTTCTTTCTATAGATTTCCCTGCTGCCTGAGTTCTGAAACATTTTCCCAGTTACAAACAGAATACAAATACATAATGAAAGCTGCAGTTGTCTTGAGACTTCCACACTTTTAGATTTCACTAAGGCAATTAAGAAAATATATCAAGCTAGTCATGGGTATGCATTTTTTCTAAAACTACACAACACTGGGATCTTGCTTAATTTACTGGTGAGTACACAAGCTTTCAAAGAGCCTCAAGATATCCTTTTCCAGGATTACACCACACATCTGTTAAAATAAGTACAGTTAAGACTTACACTGTCAGGCCTTCCACATACGGTCCTAACACTGGATGTTCTCTTACACGAAGCTGATGAGAATAATTTCAAAATAAAAATTATTAGGAGTACATTAGTTAGATCTAGTACTCAGGAATGTCTTTAAAGAAAGATTCTATAACATAAATCTATTCTGTTTCTAAGTAGCTTACCCCAAAATCACTGACAAAATTCAGAGTGAAAGCACTCCTGCTTTAGACAAGATAGCAGAGTCTTAATTTCTTTATAAGTCCACCTAAGCTTAGGTTAAAGGACCTATTTCAACAGCAAGTTGGATGCAGCATAGCAACTTTTGCATAGCATCTGTTGCAGCTATCATAAACTAATATTTAATTTACACACAAGTGGCCAGGATAGTGCTCAATGTCAAAGCACAGAAAGTACTTTTTTTTGATAAATCAGACATAAGAAATTCCTTCCTTACATACACTGCTTAAGACAAATTTCTTTAATTTACGGTTTTACATATTCTAACACACAACCACTAAACACTAGATAAACTGGTTTAACTAGTGATACTTAGCTAGTTAGTCAGTCCAATCTTGTTTCTTTCCCCCTCCTCCAGCTCCTTAAGAGACAACCAGGCAACAAAAAAAAGAAAACTCCATCTAAAATACATGACTGTAACTAAAGTTATATTGTACAGGAGATTCTTATAAGCTGGAGATTTAGATACATCCTAGGAGACTTTTTATATAGGCTGATAAGATCATCTTCATTTTGCAGATAAGGGGAGATTTTAATTTTTTTGATGGATTCTACTGAATCATTTTGTTTCTATTTCAGCATTGCTTAGCATTTGTCCAGTGACAAGCATTTTGCTTTAAGTCATGTGGTGATATTTTGATATTTGTATTTGTTTTTTACGTGAATCCCATTGTTCACAACTAAGATACTTAGATAAAAAACAATGGTCACTTGTCATTAGTGCATTTTTGCTTCAGAATAAATGTTACTCCTTAAAGGTTATGCAGATATTTGATTCTGTGAGCAACTTACTTGTTGTTTCTTCTGTCCATTTTCAGCTTTAAAGACAAGCAAATCATGAATTTTCTCATTGTATACTTCAAAGAAGCTCATTTCAAGATGATACAAAACCTAATAATATTAATAATAGTTATTAATATAGTCCATAAAACATATTCATCATTCTTTGTTTCCAAAATTAACTTAGACTGCCAGATCCTGATTTTCAATGTTACAAACATTTGTGCTGAAGGGACTTTCCAAGAGAAATTGTATCATGAAACAGTTTGGGTTGAAAGGGATCCTTAAAAGTTATCTACTGCAACACCTCTGGTAAGACCAAAAATACAATTCTTTGGAATTCCATCCATAGACATTCCCAGATGGAAGCTATAAAGCACTAAAAAAAAGTATATCTACCCACTTCAGAAGTTTCAGCATTGGGTTTTTAGTACACGAAAATATTGTTTTATTTGCACCTGCACTCATCTCTTTCCCTTAAGGATTGTGCTTCTACAGCATGGTATTTGTCACAGGGAAGGCACAGATTGATGTTGTCAACATCCTGACATGGAACAGAATGACCTAATGGAAAAGTAAACCTTGATTCTACCTACAGCAATTAAAAAAAAAAACAAAAACAAAAACACCACAACAGTACTGTCATGAAAACACATCTCTTTCCTCTGAAGGCGTCTGGGTGTTTTTTCTATTTTCAAGAAGAATGGAATTTTCTTTAAGAAATGAGGAAGATTGCAGCAGAGCCCCTAAAGCACTGGAATCAGAAAGACAAGGCTCAAGACAATTCACTGCAACAGAATCACTTACAATGCATAAAGCAAAGGAACAAAAAAAAGCTCTGCAATTTTTAGAAGTTATATTCTATAGCTGAACTCAGCAATAACTTTCTCTGTGTGAAATAACATTCTTCAGTGTCTATCAAATCAGCTGAAGGATTAGAATATTAGATCTTCACAAGTATTAGGATGCAAAGTCTAGAATTCAAATATAAAGCAGTAAAGAAATTTGGAATAATTAAAAATGGAAAAGTTTGCCTGAATAAGATTAACT
This sequence comes from Peucedramus taeniatus, assembly GCA_013400575.1. Classification (NCBI taxonomy): domain Eukaryota; kingdom Metazoa; phylum Chordata; class Aves; order Passeriformes; family Fringillidae; genus Peucedramus; species Peucedramus taeniatus. Next base: position 23,088 of record WBNO01000823.1, read on the forward strand.
GAATGTTAAGGTCTACTGAACCGCAAGTCAGTCATTACAGACACAAACAACCACACAGAGAAAAAAAAGACAAAGGAAGTGAGGGCAGTTCTTTTTTGTTTCAGCTAGAATACTGAGCTGGAATACTAGAAGTGGAATACTATTACAGTGTATTTTGCTTTGATATGTGATGTTTAACAATAAATTCATAATTTTGAGCTCTATTTTACTGCCTTTACTGAAAGTATGGAGCCTACTGGGATTTTGTTTTGCCTTTCCTTACATATATCTTAAATTGTAAGACATGCAATAGAGAGGAAAGAATCCTAGTCTAGTGACGCAACAAAAATATCATGCCCATATTTCTTCATCACATTACTGCCACTAAAGAAGCAAAACAATGTTGATTTTGACTGTTTAGGGAACCCCATGAAACAGAGCTATCAATACAAATAAGATTTGAATCAGCAAAAGAATATTAAAAGAATATAAAGGGATCAGCACTAAAGTATCACTTTACCCATAGTCAAATATAAGCACATCACCTGTTCCTTGTCCATTTGTGCTATTTGATTGAAAAGATCTTCACAAAGCCTTGGAATTATTCCTCGGTCTTCATCAAATCCCATCATCCTGCAGTCACAAAAATCCTGCTGGTTTAGTTTTGTAACTCTCCACAGACAGTTTCAAAATTAACTGTACAGCTCTACAGTTGCCATGCCACACACTTCTAAGTTATACAACAATAAACAACAGAAATTAACCTGATCTAAATCAGTGCTTGTCTAAGTGTGGAGTTGGACAAGATGATATCCAGAGGCATTTTCTCTTTCATCCATTGAGAAACAGGTTGAAAACCCAAGTAAAACAGAGACTCTACAGCAGCTGAAGAGTCTAAACCTATAGGTGTTCAGGATCTTACCCTACCTGCATTTTATATTCTCTGCACACTTCCAGTGCAACCTAAGCCTGTCTCCAGCTCTGGTGCAGTTTTTTCCTGTTGAGTTCTGCCACAGCAGCACACCAATGCACTGGACTAATCCCCCTGCAGTCTAGAAACACACAGTGCTGCACAGTACAAATTTTTTGTGTAAACTTGACCGGAGGACCCTGATACTAATTTCAGCCTTGTTCAAAACACAAAGGGGTGAAGGTAAGTTATTGTTTAAGTGAAAGTGAAAGAAAAAAATCCAAACAAAACCCCAACAAACCCACAAATAGGATAACAGTTGCAGTCTTTTGGGCCAAGGTAAAAACAACAGTGTAAGTAAAAACCGTGTTCATCCATTTAAAATGGAAGTTCACCCACTTGAGAGGGAACTTACTTCTGTGTAAGTTCTATATTTATTGTAAATTGAACAGGAACATTTCTGGTCCTCAACTACCTTTATTAAAAGTCTATAGCACCTGATAGGAAATTATAAAACTCAAACTAATTTTAATAGTTGCATGTTTGGAAACCAAACAGCGCACTTTCTATTTCAAAATGCAAATAAGGCATACACAATTGGCTATAAACCCTAAAAATGTTACTTATCTGAGATTACTTTATGCAAAGATTTGATTTAAACAAGCAGTGTCACAAACATCTGGATTTATTTAAAGTTCTGAAGCATAAGGACCATAATTATAATGATCGCTTAAATGTCTTCTCCAAAAAATATGCTCTACTTTACTATGCCACTCCATGCACAAAATAACAAACAGTGGTGAAAAACACCACTGGGAGAGTCTGACAAGCTCTCTGCATTAATAAAAGTTTTCCTTCACTAAAATATCGGAAAAGTTTTTATTTTCTCCATTAAAAGTAGAAAGAAGTCAGGGTCACACACGTAAAAATTTTCTAAAGTTTACTTTTGCTTAATTGCTATAAATACTGATTTAATTATTTTTTAAATACACAATAACATTTTGACACAATTCATTCACTCTGAAATCTATTCCATTCAAACTCTTTCGTGACTTAACACTCCATAACAATTGGCAGAATTTTAACAATTATTATTAGCAACTTACGTGTATGATTTTCCAGAGCCAGTCTGCCCATAAGCAAAAAGACAAGCGTTGTATCCCTCAAAAGCTCTTTCAAGGAGTGGCAATGCCAAAGTTTTATAAATCATTGCTTGGCTGGCAAAACTGGGATGACTCTTGTCAAAAGACCAAAAGGAGAAGTCATAACTGAAGCTGTAAACTTGGTTTGTGGATGGGTTTCGTACAATTGTCTCTGAACCACTCATGGAGACCACAGGGAATGAGTTTTCAGTCATCTCTCTGAATGGAAAAGGTGGGAAAATAAAAAAACATAAGCTACATGCTTTTAAGTTAGTAATTTCACTTGCCTAACGGAAAATTTAAAAAATCAGTAATCACTGCTAAAAATACCTGCTTGAGGAACATACAAAGTACTAAGATCCAAAACACTTTTGTTAATGAATATGTAAAAAACAGACCCAAACACCAATAAAATCAATTTCGTTTCTTAGTAAAATCTATCGTGGTGTTGCATGAAGTATCAGCTAATTTCCAAGTATGTGTTATATCTTTATTGGATCAATGATGAAATAACTCAACAAGAACAAAGTAGAACTCAACACACACTGTTAGCACCAGAAATGAGTCCAGGTTACAAACCTGTTACTGAAGGGCCGCACCCGCACAGCTACAATCACTTTGCTGTTTTTCACTTTGAAAACATCTTCCCCAGTACTGCTGCTCTCAGCTAAAGTTTCTGTGTTCACTTTTGTTTCTGAACTTGCACTCTCAGGAAGAGAGCTGGAGACACTAGGGAGTTTCTTGGCTAAAATTTGCAGATGCGGTGTCTGCTCATTTGAGGCCGGCTTGAGAGATGGTTGGTCTTGAGAAGTGCTGTTCTTTGGTGTAAGCGCAAATCTTTCTGTTAAAATTTTTGCTGGTGTCCTTGGTCTTTCCAAGCTGCTGTGTTTTATCAAGTGCTGTACCCTTTGCTTTCCAGCCAGTTTATTTATATTGCCTTTTTCATTCAGTTGCTCCCCTGACAGCCTATTAGCACATTTTGAGGAAAGGAACCGTTCTGATTTAGGAACTTCACTTTGAAACTTTGTGTTAGCAGTGCTTGACTTATCTTTTAAACACGTGTTGATAGCATTTTCACAGACACCACCAACTAAACCAAAGGAATCCTTGCTGTTCAGGTTGTGCTGCAACTTGGTACTTGACTGACTCTCAGTTAACTTCAAGTTTGGTTTAACACCATCTGTACCCTTAATATTCTGTGGAAGTGTAATTTTGTCATTTCCTTGTGCATCAAAGTCATAATTTTCTTTTCTAGGCACAATAGCCTGATTAATTTTACCCCTCTCTGTGGAGCCAGTCCTCACACGCCTCCGCAGAGTCAGTCTTTTCTCTGCTTGCAGCTCTTCTGTATTCTGTGCTGTGTCACTACCAGACACTGATTTTTGGCTTGCTCCAGTTCTCCTCTGGAGTGTTAATCTGCCTTCCAGTTTAAAAGAAGTTGATACATCACTCACTTTTGCACAAGCTGAAATCACATAGGTCCTATTTACTTCCTCAGCCTTACTCTGAGGACATGAAGGCAGACCATCCTTTTCTCCCAGCACCTGTGACCTCAGCTGCTGCCCAGATGCTTTACTGCTGGCCAGGGTACTGTGTGAGGAAGGCTTCTGCAAAGTGGCTGTGCATCGTGTCCCAGCAGGGCTCCTGGCAGGAACTGTGTAAATAGGCATCTTGTCTTCCAGCTAAATAAAACCCAAATGTTGAAAAGTACAGCACCTTTCCTAAAGGATTATTTCTAGTTGCTGCTTCATGAGGAATCTGGGGAGACAAAGCAAAGAATTGTTTATGATGCTGATGTGCAGTGTGAGGTATGTTTTGCTGCATGGGGAGCTCCTTACATATACTGCAGCACATGTTCCCAAACATTAGGAACAATTAGTATCCTGTTTCACCTCTGGTATTTAAAAAAAAAAATTATATCTGAATGACTGCTTCCAACAAAAGGCTATTTGACTTGATTTATTGAGTGCTATGATTTGTTTCAGAAAGTAAACCAAGCATCACAAAGAAGCACCAGTTAGTAAAAAGAACAATCCAACTATTTAGCAACAAGATGACCATGGATATTTCTTCCAAATGATCTACCATGATTTCCAAACTGAGGACATTCCAGATCATGCCTCCAATCACTATTTACACTCTTTGTGTTTCACAGCTAACAGACTCCAACAGAAAAGGAAAGTTAGCCTGGAATAGGAAGTCTGTGAACATGGAAGGAAGATTTTTTCCTAGGATTTTGATATGCAATATATAACCCAATATCAGAACAGGACAGTTAATAAAGGTGACTATTAGTAGTAACTTTGGATGTTATTTTAGTTCACTCTGGACACATAGACACATAGCAAAACAAAAGATACCTAGCCTAGGGGACAAAAGAAAACTGTAAAATATACTCCCTGTCCTTTCTACATGCAAATATTTTGAAAGCTCTCTATATATAATCTGTATAGGAAAGCATGTTTTCCCTGTTGCATCTGCATCATAGTTATCAGGTTGTAATGGGTTTGATATCAATACGCACTGCAGACTTGCCAACTGCAATTAATTCATGGTTACAAGTCAACAAGAAGTCACCTGCCTTTGATCCTTTAAAAGCTGCAATATCATTAACAACAGCAGTACATGGTCAGGGGGAAAAAAGGAAAGCAAGATGAGAGCAAGTGATGTGGAAGAAATCATTTAGCCACTGCTCCAATAGAAGTTTCCTTTAATGTTCTACTTTTAAGTAATAGCTTTCAGAGTACTCTCAGACTGTATGCAATTACATCCACTTACACATGTCATGACTGCACAGTTTCCATAGCTCACAATTTGTGAGGAAAATATCAAAATTTCAGAACAGTGTATTTGTTGCTCAATCCAGTTTGAGACAGGAAACTATGTTACACGAATAGTAAAATACAAACTTTGTGGTTCCCTCTAGCAGTCAGTAAATAGAGAAACACGGGTGTAAGCTATGGATGGTGCGTTTTCTGAAAAATCCATACTTTCCATGCAGCTTTAACATAACTCTGCTAAGTTCTCCCCTCCTCTTGCCACAGCCGTGCCTTATGAATAATCACAAAGTCTTTCTGGAGGAAAATGAAACTCCCCATTTCGAAGCTCCTTAGTTCTAAAATAAGCAATGAGGTTCAGTTCGAGAGAACTGAACTCAGAACGAGAAATACGCTCATTCCTCGTTTTCAAAGAATTGCAACCACTAACTAGATAAGAAACGCAAGCGCTCAAAGCCGGAGCAACCGGCAGCTCTGTTATCCCTCAGCAAAGCTCCCCTCCCTCCCTGGCCGAGACCCGGCAGACCCCGCACGGCCAGGGCCCGCCCTCAGGGAGAGGGCGAGGAGGCGGCAGCACCTCCAGACCTGCCGCCCCCCACGACCCCCAGCCCCGCGGCTGCCCAGAGCACGGCCCGCGGAGGGGAAGCCCTGCCGGGACACGGAAGGATGGATGGGAGGGTGGGTCCGTCCGTCCGGCCCTCACCTGAGCGCGCCCCTCCTCAACCGCCGCTCCGCTCGGGCCGCAGCCCCGTTTGAACGCGCCGGGCGCGGCCGATTGGCTCGGCGAGGCTCCGCCCAGACCCGGCCCNGGGATCCCGGCCCGCTCCGCACGGGCAGCCTCAGACTGGTACTGCACTTACACCGCGCTGCCGGCTATAGCCACAGCACCAGCCAACAGGGGAAGGAAGAATGGGGGCGAAAGGAATTGAAAGAACACACGATGGCTGTGACACTTAGGTAACGTAGGCACTCCAAGCAGCACCAGGGGAAGAAATAAAAACAGGGCGTTGGAATCAATGGATATATATGCCCATAAAAGACCCACCGATAATAAAATGTATTACACGAAACCATCTAAACCCAGTAACAATGAGAAAGCTTGCTACAGGATAACTGACCAGGGTTGCTGATACAATTTTACCTTTACACAACCTGTATTTGCACTAGTTCCTGGGGCAAACGCGGTGTAGAAGCTGTTTCATTTCATGACTGTTGAACACAATTTGTGGCATTTGGTACAGCAGGGGTGCCCGTGCTTCTAAACATACCAATGCCTAAACTGGTCTGCAGAAGAGTGAGACAGAAACATTTTATAGACAGGAGTGGATTATTTCAAATGAGACAGAAAAACCAATTAATTCCATCTCTAAAGAAGACATTTTGATTAAATAAAATAAATCAAAAATTATAGGTTTTATATTATTTCTCTTCCATGAAGTTACACTAATAACAAACTATTTCTGGTACTGCAAAGTCCTTCAGCAGAAATTCCAGCTGGTACACAGGCACTAATGGAGAAACTAAATTTTCAGTACTGTTTGCAAACAAAACTTGCATATATGTTCTTGAGAAACCCCAAGAGAGCATACTGAGGACTTGGAGAAACATTCCCAGCGGAAGATTTAACTTCAGCTAACAGGAAGAGATTTTCAGAGGCTACTCTGCCACTAATTTTTTTCTTACCAGCAAGACCAAAGACTACTAGTTTTGAAAAAGGGTTCCAGAGTATTTTTACTAGGTACTACAGTAATTCAAACACACAATAGCCTGTATTTCAAAATAAAGATGATATAAAAAGGAGACTTCTTAAAAAACTGTACAAATTTCTTTTAAAATGCAATATACAAGGCAACATTTCATATTTATTTTTAATCATACTTTTATTGTACTTACATAACTATAAATATGCCTTTATTACCTCTGAGAATTATTTTTGTTGTGTTTTTTAATAATGTCCATAATATTATCTCCTGTTACAAGGCTATTCTGTAACTGTTTAAGTCTCTGTTGCTCCCTTCTCTTCTGGTCATGCAGATATGGGGAATTAAGCAGCTGTGGGGGAAGAATGGTGCCTGTGGGTTTCACTCTCTTCACAACATCCCAAAAGAGCTTTTTGCTGTTGTTATTGATAAAAGTAATTGCAGTTCCACTGTGACCCAATCTCCCTGCTCTTCCAACCTGAAAAAGCATAAATTCATTTTAAGTTAGCAATATTAAGTGGAAGTCTTTGCAGTAGTCCAAAAGTTTATTTTTTTGTTACAAAACAGCAAGTAAACCTAAGTGACAGGACCAAATCTCTCTCATCCTCTAAGCACAAAGGTACTTACAATAAACTTCCTGAATTCAGGATATGTAGATCTGAAGCTGTAGCTGAAATGCATTTAAAATTATGACTTGTTTATGGGACATACCAGAAGTCTGATGTTGATACTGAGATATGAGGCAAAGGCTTACAGTAAATTTGATCCAAACAAAAGGTTTTAAAAAATACCATAGAGTTGCCAAATACTTATAACTTCATATCAAGAACAGTATGTGCCAGCATGGCCACAAAAATGTCCTTTAATTTCAATGTCCTAGTTCCTTTAAATTATTTACCAATATTATCTAAAATGTTTGAACAAATTAGAAAAGAATCTACGAAGACTCCATATTTAGTAATAGCTAACATGTTAATATTGGCATAGTTTTGATGCTAGGAAAGACCATTTTTACTTAATACATGCTTGAAACTTCAGCAGAAAGATAATTACAAACAAGAGGGGAATTCTGCAGTTAATAACAGGCTACTTGAGGAGTTCATGACAGTGGATAACTTCCAGAGGTCCTCCTCATCTGTTTGGAACAAGGTTTACTTCAAAGTCAGATCAGTTCCCTCTAGGCCTTGTTTCAAGTCTGAAGCACAAAGGTCCCATCAGTGCCTGACTCCCCTCGCTGTGAAAATCCTTTCTCCCTGCTATGAGGCCACAATTTCCCTTGCAGGGAAATTTAAAAGAAAGTTACAACTGCTGGCTCTTGTCCTTTCCCTGGGCATCTTCAAGGAGTCTGGCACTGTCTCCTCTGTAATCACCCGAATGGAAGACAGCAATTAAGTCTCTAGTGCAGCCCAAACAAGCCCAGTTGCCTCAGCCTGTCCTGAAATGTCACGTGTGCCAGCCCCCTGACTTCACCTGGACTCCCTCCAGTTTGCTGCCTTTTCCCACAGCTGATGTTCTCAGAGCTGCACACAGTAGCTTTGTGTCTTCCTCATGCCACAAAGAGGGCAAGAATGAGTTCTCTTGACGTGCCAGCTAAACTAGGGCTCGGGACTGTGAGTATAAATGCACACACACGTGAAACTCACAGATCATCTTTTCTAGAGCAGGAAATCTACAGGAAAAAAACATCAGAGGACGTGCTTGACTAGAAAAAGGGGAAGAAATCAAGTTCATGACTGCTTTCCTGATTATAATGCATATCCCACACAGCAGATGAGCTGCACCTGCAAGAGGGGCATTTGGCCTTTCTTCACACAATAAAAAAATGGTAAACTTGGTTTTCTACAGACACAAAATGATACAAGAGAGTACAAAACAGGAAGAAGTACACTGCAAAAGTAAGTGATTTAAAGACACTCTTCTAGGTTTTAGTAACTTATATAGGAGATAATAGGAACAGTATTCTACATTTGAGTAATTTACATAAAAGACAAGATATCTAGCACCGTTTTTTCTTTTCCTATAAAAAAATTCTGAAGATTTTTCCCTATTTAAAAAAAATCTGAAAAATTAGCTTTCTGTTTACATTTAAATTTCCACAGGTGGATATCATATTTCAATATATTTTTCAAATAAAGCATTATCAATTTATTTACCTGGTGTACATATTCATCCATACTTGAAGGCATATCAAAATTCACCACCAGTTTGACATTGACAAGGTCAAGCCCTCGTCCAAGGACTCCAGTACTTACTATAACTTCATACTTCTCTTGAAGTAATCCCTGGCAAGGAAGGAACAAACCAAAATTAATTATTTTTTTCTTATTTGTTTTTTGAACCTCTCCAACTATAGGTTAACAGCTAGTTATTTGGTTTAAGAACACACCCAGTGGGATTATTCTATCATGGAAGAGAGAATGGCTCCCTGTATTCTTGATTTAAACAGGAATATAATTCAGAGAGATAACCAAAGAGAGATCAAACCCACAATTTTAATTCCAAAAATTATCAGTTACAGTTAAATGCTTATTTAAATTCCCATTTCAAATAATCTGGGAAACAGTCTCTGTATTTATCTACATTTCAAATAGGATTATTATTTACAGTTTTGCTTAGTCCTGTCTCTCATCTCCCCCAGCAACACCTCAGGTACTACTGCAGAAAAGCAGTCAAGTATGACTTCAGTCATTCAAATGAAGCCACATTTAAAAAAAAAGCCATTTGAAATCTACCAAACACCCTGAACCTGAGCAGGCACAAACCTGTAATATGTCTGTTCTTTCCACCTGAGACTTTTCAGAATGCATAGCTGTGCACTGCAATCCTGTAATCTTATGAACAGCATCACTCAACAGATCTGCTCCTAGTTTACAGTCCACAAACACCAACACTGGAGGCTTGAAGAGCTTGTTATCCTGTAAAATTAAACAGTTTCTTTAAAAAGGGATTACAACCATTGGCTGTTCATCATCAGCATGGATTCAATTTGATCATGAGATGAGAATCTGACAGAGATATGGAAAGACATTAATTATTTTATAAATTGCTCTTATGAGAAAAATACTAAACTTACATTTAGTATTTCAAACAGCTTTTTCTTTTTAGATGGTTCTTCTATCCACAAGATAATTTGCCGAACATTGGAACACGGCAGATTCTTCTCTCCAATTGTTATTCTGACAAAATTGTGCAGAAGCTGATTTGCCAAGTGCTCAATGCCCACTGGAATCGTGGCTGACACCAGTATGGTTTGATGATCATACGAGATATCTTCCAAAATATCCAACACTTGCTGCTGGAAACCCATTTTTAGCATGGTATCCACCTAAACAAAAAATATTACATTTGTTTGACCTTTTTTTCCATGAACAGCAGGATCCTGAACTTAAATTGGCAGAAGCATCATAATGTAACAATCCAAATGCAGGAGCATTTACAGTCAGAAGAAAAGCTAAGTGAGAAAAGCAAAAACAAATGCTTCACTGGTCTAACAGCACTAACCTGTCAGGTATCTAAATCTTGACAGCAATGGCACATAACAGAACGTGTGTTATTTAAACACATTACAAATTGTGTCAAAAAATAAAACTGTCTCCTAAGAAATATATACTATTTTTATAACAACCACTCTGTATGTTTAATAAGTGAGATTAGCCACTCACATTTTACTCTTCCAGGACCTCTGTACAGGTAATAGAGCTCTGATAAATACTTACTTCATCCACCACTACAATTTTTATGCCATGCAGTTGAACAGAACTTTGCTTTAAAATCTCAAGAAGTCTTCCAGGTGTTGCTATTATCACCTGAAACAAAACAAAGGGGGAGGGAAAAACCCCACAGGAGTAAGAAATTCCATGAAAGGACAGAGGACCATCCTAGAAAAACTATAAAATTCCATAACATACATAACAATGGCAGTAATAAATGAAATTACTTGCATTCAAGTAAGTAATAAAACTTCTAGAAAACTTAGAAATTATGAAGCCGTAAGAGGAAATGGACCTTTTAAAACTTTAATTGAGGTGTTTAAGTTACAAGCAATAAAATCTGCATGAAAAACAAACTACTTTTTCCTCTCAATTCCAACTCCTTGTGTAAAATACTGGCATATTTCAGTCTTTGAAAGCAGCAACAGCACACACGAAACTTTTTAAAAGCAAACAAAAAAAAGCTACTGGACATTTAATCAGAGGTGAAAAAGTTTTTTTAGCTGTGTAACTGTAAAATTTTCAGGAGGCAACAAATGTTTCAGTCGTTCAGACTTAGGAGAAAGGCATTTTTGTGTGTTCATAGGTGTCACCAGTAACATTTTTGTTTTCTGTGAATGTGATGACAGTGTGGCTCTCCCCTCTCAGTCAGAGCTCACCTTCACACTCTGCCTGAGGCGGTGCAGCTGCGGGGGCAGGGGCAATCCTCCCACCAGCAGAGCTGTCCTCATGTTGGGTAACCCGGCCATCAGCTCCTTCGCCTGGCGCTCGATCTGAATCGCCAGCTCCCTCGTTGGTGCCAAAATAAGGGCAGATGGAGTTTCTGTCTGCAAAGGAGAGGAAAAATCTGATTCATGCGGAATTGCTTTATTATTTAGATAAAAAGCTTGCAAATTTCCCAAAGTAATCTTTTACATTAAAAATGAGAATTATTTTAAGCAGCAAAAAAAAATTACTTCTCAATATATACACTAACTTGTACAGTGTCCTGAAGATGAAACATGGGAAAGATTGTGCACAGATGCATTTTTCATTGAGACCCCAATTTTGCACATATTACTATAAATTACTATTAGATGTGTCTGTCCTGCAGATTTTAATGATAATCAGAGCGAGAAACGATTGGAGTGTATACACTTTTCTTACCTACTTCTACATAATACTTTCATTCTTAAACTAGAGTTTAGCAGTTGGTAGATTACTTTAAAGAATAAAAGAGTTACTTAAATAATCTTTCAATTATTCATTTGAAAAAATGTACACGTTTGTGTGTATATACATTCTGTAAAGGTATCTAAACAGTGCAAAGCATCACTAGAATCAGATCCAGGATTCTCTAACATGTTTTTATGCATCTCTTTTAATAAAACCCATATGACAAAAAACAGTTTTGAACCACACACAAGGTACAGAATACTATTTGCCATTGCTTCTAATTATACATTCATGTTTTTACAAAGCAGAAGTTTTCTTAATTCTTTTTCCCACATTATAAAAGTGGAGACTGTGTAACTAGAGCATATCAGAAATTTTTTTACCCCAAATTCCTGTAATTATTTGACAGTCAACCAAATATATTCCAAGAGAAATTACTCTGTGAAGTTATACAAATTCCAACAAATCTCTTTGAGCCATTTGATATATGAAGATACAGGAAGAATTTACAGAGGGCCTGGAATTATTTTCATTTTCTATTTTAAGTAATTTAGGAAGTCTACCAGAGAATTTAAGTAACTTTCTCAACAAGCAAGAATTGTGTAATAGGTAATATTGATAGAGTTGCTTCATCTCCTGACCAAAGTGAAAAAACATTCAATTTAATTAAAAATAATTAATTGCATCTCCCCCCTCCAAGAACCAAATGCTTGATCAATCAAAAGTAAAATAAGTCATTGAATGTTAATGAAAAACACTGCAATCGCATTCTCCATTACACTGGGAATCCAACAGACAAAGCTGCAAACTGCTTTCTCTAGCTATCTTAAGTTTCATTACCTCTTTCAAAACCTTCATAATAACAGGAAGCAGGAAAGCTGCTGTTTTTCCAGAGCCTGTGTCAGCACTAGCCAGAATATCCCTCCCTAATAGTCCAACAGGGATCATTTGCATTTGGATGGGAGTTGGGACTTCATAGCCAGAATTCTTTAAATTATTGTTTAAAGTTTCAGGAAAAGCACAGTGCTCAAACTCTACAATAGGTCTTGGAACTTGCTGACCCTGGACAGCAATACCCAGCTGGAGTTTAAGGTTCTCAACCTGCTCATCTCGCAAACCTAAAATAAAGGAATGATCTTTGTAGAAATAAGGTGCATTAAGCAGGTGAGCTTCTGCTTGAGAATCTGTGGCTTGATCAGATGTTAGCTGCTTTTCCTTCGCTTGAGTTTGTAGAAGGTGCTTGGCTTTACATTCCAAACTGCAAACATCTTCATCTGTTTCATTGCAGATGTACTCCCCGTAGCGGCCACACACAACACACACCGGTTCTCCAGGCTCTGCCCAGCGCTGGCATTTGCTGAAGGATTTGATGGGTTCTTCCAAAGAGCCATCATCCCCAGTAGTTTGGCTGTCCTTTGCCAAGGGTGTATTAGCAACACCAAGGTCTGCAGCTGCAGGTTCTGTGTGTTCTTGTACAATTTCACTTGAGTTGTCTGTTGAAGCAGAAGTTTCTGTTCCAACTGACTTACAGTCCTGGAACTCTGTGGTCTCCTCTGGCAAAGATCCTCCAGAAGACAGTTTACTTTTCTTAGCTGCACAGCTTTTGTCCTCATCAGCAGTCCTCTTGACTTTAAGAGATCGTGGTAAAAACATGCTTCAGTACACTACAAAGAAAATTGTTACAGTTGTTAGAAACTACTACTATTGAAAAAGGTAAATTTTACTGTTACCAGACCAAAAAAAAAAACCACCAAAACAACAACACCCACCAAAAAAAAAAAAAAAAAAAAAAAAAAAAAAAAAAAAAAAAAACAACAAAAAAAAAAAACACAACAAAACCACAATAACTAGCAAATATTGGCAAACACAGAAACCAACTCTCAATCCCCCAAAAGATCTAGAATATGCCATGTTTAAAAATTATCTTGATAATAACAATGTTGATGCAAATGTCAAGAAGTATTTTAAAATAACAGCAGAAACATGGACCAATACAGAGAACACAGTTAAATGTCAGCATTAGGCCTTTGCAGCTGAGTAAAAACTTTGCTTGTCACTGTGTGGAAATATATCCATTTTGCAAGTCTGTCATCTTTAAATCCTTGGAGAGTTCACCTATTTCTAAGATAAAACTAGAGATGCAAACATTCTTCTAAGCTATGGAAAAACCCCAAAGAACCTAAAACAAATAAAACTATCAATTTTGGAAATTATGTCAAATTCAATACAGGATCCATCTAAGATCACCCCTTTCGTTGTTCTTTTTAAAGACCACTTAAAATTATAAGGCTGCAAACTTTTGAGACTTGTTTAGGATCCAGCTCTGCTTGTTCAGTGTCCAGAAACAAGCAAAGACTTACACCATCAATTTGCCAAAAACACACCCTTACACAAGACAAATTAAGTGTTCAAAAATAACCATCTTTTATATTCTGAAACTTTCAGTATTTGTCTCCAAAAGCATCAGATATGCTCACCAATCGTTTGCTATCATAAATCAGTAAAAAAGTACGCAAAACACGGCAATTGCATTCTGAATAAACTGTACCGTGCCTACCAGTCTCTAGGAACTTCGTAGACGAGTTTTTTAAAAATACACCAAGCAATGTCTGCGCGCACAGACGGCTGTGTCTGCGGAACTGGGAGCAGCCCCCAGGACGCGGCAGCAGGGCCGGACCGCGGGTGCCGGGGCCGCTGCTCCGCCGCGCTCCCGGACCAGAAGCGAAATGTCACCATTTAATTCTTCGCGCCTAATGAGAATCTCCCACAACGAACCTCCCTGCACGCTCGCAGCCTCTGAGGCGAAGGGAGCGTTCGCGCAGAGCTGGCGGACGCTGCTCGGGACGGGCCCGCGGGGATCCCGGGCAGCGCGACTGCCTCTCCCAGCCCTGCTCTGCGGCAAGAGCCACCCACCCCACGGGAGAACAAGGCAGCGCGGGGCCCTTTCTGCCCGACAACCGCGCCCGCTGCCGCGGGCAGAGTGCGGCCCCGGCCCCTCCGGCTCACGAACCGCTGCCGCCGGGCCGCGCGCCNCCGCCGGCACCAGAGCGGCCGCCGCCGGCACCGGCCCGCGTTCGGGGCCCGCAGGCGCGGATGTTACTCACTGAAATCGCGTTCGTTGCCCAGTGAGTGCAACAAGGTAATAATTACACACCAGAGAGAGACATTGATTATTCATCTCAGAGTTGCGCAAGCCTGGGTGCGCGGTGGTATTCCACCAACCAAGCACGCCAATTATCAAAACTTTTTACTATTTATACATTCTAATCGACAAAGAAATTAGTGTTCATTGGCTACAAGTGACATGGTTCTCTGATTTATCAGAATTCTATCTTCTGTTGTTGGTGATTGCCTCATTTCTGGTGCTAATTAGTCGGCACGCTCAGTCTTTCTCTTTTGGGTTGGTGGGCCATGAGTTGGTGGTCATGATCTCCCCTGCCACAATTACCTTTTACCCAGTCAGAGCTGACTCAGCACAGTTGCTGAGTTGTCTTTATTAGTTTTTTCCTTATTTTGGGAATTCTGGTGAATCCTGCATTCCTGTAAATCCTGCATTCTTTGTGTCCAGTATCAGTGGACATCCTTCTTCCCAGGCTTTGCCAACCTCCCCATAGGTCTGAGGTCAGTGGAACATGTCAAGCTCTAAACCGTGACAAGGTAATTTTACCAACAAGTAATTTGTTTTTCTAACACCTGGACATCACTTAGAGCTTGTTTGTTGGCTGCTCTTTGTTTCATGGATTAAATTTCCCTTCTTGCTGATTAGGCTTGAAAGTATACAATGATCAAACACAAAACCTTTCTTATGAAAATTGTACATGTTCCACATTTTGCAGCTCTGGCTCTGTAGAGGGGTATGTCCATTACAGCCCAAGTTGATCCTACACAGATGCTGCAGACACACACATCTGTACATGAGGAAAACGTTCCTGCAGCACACAACAGAGCCATAAGGTATGCAATAGAAACGTCCAGTACATGCCCCTACCTGCTATGATGAGCACAGCTCTTCATGTACTTCAAATTGAGTAAGTTATTACCAGCAACAATAAATAAACACATTTACACTATATTACAAGGCATGAGAACACAGAGTTCATCACATTTCACTACAGGGCAGAAAACACTTTCAGACTTATGGACAACCTGTGCTTTGCAAGACAGCCCAGATGTGACTGCTGCCCAAGGCAAACCCAAGTTCATGAAGAGTACTGGGTTTGGATGTGTGTCTGCTGAGAAGGCTGATGGTTTTAGCTGCTTGGCTGCTGTGAACAGGGTGGCCACTGCCACTCACTTGCTTTCCAAGCTTGCCTGTCACCAGGAGGTCAGTCAGCCTGGCCCAGGTACTTCCTTACAACATCAAGACCTGTCATAGGTGGTTTCACTGTGTCTGTACAGATCCTGGGTTGGAGCACATGCAGGAGGACCAGAGCAAAGTAAAAGTATACCCTATTACCATAAATGCTTTGGTGCACAGCAAAGCTATCCTGCAGGGAGCTCTCCAGGTTGATGTACTCCCAGGCACTCCACATGCCCTAAACCTTACCTCCTCCCTCTACTCCAACATTAATCCCGTTAACCTGGAAGCATCTACATTGATGGGGAATACCATTTCTGCCTCATCACCATTTCTCACTGAAGAGAAAACCATAGATCCTAACAGCCCCTTTGGAAGCACAATTTAATGGCAGTCCAGAGGAATAGTCAGAGGAGCCCCTGAGAGGAGGATGAAAACAGGCACAAAGCTGGGGGCTTTCAAGCAGCTGCCTACAGCATTCTATAACATTCAAGTGCAGTCACACGTGAAACATAGTCTATCTTAAAGTATCCTGGATTTCTCTGTAGTCGTTTGCTACAACAGTAGCAATAGGAAGTGTAAATAGGGGAGGTTGGTCTCTCTGGGATTTTTAATTAACTGGTACAATTGAAAAGATTATTGAACATTTGGAAACTGGGCATCACTAGACTGAAAAACTGTCAGGCACCTTCCACCCACACTCCATACATTCCTGTGAAAATCCCCACCTTTCTCTGATTCAGCCTCTGTCATTCCCCTTTGTTTGCACTAACTTTCTTTCCTTCATTTTCCCTCCCTAACAGAAGCAAATTTCCTTTTCTTACTTCCATTTTTACAAGGTCATTTCCTGGAATTCAAAACATCATTTGCTAAACAAAGACCAGTATTTCAACAATATTTAATATGATATGAGATGTTTCATACCCTATACAGTCCATGCACCAAAATGAAAACATCTGTATGTATCAGTTTGTTCTATTTTTTTTTCAATGTGCAACAGCAGTAAGAAAAAACAAAGTTGGTAGCAAATTCTCCTCTTGAGTGAGAAAGACTACAGTAAAGATTGAAAACATTTTTAGGAAAGGACTCTGAATATTCAGAGGCATGAAAGGGCTTCCATGCAAGAAACAACGTAGACTCAACAGTCTGAAAAAGAGATGACTAATAACAGGTAACAATAGAGCTACTGTACCTTGAGTGGCTCATAAAGGCTGGACAGCTATTGATAGTTCATTATTTCTTCCAAGAAAAATTGTAACATGCTTTATAAAAAGTGCTCACTGCTGAAAAGTAGTGCAAGCTTCCAAAGAATGCAGTAGATTATTCTTTATTTACATGGAAAAGTTAATCAGTATAGATGTAACAAAACCCATCTGAAAAAGATATTGTACTTTGTGAGCTCACTGAATATTTTTTTTTTCCTGGAATAAAGCATAAACATTCTAGTTCAGTCACTTGCCTAAATTTTCTTTCAGAACGATGAAATATGTAAGAGGTGCCTTGGTGAATTTAATTCCTATCCTCTCAGCTCTTGATGCTGCTAATCAGATCTGAGGTGAATGGCATTTTAATAAGATTTTTGAATTCCAATCTTTATACCTTTAGAGTACATGAAATGTCCCAGACAAGATGCTCTCAGATATGCTACAAAGGGGTTTGTCTTCGTATTTTTTCTCCTAAAAACTAGTTAGTTCAAGTACTGGCTGAATAAAGGTGCATTTAACTCCTGCTAGAAAACCATGAGCAAATATGGACAATAATTTTTGCTCATTCTGGACAATGTATCTGGGGGTGTCATAAAGGAAAGTGTTAAGGTTTCCAGGCAGTAGGATAGCATTTGTATTTTGTATGATTACATTGTTATTTAACTGAGTTGGTAAAACACCAAGACTTTACAATATTCCCATCTTGCCTACACTCATGTGTACAATAGCTGCTCAGGAAGGAATCACATATTGTTACTAGAAACCCCTGCACAAATATAGTCTTTATATAATTAAAGTGTCTCTTCAGAGTAACTTCTAAAGTAAATATTAGGAGCTACAGAAATGTATCAATGCACACACAACCCCATGTGTACAAAAGGACCAACACAGATTTACTACATAAATATACAGCAACAGATTATTTCAACTTTATGTAAATTTCTGTGAGAATAACAAAGAAAGTAACTATTGATTAAAAGTCAAAAGGAATCATGAAAACCATAACAAACAGATTATTAATACTAAGTATCCTACTTTTTTGTCTATTTTAAATTATATCAAGATTTTTTTCATGTTCACTCAAGGTTTATATATCAAATATACAGAAAGAATTCCTGCCCTCAGTTTAAAAACAGGCATTTGCCCTATAACATCTCACAGCCTTTCTTTTGAAGCATGAATCAACCTTTCCCAGCACTTGCAACTAATAAATAATTCAGTAAAACAAGACTGGATTAAAGCAGGAGACTGAAATCCCTCCACTCCCAGGCACAGTAAATCCATAAGAAACAGGCATTCCATGTACTAATTCAGAGACAGCATCAGAGGCACTGCAAAGAGCTGCCTGACTGTACCATCGAGCTGAGCTCCCCAGAGCAGCACTGCCCAGAGTGACCCCGTTAGAGCCGACCTGAACCAAACCTCTGCTCATCTCCCCACACCTCTGGCAGGCAAGGTCTTCTCCAGTTCCACACAGGGCTCTGAGGAACAGATACAACCATCCCAAAGGGTAACTGTCCAAAACATTTTAACACAGAGCATTTCAGGTTTCCTTTGTAGCCAAAATATCTTCACACGATGTCTGAATTTTCCACCTTGAGTGAGCTCCCAGCGTATGCAGATCTGAGAACGGACTCAAACTGGAGTCCAACCAGCAGCTCATGCATCACTCCCTCAAGTGGTAAGTGCCAGGACTGACAGATCTGACAATTAAAATGTGTCTAAAATCACATTAAGAGGGATAGCTTTGGGTTTTCTTTAAGCTATTAATTCTTTTAAATATCTCAATACGTATCGCATGTTACATTATTCTAAACTAGGGAATTCCAGAGCCTTGCTGTTGTTGTTCAGTAACATTACAATGAATGAAGAACCTTAAGTTTATGAAGATGTCAATAAAAGAATAAAAAAATTATTCTCTGTGTTTGTTTTTTTTTTCAAGTGTGCCACACTTGAATACATATAATCAGAGTTAACAAAATATCTTGGCTGCTTGGGAGGGAGAATGTCTTTCCATTCAGGAGGCATGGAAGCCACACTATATTTACTTGGGGATTGGTGGCTGTGTCTGCTCCACCTGATGCCATAAAACTAAATATTGTTCTGTTTCTTTAATGCTTGGGGATTTTGAAGCCACTCAGCAGATTTTTTTAGGTAGGTAATCAACTGCAGCTCTAACCCAAAGTGTATTTAATGAATAGTTCTTTGATTGAAGGAACCAGTGAGTCAATTACTCCACTGGTTTCTGAATTGCAGCTTTAAGGAACCACACAGGAAAAATCCAGATAATCTAAAAACAAATAATTGTGGCTGACCGTTAACTAGACAATTAGTATTCATACAAAGTGTCCTGATTTTATACAGGTATTGCATGCAGTATACTTATTCAGAGGCGTAGTTTTTCTAATTTTGTTTAATCTAAATACGCAAATCCTATATTTCTGAAAGTAAATCATCAGTAAAAAAAGACTTGAACTAATATTTTCAGGCTTCCTGAGTACTCTCTTTGTTTGAAGAGCCACATTCTAAGGAAACATTGGCCAATATTAAGTCTCTGCAGAAATCCATTGTAAAATTTGAACTTAAAAAATAATCTAATTAAATATGAATTTTTAAAGCGTATTACTGAGGAGGTATAATTTTTTTTTAAAGAAAAAAAATTTAAAACTCCACAAATAGCAGCAATCCTGCCCTGAAGATCCAGCATTAAATGCCACTAGTCCATAGGGAAATAACTCTATAGGGCAATTCATGAAAAAATTATGAACATAATTAATGTATGTGATTATATGCTCAAATACTGCATATAATATTTACTTTGAAAACTGATGGACTCCCTAATTCAGTATCACCATACTGTTAGCATAGTATGCTACAATTCCCAACCTTTTTGTACAAGATAGTCTAGCTTTTGTAATTAAAAGGAATGATTTTAGGGTAAGAAAATCATTTAAACGAATTTACACTTTAAAACCTCTGTTATGTCTCTGAGACTTAGAGGACAAGGATTTGATCAAAAGGTTGCAAACACAATTGCCAGATTCCAGGGACTTCAGTAGGCAGCAAACTATAGCCAGATTGTTAGAGAATTCAGGTGGAAATTAACAGGATTAAATAAACCTTGAAATAGAATGTAATTAGAATTAAGAATTTAAAATTCTCTCCTTTTCTGTTAATCTGTTTCTCTTTCTGAGAGGATATATTTGTGTTCCAATTAATGAGCCTGTTTGGAGGCAAAAGAGATTGGCATCTATTCTAACAGTAAGGTAACATTCACACAACATGCACTTACTGAAAGTAAACCCTTTTTCCCTCCTCCTTTGGGGTCTCATGCAAAAAGATGGGAGAGAAAAAAGAATTCACAAGAGACAACAGGAATCATCAAGTTCCAGCTTGTCAGATAACCTGTGTCCAATGTGTTTTGCCACCTGCCCATAAACTCTCTTTCAATCAGGTAACTTAAGAGAGGAAGACCTTTCTAATTAATTAGCAAGTATGACAAATATAATAGGTACATTGCATTAGTAGGGAGTGAAGGAAACAGAGTTAAAATCCAATACTGTGAAAAACTGAAGAAAAGATTTATGGCATAAACCTTTTGAGTAAATGGCTAATAAATTTTTCTTTCCACCACTAAAGCTCCTACCAGCACTGCTAGTTTTGGCAGCAGAAACCACTGCAAGAAAGGCCTGGAATACGTGCAAGAGAGCTGCTACAAACCAGACTTTTAATCAGTGCTCTTGTTAAAATTGATGCCAGTATTAACCATTTGGTTTAGCCTTCATGCTTTTCTACATTACATTTGGTGCTCCTTCTGTCTCTTCATGAAGGATTAAATTGCCCTAGTTGAATACAGTCTTAATGGTGTAATTAAAAAAAATACACCTTGTGGCTATTTCTAACAACTCATACTGCAGGGCTCAGATATTAATTTTACAGACCTGTGGCATACCTGGCACTAATTTCACTAGCACAGGACTTTGTCAGGTGCTAAAAAAGGCATTGTACAAGACTGCTAAGCAAAATAGAGGATACAAGACCTGTGGCTTGGTTTACCAAAAAAGTTACAACTATGGTCAAAAGTTTTTCCAAAAGGATTGTAATGCATTAGAAATGTATGGTCACCAAGAAGGCCATTTATCCATGACATTTTTAAATAAAAAATTTAAATACCAGATGGCTTTAGTTTTGAAAGGCAAAACACTTTTTTAATTGCACACTCAAGGATCTCAGACTGCTAAAGTGAGACCAACAGGTTTGTCCTTCTGAAACTGTAACTTTCCTAAACGTTCCTTGTTGTGAGAACATGCAGATAACGCATTAGCTCAGCTTGATAAAGTGCAATGGCTATTAAAAAACAAAAGTAAACCTGAAAAATGCAACATATTTCTCACTATCCTCCTTGAATGACTGCTCCCCATGCTTTTTATTAGGAAGATTCAAAGATGCCAGTAACCTTACAGCTGGTGACTGTAATAGCAGAGAGTAACAAGACAGAAATAATGAATGCCTCCTTGTTAAGCCGTGTTGTTTGTGCTGTTCCAAGAGAGATCTGCCAAGAACTTTTCATGCAAACCTTATTTTTCTGGGATCTGTAACTTGGCGGCAAAAAATTCCAGCATGATATCCAGTTCAAAAGAATTCAGAGTACAAGCTTTAAAATACATTTTTAAATTTTGGAATAAATTAAATTTACACTAAGTAAAGTCAACACATTAGCACTTCATGTATTTTTAGTTGCTTTATTGAAAGAAAACTTGAGGTTATCAAGTTTGTCCCCCAGATCATTTTATGTTTTCTAACTCTTGGGTATTAAATAAGTCTCAAGTACTGCAGTGTGAAAGGAGACTTTGTGCTGTATGGTCAAGATTTCACTGAAGAGTATTTTCTTTTTAAGGAAGACTGTATGAAATCCATATGAAACACTACTTATTTTATCTGCCAAACAATTCAGTGGAATAAGTCTGTGCTAATTCTTAATACAACTCAGCTGACCTGGGTATAATGCCAGGTTGTGGAAAAACCTGTGTATTTAACATTTAGCCCAGAATTTCAATGTGAAATTATGTCTGGTTGTTTTTGTTTTGTTTTTGAACAAATTATTCAAAGCTTTGAGCCACACAAAAGTCCAATTTCAGCACACCCATTTCTTTTTTGCCTCTTGACCCATTACAACCAGGTCATTTTGTTGAGTTCCTGGTCAAAGCAACATTCTTTCCCGTGGCAACTAGCAAGATATACAGAAATTAGATTTCAGGCACAAAACAGATTTCAGCCCAAGCTAAGGAAGCTTTCTATCAGGTAGTAGCCAGGTGTTAAGAAACAAGAAGGCTACAACAGTTGCCTGAGTAGTGGAAAGGAAGTGGTGGCTTAGCTTTACAACTATGAGGAATAAACCTCCCAGCAATTCAAAACTGAAAGGAGATAATCAAAACATAAATATCATCAATATCAATGAACTATAAACTTTTCCTTTGTTTATGTATATGGTGAGGTCATTTCAAAGGAAACATTAGAAAGAACAGGGCCAGAAAAAAACAGAGAGACAGAGTATCTTAAAAAAGCTTCTGCTGATTTTTCTAATTTGGGTATCTTCCCTAGATCACATTATCCCCTAAAATATCTCTACCTACCTTACAGTTCAAGACAAATCAAAACTACAGAAGTCTATGAAACCACAGTTCTTTTGAGATTTTTTACAATTCAGTTAGCATGCTGGGTGTATGAAGACATTACCATTCTGGGAGAGTTTGCATGAACTGGAACTTGGAGCAAAAAGGCAAGGTTGCCAAAAGGCTTCTGTCTTACTGACACTGTCTACTCTGCAAGGAGCCACAAAGGGAGTCAGTGCTTACAAGAGGGTGTTGGGCCTGGGAAGCATGACATGTCAGCCTTTAATGATTAAAGAGCCAGCAGAAGCACAGACACACCATCTTCATTCAGATGGCTCCTAACCTTCTGTTGATACACAAGGAACCTGTTCTCCAGCAGTAGTGAGGATATTTCTGTGGGACTGGGCTCTCTTAGATAAGAAAATCAGTGCAATGTAGTAATCAAAGACTTTTTTTGTTACCCTTTTCCTAGTCTTACAATATCTAAAACCTGTATTATTCTCACTCTGAACTAAAATGGTTCATCAGTTTGTTCAGCATTTGCACCATGGTATCTTTGACTTAAAGTCCTATGGCATGCTACAACATAAATAGCATGTGTTTTGAGTTTTTTTTCTGTTTCTACTGAACTATTCCATCTCCAGCTCATCTCTTTACCCAAAAAAGTAATGTTTTATTCCTAATTATACCAGTACAATACCACTTAAGACCTTGGTGGTAAAAGAGCATGGCTACATGCCCTCTACCTTGAACACACTTTCTTATTGAGACTGTTTTTGCTTCCCCAACACTCTTGGTGACCATGACTTACTGCTTTTCCCACTTCTGAAAGTGCAGACTACCAACTGCAACAGAGACTTTCACATATCCTACTTCAACAGTTACCCAATGCATAGCAAAATACTCATCTGAACAAGCTGGATCTGTATCACACACTGGCACATTGCAGTGAAATCTGTTCTGTTGCCCTACATTCTCCAATCTGGCAATTGCTTCATTTCTGTTAGGAACAAATAAAAAAGGAGGAAAGAGTTTGACACAAACACAGAGACCTGCCAGATCAAAGATAATAGGTATAAACCCCAGCAAGTTTCCCTCCTTGTATAAAATCTCCAGGTGTTACTTCTGTTGTTTCATGGAATGATCTCCTTGATTCAACACAGTGCCTGCTAGCATCCTCTCCCCCAGGGTGATTCTCCACTCCTTTAGTAAATTAGCATCCATAAGAAACTGAGCTGTGGCTGTCAAAACAAACCCTGGACTATGGGGGACTTCCTGACTGTGCTGGAGTGGGAGTCCCAGGGGTACTTTGTCTGTCTCAGGCTGCTTCCAGGGCAGTGGCCATCACAACTGGGGCTCACACACACTCTGAACAGCAAGCTCAGAGCTTCCTTCCTTCATCTATATTCAACTAGACTGGTTCTCGGGATTCCCCTGATGAGGACGCTCCCAAGAGTCCTTTTTCACAGCCAGATGGTCGAAAAAAGAGTCAGAGTTCCTTTGCTTAGGTTCTCAAGGTTGTTTATTTTCTCTTATCTATAACATGTTCTCTTGCCCAGCCCAGATGCTCTCAGCAGGTCAGCTCAAGGCACACTGCCCACCCCCAGGGCTGGGTTGTCTTTTTATACTATAAACTACACAGACATTATTTACAGTTATTCCCCAATACCTATCACCTATGTTAGACAGTCAGCTTCTACTCTAAACCAATCCCAAAGTGCCACCATCACCAAGAAGATGGAGGCCACGAAGAAGAAGGAGGAAGGACAGTGCACGCCCAGATTCCTCCATCTTGACCCCCCTGTACCCTTATCATAAAAATCTTAACATTCTATTTTTCCACCCTGTGATAAGCTGATCATTCTACTCTACTTTCCCTGGTTTGTAAATCTTCATATAAAGTTGGTCATTTTTTCCATGGCTCGAGATCAAAGGCAAAAGGGTCTTGGGCTCTGTGCCAAACCCTCTGAGCCCCCTGCCTGGGGCTCAGCCCATCCAAAGCAGCGAGAGAGATGTCCTGGGTTCCCACAACTGGTGATCAAAGAGAGAGCTCTGTTTCCAACACCCATGAAGATGATGGACATTTCTCTTCTTTGTGCCAACAAGTGGAACTGAGACTGCTCCCTGCCCAGGTGAGGTGTCAGAAACAACTCTCCAGGCTTTAATGGAGCCATGTATAAATACCACAGGAGGACACAATAACCAGAGAGATGTGCAAACTTTTGTACTTCATTTCTTTTTTGAAACTTTCTACAAGAAAGAAACCACCCAGGTTTTTTTCTTCAATTACAAATAAACTGTATGACACCTTTAATCCAGAACACCAATTATATATGCACTTATATTTAATCATGTCTGTAGCCAGTGATTTCAAATGGGAGCAACACATAGGATTAACCTAAACTTAAGTAAAATCCTTGTTGGAGCCAAGATTTTATTGCTAAATATATATATATATATACACACATTTGGTTTAAGGCTAGTATTAAAATAATTGTTGTTCTTTCTATGTTTCTAATATATATTAAAATTGGGGAGTATTTAAATCAAATTGTTCTGTACATGGCTTAAATATCCCATACATTTTTCTATCTTGAACATGTTTTCAAATGAATCATAAGGCAAACATCCTGTAAAGCTACTCAGAAAGTATTATAAACAAATTAAGTTATGCCAAAAGAGAATTAAATGTAACAGAGTTCTATACACTCAAGTTGTGATGACCTTACTATGCATGCATAAATGGTTACAATAAAAATCTTTGATATACACTTTCCACAGCTGATTTTTAAACAGTTACCAGGTATGTACCTGCTCCCTAAAGTAATAAAAAAAATTCCTCAATAACATGCAATTTCTCAGTAATTTAAGGGAAATGGAAACTTCCTAAAAGTATCAGTGAAAATTTGGATTATGATGTTTCAAAGATGTTTAAGAAAAAAAAATCTTCATTGGATAGTCCTGTATGCTATTCCCTTGCTTTCCCTTCCTCATTCATCTTTATTACCACCTCTTTGGAAAAAAAAATAATTTCACTGCAATTAAATGATACCAGAAATTTACTGTTCAAACACAGCATTCTCTTTACTGCTGCTCTCATTCAGACACATATGAGATTCAGTGAAAACTGGAAGCAAGGCCAAAACATGGGAAACTGAAGTCTATTCATGCTCTCCTAATAAATGATGTATATGCTCCAAACAAATGAGCTTTTATGAATGTTCAGATCTTTCTTCACATGTAGATGCAGCACAAAAAAAGCCAGCCACAGCACGAAGAAGTGCACAATTTTGTATTCACTCTCATTCAGACTTGGTGAAAAAGTCTTTCTAACTGGTTTAAACTTCTTCTACATGAATGTACAGTTTGAAAACTAGAGTCATGTCCATTTTCCTCTAAACTGGGATGCAAATAAAGCATTACCTAACAACAATAATAACATGGTGCTTTATTTTTGTACAAAGTACTTTTCTGAATGCAAGTTTCCCACCATACATCTACTTTACAGTGCAGCCAAGCCACTTAAAGATTATATTCATTAAAAATCACCCTCACAGTTTTCTGTAGAAAACACATCAAGCACTAGGTGGTCATAGAGATACAGTGCAGGTCTTTCACTTAATGAAAGAGGATAGCATCTTTTCCATATGTTCTAAAGTTTATAGTAAAAAATACAAGTTATAGCAGAGTATTTTTTTCTTCACAGACAACCTGGCAATGGTGAAATGTGAAGAAGAAAGCCCTGGAATTAGGGAGTATTGCATAGCATATGTGGGAAGACAGCTCATCTAAAACCCCCTAGAACAAGAGCAATTCCACCAGATGGGATGAACACAAAAGAAGCCAGTGTGGAAATCAGATTTTAAAAATTAGAAGCAAATTTTAAAATCTCAGAAAAGAAGACACCAAAGTAACCAGAGAAAAAGACAAAATAAACCAACCACTCCTGAGTGTTGAGGGAAATTAGAGGTTTTGCCACAGATCTGTTGCCTGATTGGTGACCCAGTGGAAAAATGTAGATTTTTTTTCTCCTTTGCAGAGCTACATTAGGTCAAAGTCAGGCTGAGGAAATGAAACCAGTAGCCTCCAAGTATTAAGAGAATTGACTGTTAGGTATCACACTTGATTTTCATTGAGCAGCTTTTTGGTTGTGCAGATTTCAGGACAGTAATGAGCTAAAGTAGGTGTTACTCCAATTTTTCTTCTTTTAGTTTTAATTGTATCAAAACCCACAGATTATTCAAGTAAAATGTCATACAAACCTTTATTTTCCCTTTGGCTCGTAACTACTGGAATATATAAAGTTGGTAAACTGTTTTCTTCCCTCAGCACTTTCTGATTACAAATTAATAGAAGAATTTGAAACACAGTAATTATGTAACTGTTCCTGTACTTTTGTATCATCCTGAAACAGGAAGAACACATTCCTTTCCAAAATTATGCTCTGAGAAAACTCCTAGCTTGCAGAAACTACATATATGCATGTTAGTAATAATGGCAAAGCACTTTAATCATTCAATCATTCACTTAATCATCATAGAATAGCTGGGTTGGATGGGACCTTAAAGATCATCTAGTTTTAAGAAAAGTGTTTTTAAGAGCTGCCAGCTCTGGTCAGCTTATTTGTCCCTAAGGACAGTTTTCCAGGGAATCTCATTCACCAACTCCTAAACAACTGGAGGTTTGTTCTTTCAAAGTTCAGAGTACTGACTTAGCTCCTTGCCAGGCTCACAATCCTCACAAACTCCACCAGGGAATGGTCACTGCAGTCCAGGCTGCCACCAGTCTTAGCCCCTCTAATGAGCTCATCTGCAATGGTAAGCACCAGCTTCCAAAGTCCTTCTCTTCTGGTTGGTTCATGTAATGCCTGGACCAGGAAAATGTCTCTACACACTCCAGGAATCTCCTAGAGTGCCTATAGCCACTGGATTGCTATTTAAAAATATAATTTCTTAACTCTTACAGTTTTACCACTACCTGTAAAGACATATATTTAATAAAATATCATGGTTTAAGAGGCTGGAATAGCAATAATTCAATTTCATAAGTCATCCTTAGGCTGTAATAACCTCACACAATGATTTAAACACCTGTTTAACCTCACGTATGTAACACAAAACCTGCTGAAGTCAACAAGCACATTCCTCAGGGATCCCACTGGGACATGACTGGTTCTTGGTTTGTACACTGACAGTGTGACAGGACCACATCAAGTTGTGCATGCAGCCTCACTGCAGAGGTTACAGGCCACAGGGTGCACCCCTCCCCTCAGCCAAACCACTTCTATCATGACTGATATCCTCTAAGCTCAGGAAAACAGATGGGGTCATCTTAATTAGGCAATTTGATAACAGCAATTAAAAATAATATGCCCACGGTGTTATTCCAATCCGTTTCCAACCTCAAAACTGAAGCATTACTCAGCAGAATAGTTACTGTGAACTGCTGTGTTTGTGGGTTTGCCCTAATACAACCAGCTAAACTGAAGTGGGAATGTTTTTGCTATCCTCCATAGGCAGCCTGATAAGCTGGCTGTTCACTAGCACCCAGTCTGGCTACAGACAGTGCCACTGCAAAAACAGTCATGGTATTTCTAACTTAAAACATTTTACTTAGCCTTTATCATCAAGTGTTGTGAAGGAAGAAACTATGCATGAAATGTTATTCCAGATTGAACACTGTAATCTGGTGCTAGCCTGAAATTAGTCTACACATAAGTGAATCTTAAAATAAGTGGGAAAAAATGTATGAAATTGTTAGTCAGGACTCGTTCCCCTATCTCCCAAGGTTAGGACTATTAGCAACAACTGCCATCCACACCATTATTCACAGCTTCATGGTCATATTGGTTCCTGTTGCCTGATGCTCACTACAGGCTTGGTACACCCACTGTGAACATGGCCAGACACATGACAGTGAACAATCAGGCTTATGATGTAATAACAGGATAAAACTAGTCAAATGGGATTCTAATTTGGGGCAGAGGGAGGCGAAAGGAAGAGAGAAAGAAGGTAAAAAATAAAAATCTGTGAGATGCTTGTTTTAATACTCTGTATTTCTGCTTGGAATTTATGCAAAAGTATAGAACGCTGTGCAGCAGAAAGACTGCATACAGGAAAGATTATCACTATTTAAAATATTTCAAGATGAATAAACAGGATCAGAGCAGAAAGGAATGACTCCCCATTCAGTTTTGCTTGTTTATTTACTCTGAGCAATTAGGGCAGATTTTAATCATTTTCCATACTGGCTGTTGATATCTTTGGCAATGCAATAAGCAAGATGACATTTTGGCATGTTTGCAAAAGTAGAAGAACTGGCACAGGAACTCCAGGAACCAGTGGTGATGTCTTCTTTTGCACTTACTTATATTAGATTTTATATTCATGCATTCACTTTTAAGAGCACTAAGCAAGTGAAACCCCACTTTGATTGCAGTTGCCACAAGACAGTTTTTTTAGATTTTGTTTGGCAACTCTGAACAGGTTCCATCAGCATAAATGCTGCACCCACAAAAAACTCCATTATAGCTAAATAATGGCCCTACAGTTTTTCTAAACATCTTTTCCTACAGGCTGCTCTAATTTTGAGGTATTTTCTCAGTCATACTAGAAACAAATTAATTTGGATCTGGAATGTAGTTCTTTTTTTTCTTCTTTGCTCTAATCATTTGAGGTTTTAAAGCTTATGAATTTCAGGTGTTTGCTATTAAATATGAAGGAAGAATTTAAAAAAATTCTATTGGCAGTGTAAAAATAGTTAAAATAATGTGAAGCATCTGATGTAACTTATTTCCAAAGTAAATAAAAAATAATTCAGGAAAATGTGCAAATATTAACTGTTGAAAACTAAGCACATAGTCTTTCTTAACAGAAAATATTTCCCTGTATGTATTACAAGTGCACCTGTATGTTAATGTGGTATCATTATTACTATTTCTGCTGCAGAGGATCTGGGAATTCCAATCCTTAGCCTGCTAAAGCAAGGATTTCTCAGCTTTCCTCCTCCCCTCCATTCTGCTGAGTACTGCCCTCAGTAGCTCCTAGTTTTGTGGCTAGGTATGCACTACTTCTAAGTGACAATTTGAAAATTTGGGAATTTGGGAATCCCATCCCAGAGTGTATGGGGAATACTCAGCAATGATTTCTTCAAGTGTTGACCTTCACAACCCGTTCATTTACTCATTACTAATAAATATAGTTACCTGTCAGTAAAACTGTAAAGTACTCTTGCCTTATAATCATGTTTGTCTCAGTGTGCACCCGAAGTGCTAGAAGCACACACAGACACACAGCAATGGCAAAATCTCCGTGCAGATCAATTCACAGTCCGCTTGAAATACAAAGAAATAACAGTCTGGCCGAAATATTATTGGAAATCTTACAATGTCATGCTTAGACTTTGTCTAATTATTCTTTAGGGAAGAAGGGCAGACTTAGACATTACTCCAAACCATATATATATATATATTTATATACATATATGTATGTAGATATACATATATATATGTAGATATACATATATATACACACATACAATAACAATATACCCACAACAGTCTACAATAACTATTTGCTGCCAAACCGCGGCGATGGCCAGCCTCTGGCGCCGCGGGTCACCCGATGGATGACACAGTGCCCGTGCCGAGGGCGGCAGAGCCTCCCCTCACCGACACGGCCGCACCCTCAGACCCGCACCCGCCTGCCAACCCATCCAGTTCTGTTTGAGTCATTAATCACGCAGTTGCTGCTTCCGACCGTGACTAATGCTCCTCTCCACGCAGCCCACTGTTACAGTGATTCTGTACGCTCCCAAAACCAGCCCAGGTACTTGTGAGCAACACAGGAGATGGTCTCTAGGGCAAGTCGCTACTCCTGCTGCTATTACAGTGATTACGTGACCAGGCCCCGAACCAGTTGAAGGCTTTGTCAATTTTTCACCCGCGTACTGTCAAAGTTATATATAGACCCGATTTAAAATAGGAGGGACAAATGCACGGTGGGGGGGATGCTTAGCCCGCCTCCTCAGCAGCGCTCCGTGCTCCAGCCACCGCCATCCCGGCCCGCGGGGCTCTCCTGCACCCAGGCGGCTCCTCAGGCCCCCTCACGGACGAGGCACGCGGGGCTGATCGCGACCTTCCCCGACGACACCGCAGCGGGCCCGTCCGGCCACGCTGTAGAGAGCGGCGACGCCGGGGCGGGTGGACCCGCGACCGAGGGACACCGCCCTTTCCCAGCGCCGCCGGCGCCCCCT
>WBNO01000823.1:54130-141915 GCA_013400575.1 Peucedramus taeniatus
GGGGGACTGGCGGCCGCCTGGGGCGCCCAGCCCTGGCCGCGGGGTCTCCCCAGGGAACGCGGGGCCGGGGCCGCCGGGGGCATTTTTTCGGAGGCGGAGGGACGGCGGCGTGAGTGAATTGAGACAAAGAGCGAGGAGGAGGAGGAGGAGGAAGAAGAGGACACTCGGACTCGGCTACATTCCTGTGCACAGAAAGGCGGGAGGCGGTGTTAGCCCTTTACGGACAGCTGGGTCCGGCGCTGCTCTCAGCTGCTGTCGGCATATTTACAGCCGGCTCTCCCGGCCGTGGGAGGAGGAGGAGGACGGGGAAACAACCATGTAAGTTCCCAATTGCCGGGGGTCCTGTGAGAAGATGGGGGATGCCGCAGACGCCAAGGAGATGAGGAAGACTTTCATTGTTCCTGCCATCAAACCCTTTGACCATTATGATTTCTCCCGAGCGAAAATCGCCTGTAATCTGGCCTGGCTCGTGGCCAAAGCCTTTGGGACAGGTAGGTGGCGTCTCCTTCTTCCCTTTCTTTGATGCTGGTTCCTGCTTGGTTGCTTCGCTACTGAGGACGTGCGAGCCGTTCCCTGAGGAGCTGAGAAGGGGGGGAGATGTGTGGGAAATGCTTTTGGTCTGTTCCCCTTATCCTTAAGATCTCTTACCCCTTGTGAGGTTTTTTGTTTTTCTTTTATTTTTCCTTAATGACACTTAGTCTTTTTGGAGTAGTCCCACTTTTTCCATCAGCAAGTACATTTTGTGTATTGGCGCTCATATTATTTTGCTTGAGTGAATCGATCTCTGTAAATGGTGTTTTATTTATTACTCTGCTGACACTTCTACAAAGCGAAAAAAACCCAGCAATCCACGTTTCTCTGTCATCCTGAAATTTTTCCTGGTATTGCTTAGGAGCAGAATTGGGGGCTAGCAATGGAAATGGGTGCGTGCTCTTAGTTCTGACATGTGTGACAGTAGCCTGTAGCCATTTGAGTGGTTAAGCAATACGAAGGGTTTCAGGAAAAAGAGCATTTAGTGCCAGGTTTTGGCCTGCACAATACAGAAGGCTCTCCTTGTCTGTGAGTGTAAATGGAATCGATTTGTAATGCCTCCAAAAGGCATCAGTGCTCTGTCGTTGAAAACCTTGGACCTTGAGGAATACCAGACCCATTATTCTGTGCCTGAAATATTATTGGGCCTTGAGGAATACCAGACTTGCAGAGGTCTTCTGAGGGAAGCATTTTGAAAATTTACCAAGCTGGGGGGTTTTTGTTTGGGTTTTGTTTGTTTGTTTTGGATTATTTTTTGGTTCTTTTTTACAAGGGTTTTTTTTTTAGTGTTTTGTGGGGAGATGGGGTTGTTTGCTTGTTGCTTGTGTTTTTTGGCTTTAGTATGTCTGTAGTATTGTAATAATTTAATTTTCTGTTGATTTAAAAATGGGTTTTTTTGAAAGGCGAGGTAGATATCAACAATCATTACTTTTGCCCCTGTTTTTTATAAAGTAACAGGAAAAGGCTCCTTCTTATGGAAAGTTGCACCTTTTACATTTAGGGCCAGGGTGCTGTTACGTATTTAACCAGGGTTAGCATGTATTTCGCATGTCTTTATGGTATATGCTTCTGGGAAATCATAATATTTGATGTGATGCTTCCAAAAAGCCACTTTTAAAGTGCTTGAATCTAGTGAAATTTTAGTGAGTGCATCACTTTAAAAAGAAAGAAAAGATCAAAATATTTTTTCCATATAAAGATTTGTCAATAAACTCTACTTGCTTTTCTCTGTGAAATGTGGACAAGTAATATTTTGATATATAACTTTATTAGCTATGCAGGTATGAGAGGTAAAATAGTAGAGAAGATTCTTGGAAGTACTTAATTCAACATTTTCAGAGATCATTATATTTTTAGGTACCTTGTTTCTATAGGGTTTACTCATGGGATTCTGAGTGTACAATGCTTGTGCAATTATATAACCCAGCCTTCTAACCTGAAAACTTTTTTCTACTGGAGTTTGACAGATTCTCAACCTATGGTTGAAATGTCTTGGTTTTTGCTGCTTGAGTTTCTGTTGGATGTGTAAAGCCACTCGCAGGGTACTTTTTGATACTTTTTATAGAAAGTGTGATCCAAAACAAATTCCTTTATTCTTTTTTTTCATGACTGGAGTTGTTCTGATTTGCTCAAATGAAACATGATTAGAGGGAATAATTGCTCCGTCTGCTCTCTAAGCATTGCAGTAATGTAACAGTAGGAAGAGAGGTGAGCACACACATTTGTAGTGTTTCTGGTCCCAGTTCTTCCACTAGGTTAATATAACTAGAAACTTCAAAGAAGAGTTTGGCTGAAGTAGGGAAAGACAGTATACAGGACTTGCATGTCTGCAGTGCAAATGCTTCCTTTATACTTGGAGTGAAACAGAAGAACTGACCTTCACCTTTTCCAAGAAGGAAGGAAGTTTGGGTTTGTTAAATTATTTTAGTTCTTGGGAATAAATCACAGCCTCAGTCATGCCTTCTAACTATTGCTATATACATTTGTACAGAGGAAATACAAAGGATGATAAGTGTGTTTATGGATGACACATTTTATTTCTTTTTTTTATGCTTGAAGTATTGAAGTTCCCTAAGCCTGCAGAGGAAGGTGAAGGGTTTTTCCCTACTGTCTATGAAACAAAGTAATGCAGTTCACTTTCATAGAGAAAAAAAGCATGGGTTGTTGCAATCATGTATCTATTAAAGAAATCAAAATCTTTAGGTATCAAAGGGATACATCTTTCAGTGGATGGCTTTCACACTCTTAAAGCCGTATTTCAGATGTGGGTACAGCTTGTGGATTTGCTCTTGCAGAAAGACTTTGAAATAGGTACTGTTCATTAACATTAGTAATGACTTCTGGTGTTTCATTGATACCTGGGTCCAAAAACTGAGAGAGAAATCGTCTATTGCTATTGTCCTTAGTAAAACTGCAAGTGCAGAGTTTGACCCACAACTCAGGCAGGTCAAAAGAAATTGTCCTATTGGTGATGTGTCATAGGATAGTAAGAATGTACCAACAGTCATGTTGAAGGCATCTCGTATGAAGAATTGTTTAAGAAATACTAATTGAAGAAGGAATTCATAGTTAAGTGTTGAGGGTGTGTAGGATTTTGTGCCTTGGTGTTTTGCTGCAGGACAATATGTCAGTGTTAGGACATGTCAGATTAAATGTTTTGTAATAACCAAATTGTTAAAGTGACACAACTTGCAGTAACTGAAAGGGGGAAATTAACAAGCGTGAAGTATAAAAGGGGGAATGTTTGACCTTAGAAATTAAATCTGCAAATAGTTTATTTCAGTCTTGTCTCCCAATGCTGGCAGTTAACCATTTCAGTATAGAAAAATTTCTTCCCAAAGAACTGGATGAATGGTATAGACACTATAGCCTTCAACTTAAAAGTATGATGGGACTTAATTCATAGAAATAAGTTGAAAAATGTCTTGATGTTGTGGTAGTCTGTGCTCTTTTTATTTTTTAAAGCAAAAGAAGTGGGTTTCATTCTCTTGGAATGTGAAGTTTTTGCCTTCTCAGTCTGCTATAGTAATAGAAAATGTGCCTGAAAAATTTGTTATCCATCCATGCTCCTAAAGACAGGCTGAGCTAAATATACATCATTCCTGACAGATGTTTGTTTAGCCTGTTTTTTGAAAATCTCTAATTATAGACTCTTAACACTGTGTCTTCTAGTCAGTTTGGACCTTATATATTTTTAGATGTTTGAACAGAATCTTGATGTCTTTTGCTATGTTGTTAAGCCATTACTTACCCTCTTCCTGGTGCTTTTGAGAATGGTGGGCACCTTACGTTTTTAAAACACCTTTCATATAATAAAAGCAGTGTCTGTTATACTGTTTAGAAAAAACAGACTTTTTTTCTTTTTTGTAGGTCAGACTTCTTTGCTCTCTGTATTTATTAAGGATTGGTTTGGGGTTTTTTTTGCTTGGTTGGTTTTTTGTGTAATTTTTTCCTATGGTTGGTTTACATGAGCTCTGTACTTAAATCTAGATCTATTGGTCCAGCTAAACCATTACTGATACAAGGTAAATTTGAAAAATTATTTCATATTTCCAACCTATAACACTCTGATTTATTCACTAAAATATGATGTTTGCCATTTCTGCATCAGCCTAGAATTGTTGACTCATGCAGTCTGTGATTCACTGTAGCTCTGTATCTTTCTCTGCAGAGCTGCTGCCTACTCAGTTGTTCCCATCTTATAATTGTACTGTTGTAGGTTCCTGCTTTGCAGCTATACTTACATAACTGCATCCTATTTTCAAACCACTCCTTCCACTTATCAAAATTATCTTGAATTATAATTTTGTCCTCCAAAGTGCTTTCAATCCTTTTGTAGCTTGGAATCACTTGTCTACAACCTTGTCTAGTGTGAAGAAAGATGTGAGTCCTTGAACCTGGAAGTACATGTTCTTCCCATTTGGTAGGGGACATCTGAGTGCTCTTGGAAAATGGTTTTTCAAACAGCTTTCCATCCAATTTTTATTTACAAAGTTAAGAGTATTTCTGTCTGATATTCAGAAAAATATGGGAACAGTTTTAAGTCAAGTTAAATCTGTTGCTACTTTACTATCCATACAACACATTATTCTGCTTCAGTAATACATTTAACTGGTTAGTGTGAGATTTTTTTGATAGGAATAAACTAAAAGCTAAATAAAAGCTGCAAAAGTCTGAGCAATTGTCCTAAACATTTTTGTGTTTTTTTTTGAAGTCATAATAAAATAGTCTATATACCTTTTAACATTAAATTTAACACTAAATATATCCTTTATAGGTGTTTGGAGCAATCAATTACAATTGCATCATCTGCAACTAAATATTACCCAAGAAACTTAAAAATAGCTTTCTCCTGATGATTAATGTTTTCAGAATTTGTATGTGGCTACTTACTGCTCTTTGCCCATGTTGTCAGTAGAACCATGAAGGGAGGAAATGAACACTGTGTATCTGACAGAAACAAGTTGTAGCTAAATACTCGCATCTCTTGTGTTGGGTGTTGCAGGCCAGAACACATTTTAATCTTTTTCTAGCAGAAGTAATTTCTTCACTTGTATTCAGTCTGGCAGTAGCAAAACTTGCAAAGGGTTTGGAGTACACAAACAAATGTTTGAGAGTCTAGTGAGAATTTTTTTATATAGATTCCATCACCTCTCTAAAATAGTTGCTGTCAAATTGATACTTCAGTCAGTCCTACTAAAATCAGTAGATTAGACAAATGACCTACTGAGATGTTTTACTTGGAGGGTGGGTGCATCACTTCTTTCTGTAGGACATATTTGTAATGTAGTTTGACTGTAGATCTCTTTTTTTGAAGTAAATACATAGAATTGTATGATCTTCTGGATCTCTTAGGTTTGGCAGAGTCCT
The DNA here is from genome assembly GCA_013400575.1 of Peucedramus taeniatus. Lineage (NCBI taxonomy): Eukaryota > Metazoa > Chordata > Aves > Passeriformes > Fringillidae > Peucedramus > Peucedramus taeniatus. The sequence continues at coordinate 59,531 of WBNO01000823.1, forward strand.
CTGAAGTTGTAGACTGTGCATGTACAAATGTAAAGGAAGGTGACCAGTAAGGGGACATTGCAGGATTGGCAGTAGACAGTGGCCCTCCTTTGGGGTATGGAATCTGTTTCTTCAATGACTCTGTGCCTTTGAGCCTGTTTGCCTTTACAACTCGAAATGCTTGTCTGCAGAATGTAACAGATCTGACAAAGAGACTGTGGCCGAACGCTCACGGATTTCAGGTGATGAGATAAAATATATTACTTCTTTCTATACCAGGTTTCTCTTTATATTTTTGACCACCATTGCAGTTACTACTGCAGATATAGTTTAAAATTTTCCCCTTCACCCTACGATTTAGGGTCATCTCTTGGGTTACTTGAGTGACTCCAAGTTTAAAGGTGGCTCTCATTCAAACTTGAAGAGTATTTGTATGCTGTTGATCAGGAATATGTCACTTTCTCAATGAGATGTTATTGATGTAATTTCCATTCTACAGCTAGCACAACTGGATACAATTCCATTCCTGAAATTAGTAACTTTTACTACTTGCTCTGCTAAACTAAGAGCTCTGAATGATAATTTTTGCTGATCATTCTGGAAAATGAGGATAGAAGTGAAAAACTCTCCAAACTTCATAAGAAAAGTAGAGTAAGTTCCATCTCCCCCTTTTTGTTTTGTGCAATTGGACAATACATTATTACTGCATCAGGTAGTAGTAATAAATATTTCTGCTACAGAGTTGAAATATATTTCAACTATACTATATTCAACTATAGTTGAAATCTATTTGCCAAATGTTAAACTTATATAGTTCTAGCTGTTTCCTACATGTTTTCTTTTATTCAATTAAAAACTCTCTTGCACTAAGAGAACCTGTAGGCCAGACACCAAAGAAGATGTGTCCATTCATATCTATCTACTTATGGCTGGCAAAAGTTTCCTTTGGCTTAACAAAGTCTAGTAATAAGTTCAAGAAATGTTTATCCCTAACTTTTTGAAACAGCTTTTTCCATACTCCATGTGTACTTAAATCATAAGTTGTCTATGATAGTCATCAAGGTGCTAGCTGGGTGAGATTGTATTATAATTATACTATTATCTTTACATTTCTCATAACTTGCCTCTCCCAAAAATAAGTTCTGAAGGCATTTATGTTAATGAAAATTGATCCCCTTATTGACAGGGTTAATTCTAGGTCATTCTTTTGTTTATTAAAACCTGAATCAATACACAGGTTTTAGTAAATTAGATGCTAATCTTCCCATTTTAATAAGAAATGCCAGTACCAGACACATTCTGTAGTTTTGTAGGGAGCATTTCCTGTTGTGCTACTGAAGGCAGAATATTGGATGGGATAGGCACTTGGTGTGACAGTTAATAGAGTATTTCTGACATGATTTGCAGTGTTCAAAGAACAACTGAACTCTGGTTAGGTTATCAAAGTAGAGCCTGTGCATGTTTTTTCTTTAAATGTTTTGGGGTTTGGTTGGTTGGTTTGGTTTTAGGTTTTGGGGGATTTTTTAGGGTTTTGTTTGGGTTTGGGTTGTTGTTTTTGTTTGTTTGTTTGTTTTTTTTTGGTTTTTTTTTTTTTTTTTTGGTGGTGGTGGTGTTTTGTTGTTTTGTTTTGATTGTTTTAGTTTGGACGGTTTTTGTTTGTTTCCTTTTTTTTGAATGAGGAATCCCTTTTAAGTGCAGAACAGCTGTTGAAGCAGTGGATAAGGGTCTATTTTTGTGGCATCTAGAGGCAGGAGAGTAGGATCTGTTTATTCATAGTACTTCTGTGATGGTGAATTCAAGAATCTCTTGAGTTCATTTTAGCAAGGTGGACAATGCTAAGAATGGCTATACTGAGGTTGAGTGTGCCATGAATTGAGTGTTGGCCTTTCAGATACTTGTCTCTGGACAGAAGTACACCTACAGCCTGCTAGCCAAGAACAATGGAAGTGGCAGACTAATTCAACAAACCAAAAAATAAAAATTATTTTGTAATCTCTACCCTCTCATTTTGTTTTCCACTTCCTGATTAAAAGTCTTGTTTCTTGTCTCCAAAATAAAATAGTAAATTGAAATGTCTCCCTCTTCCATTGAGTCCACTAAAGAAATTCACCATAAGTTAAATAATATAATTTTGTCTTCTCTGACCCATTTTCAATTCGTGGACTCTTGACTTCTCTGCAAGCCCTGCTGTCTTGTGCCCAGATTGTAAATGTGGCACCAGAATCCTTGTTGGCAAGTGGGAGTCTGAATGAGGTAACTTGACACGGTCACTTCCTGGCAAAAGCATACCTTTGCTGACCTGCAGAAAACCATCAAGTCCATTAAGATTTGGCATACATTCATCTACTGGTTTACACTGGGAGGTGGTTAAAGGTATTAGAATTTTCATTAAATAATTCTATATTATATCTCAGTCTTCTACAAATAATTTTTTCTTCTTAATGTCTTTGTGCATTGACGTCAGTAACCTGTAGAGAGGATTCTAGACTGAGGCTTAATGTGGCCTTGTGGCTCCCAAAAGTGATGACATCATTTAATTAGAAAGCCCATGGCAAAATATTTTAACTTGTTTTATTGTCCTTGGGAATTAAAAAAAAAAACAACAAAACAAACAAACAAACAACATGGAGACCTTGTTGAAAGACTTCTAAGCTTTTGAACATTCTTAAGGCAAATATTCATAAATCTGAAATTGTTCACTGATATAAACTCAAAGAACTCAATAGTTGTGTAAAGGATTGTATTAATCTCTGTGGAAGCATGGAAACTTTTCAAAAAAAACAAATCTGTTTTTAAAGAAAATGTAGACTTTTCACATTAACACAAGCAGTTTTTTCCAAAGAACAAATTCATTCTGTCTTCCAAGGAGTAATTCATACCTGAGCTGAGACATTTTCTTATAAAGCAACTTTTAAAGGTAAATTCAGTAGTGTTATGCATTAATTAATTTTAGACCATTCCTTTCCTTTAAAATGGTCTGTTGAAATGGAAAATTAAGTTGCATTTCTCTCTCACAGTGGAAAGTGTTCTGGTTTTGTCTGGAATAGAGTGAATGTTCTCGCTGGTAGCTGGTGCAGTGCTGTGTTTTGGATTCAGTGTGAGTGCACTGTTGATAACACTCTGCTGTTTTAGTGGTTGCCCAGTGCTGCTTTCTCTAAGTCAAGGATTTCTCAGTGCCTCCGAGGAGGGGCTGTGGGGGAGTGTGGCCAGGACAGCAGAGCTGAGCTGGCCACAGGGCCACTGCAGACCATGGCTGCTGTGCCCAGCATGGACTGGGGGAGTTGGCTGGGAGGGGCTGATTGCTGCTTGGGAATGGGCTCTCTCTCTTCTTCCCTTTCCTTGCCATTATTGTTATAATATTTTACTTTATTTCAATTATTGAACTTTTTTTATCTCAGCCTGCAGGAACTACCTTTTTCCAGCTCTCCTCCCTATCCTCCCATCCCAGCAGGGAGAGTGGGGTAAAGAGCAAGCAGCTGGGCAACTTAGTTGGGCCTGAGGTTAAACTACAACAGGGAGCAATAATAATCCTGTGTTTGCTTTAAAGCTTTGTATAAGCTCTTAATTTTTTGAATTTTTTTTTCTTCTTAAAAAAGAGCATCTGCAGGACTTTTCATTCCTTGATCATTTATGAAAAATTTCCTGAAGATATATTGGTTACTTTTTTGAAGTTAGCCTGATGGTTAAATTTGAGTTACAGTTTTGGGCTCATGTATTATTTCCTTTTTGTTCTTTTCTCTGTGTCTTGAACTTGCCCATTAGCTTCATTTATTCTCTTCATAGTTCAATATTTACAAATTTCAAAATGTCAAAATTCTTTCCAAAGCTGTGTCGTGCTCACAATTCTAGGAAAAAATAGGGTGGTCATCCAGTTCAGCTTCCTTCAGGAAGGGCCAGCCTCAAAGTTAGAGGAGGTTTCTCAGTGCCGTGTTTGGAAGGTCCCTGTGGATGGATGGCAGTTTCACAGCTGGGTCCCCAGGCAACCTGCACCTGTGCTCTGCTGGCCTCTCTTGAAAAACTTTTCCCTTGCATCAGCCCGTGAGCACTGCCTTTTATCCGAGTTTCCAGAGCCTGTTGGTGCTGCCAGAGTGCAGGCAGATCCTGCACCCAGTCTCCTGGTCTCTACCTGCATTTCATGTGTTCAGCTCACTGCACTCCGTGTCCCCATACATCCCTTTGACACAATTACCAGGGATTTCCAGGTCAGATGGTACTTGATGGCAATATGTGCAACAAGGTATTTCTTTTAAAACGGGTCATTTGCCTCAGAATTTAATCTTGAAAGGTTCCTCTTTGTCAGCTGGGCAAAGGAAGGACTGCTAAAATGCACACACCGTGGATTAGTGTTGAGTCTTCTCTGCCCATCAGAGCCTGTTTAACAATCTCTAATCCTGACAGAATTGTTAATAAAGGCTTTTGACCCTGCTGATTGTTCTGGTAATCTGCTGAGAACTGGATGGAGCCTTGAAATTCCCTGCCATAGGACTCCAGAGGCAGCACATGCCAATTCTGGAAGGACTTCTACGCTGAGATAGTTTTCTCTGTCTGTTACCTCTCTGCTGTAGGGGTTTTTGTTTTCTTTTTAAACTCTAATGTGAGAGCACAGCTTGAATCTTCTATCAAGAGCTATTCTGATAGCTCTTCTTCTATTCATAACATTAATATATGTTATGAAGTGGGGGAAAGTGCCATGTTTCTGCCTGTGCAGAGGGAAGTCTGACAGGAAGTTTTGTAAAGAATTCTGATTTTGTTGCACTAGAGATTCCTTGTTTGTATGTTTTCACATTTTTTATACATTCAGAATATACCTGTAGCCACAGATTCTCTTCCTAGCCCTTCATTTCCTTATTCTATTTTTCTAATAGATTTTTTTTCCTGGTTTTACTTTTATGAAGACCAGTAAGTTTCTTTTCCAGATTTATTTTTGTGTAAACCAATGAAGTAAAAGAAATGGCATACGTGTCATTTTGTCTTTTTCTGTATTTTCAGAAGCAGAACTAAGCTTTATAAATAATTCTATTTGCCTTTGCTAGTCATCATGTTGATTTTGTTTTCAACTGTATTGAGTTTTTAATTACTAAATCCCAGCAGCGGATGTCATTCTTTCATGATAAATGTATTTATTGCATCTTGTCACTTTAGGATGTGCTTCAGTGATACAGAAGATGAGAATTAACAGGCATTGGGTTTGTTATTTACTGTCTTGAGATTTCTCTTCTTTGCAGACTTGAAATCTGTCTTTGTCTTCAGTGAATCTGAACCACAGAGTATGTGACTTCTGTTTGAGTGTAGCTAAGTACTCCTGCCTCAAGAGGCTGGGTTTTTTTCGTAGTGGAATGAGGCTTTTTAAGTCTTCTAAGAAATTATAAATGGCTTTATCTGTTCCTTCCTGCTTCCCCCCATCCCAATTGAAATTCTCATCTGCTTCAAAACAGGGGTGTGTGGATTTTGGTTTGGGTTTTTATTTTGTTGGTTGGTTGGGTTTTTGTTGTGGAGCGTTTTGTCTTTTTCAAAAGCAGAATCTGCTGCCTGTGCATTGTGAGATATTTGCAAAAATTTTCTAATCCTCTCTAGCTTGAAGAAATAGCATAAAGATGCTTTAAGAGTTGGCATTTGGAATTGTAGAGGATAAAGTCCTGATGAGAATTGAGCTCCTGATACTGGAGATGGATCATTAGGGACTTCAGAAATAACAAGCTTAATATTTAAATAGACAGTGTGTGGACAAACAGGGAAAAGAAAGAAGGTCAGGTAGAATTAAGATAGATGAAAACAATACCTAGGGAAGCAGGTATCTAGCAGCTCTGAGGTCCTCAATTAGAAATGCTTTTTGTTAGACTGGGTGACTCTGGATGCTATAGTCTGTAGGTGAAGTTGGGAAGTGGAAGAGAAGATGGAAATATCTCCTGACACTGGTAGATATTTTTGTTAGCAGTTTTATTATCTTGTAAAAAAGTAGGGCTGTTAGGCATTAGATTTGTGTTTTAAAGGGCAGGGTGGTTGTGCTGATGGTATATTTTGATCTGTATTCTAAAACAGAACTGTCAGTTTTCTTGCCAAATGTAGGCTCGTGCTTTAAGCAGATGACAAACTATATCTCTTTCCCTTGATACTCTGAATTGGCAATAGAGGCAGCAATATCTTACCCTTTCCTGCCATCCTTCTAGTATTTCAAGCATGTGTTAATATTTCTTTCACTTTTTGCACTCTACAAAGCGTGTCTTCCCTCACAACTAGAAGGCAGCTGGCACCTTCCAAAGCCCATAATGGAAGCACAGGAACTGCAATAGAATATGTATGAGGAAGAAGATAATCTGTCATTATCTTGTGATGGCATGTTCTGGTTTTTCTCTCTCTTCTCCTGCTCCACCCTTACTGGGCTGTTTACTCCAGACTGATTCAAACCTTGTCTGTTTTGCCATTTATCCAGCTGAAGGCAAAGGGAATAGCAACTTAGAGTTGCATCACTGCTTTCCTACGTGCTTATTTTTTCTTCTAGCAATTAAATGGGCTTTTTGCACTTGGACTCAGGAAAAGAATCACGTGCTCTTTATCCCCATAAATGTTGTTGGCTTAACTAATTTTACAACAATAGAGAATGAAATTCTTCCAGGAGGAAAATGAAGCATCTTGCAGTGTGTATGCCTGAAAATCTGAAAGTTATTTTCCACTTGACTCATGATTTAATTTAATTTGATCTAATACCATATTTAATTAATTTATAGTTGTTACTTTTGTGGTAGACAATTATAGTCTGCCTGTATTGTGTTACATACAGTATTTGAAAAAATTGTTGGATTGTCTTGGAATGCTAATTTTGGAGTTAAAATCTCAGCATAGATTGACAAAATCTTGCGTAGCTTTCTGTAGGTGCTAAGGCAGCTCACTGAAAAAGGAGGAAAACCACAATTTTAAGGGAAGTCAGTAACACAACAAGGCCAATAAGAACTCAGTATTTTGTCAGGAATAAAGTGGTAATATTTTTTCTTCTTTCTCCATTCTTCTGATTTCAGTCAAAAGACCATGTATTTATGCTTAACTGCTGAATTGTCATCATTCTGTGATGCATGACCTTTGAAATAAATAGTATAGTAATCAAAATTCTCCTGCATATAGGGAAACTAGAAGGCTGCTTTTTGTCTTGAATTTTTCTGTGCTGAAACATAATGTTTCAGTTCCATTTTGTTATTGTAACAGAGTCCAGGGTTTGTGTTTAAATGGGTGTTATTCTGCTTTTATATGTCTGACCTACATAATATTATGCTAAAAGAAATGAGAATGTTTGGGCATGTATTTGGAGAAGCCAAGAAATTTTAATGTAATGATGATGTAAACCACAGGTTGGTCTTCTGTTGCGGCCTTTGCAGTGTGAGACACTTTGAATTTTTCTCAAGTTTCTATTTATAGTTCAAATATTACCGTTGTATGAAATTTTCCCCAGTATTTTATAACGCAATTGCTGCTGTAGACTTTGACCTCCCCTGCTTAAGCTTGCTTTAACATAATTTTGAGTTCACACATAGTTTTAAAAAATCCCCTAATACTCTAACTGTGCTTTCTGATACTGACTTTGTGCTCTCTTTGTGTTTTGTAGAAAATGTTCCAGAAGAGCTCCGAGAACCATTTTACACAGACCAGTATGACCAGGAGCACATTAAACCACCTGTTGTTAACTTGCTGCTGTCTGCCGAGCTCTACTGTCGTGCTGGGAGCCTTATTCTCAAGAGTGATGCTGCAAAACCTCTTCTAGGTCATGATGCTGTTATACAAGCCCTGGCACAAAAAGGCCTTTATGTCACTGACCAAGAAAAGTTGGTGACCGAACGAGATCTTCACAAAAAACCAATTCAGATGGTGAGTGTTCAAAGGTGGTGTGTTACGTCTCTTCTCTCCATCTGTGTACTCCCAATACCTACAGGTCTGTCTTTTAAAATGCATCATTATGTTGAAGTATTCTTCTCAGGAGTTCAATGGGATTCATTACTGGGAAGTTTATAATTGTTTTGGTTTAGGTTTTTTTTTTTTTCACATAATCAGCTGTCAGTGCAGGTGTGTTTCTTCTGTATTAATGCTGGAATATGCCTATCTTCCTACTTAGCTAAAATGGTACATTTTTAAATAAAGCAGTGACAATATGATCACTTTGATTTCAGTTTTACAGCATTGACTGTAGGTGAATATTTCTGTGTTGGAAATGTTTGAAAACATTATTCTTGGGCAGAAATTTTTGGTTAAAAGCTTGAAAATAAAAAAGTTTTAATGGCAGGCAATTCCACCTAATAACATTGAATAGTCACCTGTTGCACATTAAGTTAATGTAAAACATGCAACAAAAAAAAAATCTTTGCTTTATATAACTGCTAATTAAAACATTAGTTCAAGTGATGAATGATTCTATTAGTAAGCTCCTAAGTTATGAGTTTTCTGCTTTGTTTGGAGCAGAGTTATAAAAAATTACCTGTAAAAAGGATGTCTACATATGTTTGTTTAGCAAATGGCAGTATGATAGAATAAGATGCTAATTTCACTTAAAGTGAAATATTTAAAATGTTTGCCTTTTAAAATTTTATTTAATATTTAATATAGAGAATAAATTAAGTAAACAAAGTGTTTGTGGTCAGTGACCTGTAGCTGCCTCTAGAATGAAGGTGTGGAAATGAATATAGCTATGGTGATCTTAGAGGTGTTTTCCAATCTAAATAATTCTATGTTTCTAAGTGATGCAAAATTTGCAGGATACTTGCAATACTTGTGGGTGGTTAGGAGTGTTCCTAATGTTCACAGAAGTCAAAGCATTTAAGAAACAAACTTTCTGACTGTTTGTTTTTGCAGTGCTTAATTTTCTTCTTGCTTCTGAAGGAAAAATAAGGTTACTGACTTGCATTTATGAGCCTCTGGTTACTCCATTTGATTCTTTTTATTTCATCCCTGTCTAGAGTAGTTGTAAGAGTCATGTCTTCCCAGAGTTCTCAGTTGAAAAAAAAGGTGTCAGTATTACTTAGTTTGGTTTGCTTAAGTTTGATTTAATAATTCATATCACTTAAAATGCATTTCAGTAGTCATTTTTTATTTCCCCCATGCTTGTGGGGCTGTTTGTGTGTTTTCCCAGTGTTGTTTAGGTATAGTCAGGAGGAAGTTATTGATGCATGAACATCCTAAGAGCTGATGTCCCCAGGTTCCGGCTGTGCCCAGGGCACTGGTCCCCACTCCAGTACCAGGAACAGATGGGTGCTCTGTTGCTGTTGTCAGTTCACAGGCAGCTGGGCTGTGACAAGGACAGGGAACACAACTGGCTTGGGCAGAAACACAGCCTTGTCCAAAACAACAGCTACCAAAGAGGTGGCTGTGAAACTGCAGTCTCCATACTAACATCCTGAGCCCAAGAGTTTTACTTTGTCAAACCATGCTCTCGTTCCTATGCAAGGTCCTAGCAGCAGCATTATATTTTAATTGGAAAGCCTCAACCCTTTTCCTTATTATACTATTAGTAAAGTTGGCAGAGAACTTCAAATCTGGCTGTTGCAGTATTGACAGTCTTTTCCCTTAATGCCTTCCAGTACCCTTTCCTATTATTCCATATGTCAGTTTCTACAAGTCTTACAAATTTAAATGTGTATCCTGTTTTAGAGCATGGAATAATTTTTCTTTTTCAGTTATGTAGAACAGAAAGTTTTCATTTGTAATTAACACATATGTTCCTCTAGTAGACCAGATTGTGTTAAACCCATGTAAATTGTAATTTTGAGTAATTTAATAGAACATAGTATGGTTGTCATTCCCTTTGCTAGCCTGTCTTCCCCAGGAATTGGGGAAAGATATTGATGTTTGTTAGTGGATATTTCTTGTTACCTTCTCAGATGTACTGTACTTTCTCTAGCTGAAAAGGGGCAAGTTATAATATAAAATGGAACTATGGAAAGAGATTTGAGTATGGAATGGTTTAGTTTTACACATGTGTTGTAATGTGTGTAGCTGTGGCCAACAGACTTGGAATTCCTTGGGCTGGATGTTTGCACAGTGACGTCTGTGGGGATTAATTGTTGACTTAGTTCACAAGTGACTATTTAGTGAAGCAGGCATTTTGGTCTTCTCTCTCTCTTAGGTGGAACTTTTATTGGAAGCACCTTACATATTTTAAGTCTGAAAAGTCTAGCAAATGGATGTGCTGCTTTGTGCTGGGGTCAGGATAGATGGCACTCTGCTTGTCAGTCACAACTGACTTGTCTGCATTAGTATCTGATTTGAGAGGCTGCAGATGCTGTGTTTGTGTGTTTCTCTGTGTCTGTACATACATGGGTGTATGGATCTGTACAAATCAGTTCGCCCCCGTGGAATGGGGTAGGAAAGAGGCACTTGTGAAATTAACCCATGGCAGCAAAGGCTTCTGTTAAAGCCTCCCCTGTGTGGTCTGATTAATTCTTTTACTCTTTCTCATGTTTGGTTTGTTCACATCCCCTATTTCATTTCTGGTGAAACCAAAAGCTGGGTTATTCAGTGGTATCTCAGTTCCTGTTCTCCATATATTGCAAGATATTAAAACTTAATTCTATGTTTCTTTTTGTTAACTGTGTTTGATAGGATCATCCTGTTTTTAATTTTGGTAGGGGAGGAAAAAAATCAAATAGCATGTTATTTTTCTTCTGGTTGAAATTTATATGGTCTTGGCTCTGCTCTGCTAGACTTCAGACAGTGCAGAAATAGTCTAGAACTTGGAACTGAAAGTGTTGAACCAAGAACCAGAGTATTTTTCTCCTGGCAATTATACTTCTGTATGAAAGGAATTATCTGATGTTTCAGAAGTTTATGGAAGCTAAGTTGTAAAAAAAATTGCAAAGATATTTATGTCAGTTGGCAAGTTCTAATTGCATTAAAAAAAAAAAATAACTGTCTTCAACAGGCACCCCCATATGGAAATGTGAGATTTTGACCTGCTATAGAAATCAGAAATAGCATGAGAATTCAGCATGGCTCTGAAAATTATGCACTAGTTTTCTAATGCTTTTAGCTATAATATGCATAGATCACTGTTCAAGTCAAGCTTAACATTGTTTTTCTATGCTGATGTATTCTTTTAAATTTTGTAATTCATAACATTCATTAACCAAACTGACTTAAACCTTCAAGTGTCAGATACACAAGAGGAAGGCAATTTGGATTTTTTCATATTTTTTTCTCATATAAGCATTGGATCTCTTTGTTTTAAAAACATATATATCTGTTCTTACAGGGTAAGTCAGAGGAGACTTTTATACCAATTTTTCCATTATAACAAGAATTTTATATTAACTGAATAATTTATTTTCCATGTCAAATCATTTTACAAGAATTCTGATATTTAATCAGGCTGGTCACTTGGTATTCATATGGTCTCTTTCAATTTGCTTCAAGTGCAGGGAAGAATAAACAGATTCAGAGAGGAATTAAGAAATGCTTTCCTTCCCTCAAGTCCCTGCAATGCACTTCTGCCATGAGGGGAAAGGAATAGAAAAATCAACATCTCAGTTCACTTTGCAGGGAAACTGAAGTTGCATAACTACCCCAGCAGTGGACTTCTGTCCCTAATGTGACTGGGCCAAAACTCTGAATTTCTGTCTTGAGGAGTAGTAATGTCAAATCTTGAATACTTGTTTAAAACCATTGTTGTTAGGGGGTGTAGAGATACAGTAATATTACAGACTTTTACCAAATTTGCACCAGAAAAATCTGTTTGCCTAAGCTTATTATTGTATATTGATAAAACATTCTCAGCGGACTACAAAAAATAGTTATTAACTTGCAAGGCATTTAAAAGTATTTAGTTCTTAAATAAAATTTAGTGAATAGAAAAAGGTTAGTGAATACCCTGTGAATAAATATCCAAGAAAATATGCCATACAAATATTTTTTATATTTTCAGCTTGGGAAAGTATAAAAGCCATGCTAAGCCTAATATAATCGAAAAGCATAACTTTTGTCAAGAGTTGAATTCTCAATTCAGAAAAAATGTTGCAAGAAAGTCAACAAGCTGAGCAGCTACTTTAAACTTACACCCATGTATCATTACTATCATTAATCAGGTAACACCTAAATCCTTCATAAAATTCTACAATTTTCAGCCAAGGTGGAAAGGGAATGAGAGGCTCTTGCAAAACCCCAGCAGTAAGTCCATAATAGCCGGTAGGAATAAAAATTGCTACTTCCCTAATTCTGAGGCATTATTTGTTTGTATGGGGTTTAAATATAAAAATTAGTCTGCTTTCATGCAAGTTGTATATCCATTTAGCTGCAAATTGCCTTATTCCTTGAAGAAGTCTTGTGAGGAAGTCTGGCAGTAATTCCTCTGTAGCAGTTTGTGCATCTGGACTATAGCTGAGGTATAATTAGGGGTGCCTGTATTAGCTAGTTAATAGTCATCAGGAGTGCATGTTTGGGGCAAACACCTGTATTTCTTCCAGTTAGTGCTCTCGTGCAGTCATTTGTGCTTCCTGAGATGCCCCCAGCTGTGTGGGGGCATCTCAGGAAGCACAAATGAAGTTTTTTTGAGCATGTAGCCTGAAAGCCGGGCTCTAGGATCACACCTATGGTAGCCCACCTGCCAAGGAGTACTCATTTCTCAGGACTGGAGCACAGCTGACTGAAGTCCCTGAGGAGGGAGCAGAGGTAACTCCAGGGACCTTTGCACCAGTTTTGCCTTTCTGTTGTGCAAAACTGATTGCAGAGTTAATCACAGCCAGCGAAACTCCTGTGGAAGGCAGGAGGACTGGGGGATTGATAGTTCTAGGTGTGTATGTACCCACAGCCAGAACCTGGCTCTCTTTCTGGATGAGATAACAGACAATAAGTAGTTAACTCATCCTGCAACCCAGACTTTTGGTCTCCCTGGCAGACTGCATTCATTGGAAATGACAGTGCCTTTCATCAGCAGTGTGTTTCTCCTTGAGGAAGGGCTGCAGCGGCTCACCCGGTTACTTGCAGCTACATGCTGCAGTCTCTGCACTTCCAGGCTGTACAGCTCCTTTTACTCTGGTCTGGAAAGCAGTACAACATGTACTAAGCACTTCACAGAACAAAGAAGTAAGATGTGGTTTCTGCCCTGAAGATTTTTTTTTTCTGGTTTTAGGCATGATGCAACAAGTTTCCATTCCATGCTATTGCAAATTAGTTATTAGATGAAGACATATAAAAAGAATTTGCAGTTACTTGACTTGAGCCCATAGATACCATAATTTGTTAGTTAAAGCACCAGATTCTAACTGCCTTGTGATATATCTTTGATAGTATGTTTCATAGAAGATTAAAATAATAAGCAAATATAGTGGTGAAATAGAACCTGAGTTCGTTGAGTCTGATGTGCTGTGTAGAACCAGTCTGCTGTGGGTTTGGGCTGGGAAAATGTAATCTTTAGAGGTTCCATATTGTTTGTTCCATTTCTAGTCTCATCTCTTCGCATGCATTCCTCATAAGGTTCTCATTTGCTTGAAAATAGGGATCCAGTATTTTTACTGGATTTACTGTGTCAAATACACCATCCCACTTCAGTCAGCAGTGCACTAACACCTGTTTGCCACAGTAATGTTGTACCAGGCTCCCTCACACACAGGGTGCCAGTCCATGCTTGGGCCACAGGAGCTGCTACAGCTCTCCACAGAGTTCATTCTGCACTTACCATTTTAACTTAGAACCTAATGTCCTATTAGCTTTTTTTTCAAGCAATTTTTGTTGACTCATAGCCTGAGTATTTTGTTTTGCTTGCTGCTTGTATTTAATTATGTTTTTCTTGTATGTAGAAAATGCTTTATTTCTGTGTCTTGGGATGTTTTCTGCAGTATGTTTACCTAGAATTTAGTGAGTGCAAAACATGCAGGTTATCAGTGTGAGTTATAGTAGGCTTTGTTGTACTTCTGTATATCCATATCAGAAATTAGTGGAAGACTTAGATAACCACAAAGGCCTCTGCAACATTCTTTGGGATTTTATGGAATGCTGTCTGCTCAACTTGAGCACAAAGTGTGGCAACTAATGTGGAAGGTAGCAAAGCTACTGATGCCAAAGTTGTGTCTATAAAGAACACAAAGGAGGGATGCTTTCCTGATCTTTTCCAGCAACTCTAATGCTAAAAACCCTAAGGCTTTCTACGATTTTTCTAGCTTTAATTTTAGTTGTTGTTTTTTGTGTGTGTTTTTTTTTGTTTTTTTTAATCCAGCATCCTTAATTTCAGTAGAAAAATCTATGGTAGTGTTTTGGTCTTAGGGTTCCAGCACTGTAGCTGGAATATGCTTTTGAATATGCATTTCAAACTTGCATTACTAAGGATTCTTGCCTAGGAGGTAACTAAATCTGATTGTTCTTTTTAACAGTTCTTGTTAGATTGATTTCAATTGTGCAGAGCTATTGAATAAACTATGCTGCTTGTATTGCCTTGAAAGTGCCTTCTCAGAACCACCATAAAATCCCTGGTGGATACAGATGTTTACAGAGCTGCCCTTATACTGGCCTTTGCCAGTTGAACATAGTAGGAAATATTTAGAAATAGCTGCACATCATGCTTAGTGTAATGTAAAATTGTGGTAACTACATTTAATCTTTTACTAAAATGAGGAGAGAATATTGCAATATGTCTTCCAAACGAAATACATGATCTACTAAATCAAACTGCTGCTTTTGGAATAATGACAGGAAATTAAATGAACCTCAAGATAAGGTAGTACCTCCCAAAGTCAAGTCTCATGCCTCTCATGAGAAAATAATGCAATGCATTATTATTGTCTGTTGTCTATCTTGTTCACTTCCTTGCAAAATAGTTGTTCTTTTGCCTTGAACAAACTCAAGGTTTGAATCAAAGAGCTTCTGATTGTGTTCTTAGTTACTATTCCATCTTGTGGTGCTTTTAACCTGCAGGGAAGGGAGAGGTGGAGAAGAAGGAGGTGATGCTGGTGATTTAATTAAAAAAACCCAAAACAACCACCTGAGAACAGACCAAAATCCACTCCTGAAGCACAAAAAGAAAACCAGTTAAAAGGAGGAATAAATTATGAAAGAAATATATCATGAATTAAGCCCATAAAGAATGCCAGATACCATGTATGAAATGCTTTCTAAAAAGGTCAGGAAGTATTTTCATTAACCTTGAAATAGGGACTATTTTGTTAAACACAGTTTAAGAACATTTTCTTCTCGTTTTAATGCACTGCTGTGTAGCATGGCTTTTGGCTGTTGTTTGCTGCTGTGAACTTTCTTTGTATCTTTAAATATGTGAAAAGGTTTATTTAAATAAATGTTTAGGAATGGTCTTTCTTCTACTGGGTTAAGTATATTTTGGAGCACACTAACTGAGCTATTAAGAAAAGATGTATCTGTGAATTGTTTTACAGACTACCTAGAAGGAATTTCTTCATCAGTTTGTTTGAATCATGGTAAGGAAGAGAAATCCCTTGTACTGGCTAGCACAAAGCTAAAAATCTTACATGATTGTAGCAGGCAGTTGAAGAGCACTGCTTTCTTCCTATTATGGAAAATAGTGAGCAGCTTTTAGCAGGAGGTGTGGGTCTATCATGTAAACATAAGGAGAGCTTCACTACCAGCTCTGTGTAGTACATACACACAGCAACAAGGGGACAAAACCACACTGACTGCTGAAGGAATACAGTTTGTACTCCCCAAAATGCAGCAGCTGCTCCAGTCTAGTACAAAAGAACATTTTGAATCTGCATTTGTTAATCTGCACACATAATCCTGGCAATCTGCCTGCCTTTATCAGCAGAGAACACACTCTGTCATCAGAATAGATGTATCATAACAAAATCTTTGTTCTTACAAACTCTATGGAATTTAACATTATTAGATTTTCTTTTCCTGAGGTTGAATGAACAAAATATCTTAAGATCTCCATAGTATGTGTATTATTATGTGACAGTTAGGGAAATGCTGTAAATAACTATGTATGTCCATTGTTTATAGGAACTGGTAGGTTTATATGAACAAGTAAAAAATTGTGTTACCTTGCAGACATGTATCTCCAAATCAGCCAAAGCAAAATCCAGTAGAATTTGTCCTATGTAAATAAAACAAGATTTACATTAAAAGATTATCTGATAACTTGTTGAATAGTTTGTTTTAAATTGACTATAATAGTGTTCTGTAGGAAACTATCTAATATAAATGTAGATGATGTTCAGTTTTCCCTGATGTATCAGAAGGTCATGAGGAAGTATGTCTCCCAGTATATTTCTTTGCCTTCCCAAACCATAAATCTGAGACCAGTGGAAAAATTAGTAAAGTGTATGTTAGAAAGAAATGCGGCGGCTTTATGATTTTAGAATAATGGGAAAAGTTATCTTCAGCACAATTTATATAATCATCTAGCAGTAGCCAGAGATCCAAATCAGTCAGCTGTCAAGACTGATGACATCCCTCTAAAGCTGAAATGGCAAGAGCTTTTATAAGATCTAAGTTGGGTGTTTGTAATACAATTTAGAAGACACAGCAGTCAGTATTTATGATATAAGTATATACAATGTAAAGTGTATGTTGAAATTCTTTTAACTGTTTGATTTCATAAAGAAATGGCAGGTTAAAAATATTATGGCCTTTAAAAGAAGAAAATTACAAGAAAAGCAGAGAGAATATGTAAATATTGGGTAAACATGTAATGGGTCATCAGGTTAATTGTACGTGATGGAATTATAATGTATAATATATAATATATATCATGTAATATGAAATCTCATTATATAGGAACATGTTTCTTAAATATGAAACAGATATATCTGTTACATTATTAAAGGATACTCATATATTGAAGTAAAGTGCAGTAAGTGGTATTTAGGCAACAGACCACTGCAGTAGGTGCCAATTAAGTGCTGTTGAAAGATAGATAGCATTTTCTCCCTGTTTGTCAATAGCATTTATTCAAAGGTGTAGTTACAGCAGTTGTACCACTTCACCCTCTTTTTACTGATGCTGGCCTGCTGACCTGCAAATTATAAATTGTTCCTGGGGTTCTGGGGCAATTATTTTGCCATATCAGCTGTCAAAAGTACCTTACCATCAGAAAGAAATTTACGGAAAAGGAGACTTCTAAAATATATTATGTAGTATCGACTCCTTAATTTCTACTGTTCATGTGTGAACATGAGCAGTTTATTGCCTTCCTTTTTGTGGCAGCTTTTATGTGTGGGCAGGTAATGTTGTCTCTTGAACCCTTTGTTCCCCAAATTTTTTCTTCATTCCAAACATCCTCCATTTCATGGCTGTATTTCTTGACACGTTGTGCTGGAAACTGGACCCAGGATTCCAAGTGACCTTGTCAGGGCTTTGAGGGCACTTGGCCTGCGGGGTATTTTTGTGAGCAAGAGCCTGCAGGTGACCCATGTGTGTGTCAGCTGCCTGTCCTGCAGTGACATTGCCAGTTCAGGTGGTGACAGTCTCTAACCTCAGATCATGCCTGCTGACCAGCGATTTACTTATGTGTTCTTTCCTCCAGTGCAAAAGGTTAATACAGACTTTTTTCTGACTCTCTTCTCCGTCATATGAAGATTAATTTGGAACTGATTATACCATATGTTGCTGAAACAGGCTTTGGTGGAAAATACCCTGCACTTGATTTCCCTTCTTAAGGGCACTCTGTGAGGTAATAAACATTTGTAAAAGCTTCCTGGTCTATTACACAGAAAGAATTGTGTAAATCCCACTGGTATGTTTCTGGGGCATTGTTTTGCCAAGACAGCCAATTCACTTTGAAGCATGGACTGAAAAAAAAAAAAAGGTTAGAGTGAATTACAGGACTCTGCCAGGTTACATCCTATTACATAGAAGGGAAACAATGAAATGGACAGAAGGTTGATTGAAAGAAAATTCACTTCACAATTATAAATGTTTTACTTTTTTGGTTGTTTCTTTTCCTTACCCCTTTCTTAACTTCCCTGCTCCTAAAGCAAAACCAAACCATCTAATGGTACTTAGAAGTTCACTGTTAAGACAGGTGTGTTTATGTGTGAGGTTAAAATAATGTTGTGACTTCCTATAGAAAGATTGTACATTAATGTAGTTCAGTATATCATTTTGTCTGGGAATTCTCATAACTTCTGTGTTGATAAATTCTTTATGGTAAGATGTATCTTATAAGGTAGATAATTACAAAGGATAAACTTATTCCAACTCCTGCTTTTAGCTTTTCTTTAGCCACAGGAAGAAATACAAAGAACACCTAACTTATGCAGTTGGGAAGTAAGTAGCAGGGTAATACTGAAGTTGCTAAAGAAATATGTATACATGCTACCAAAGAACTGCTGGAGAGAAACAAATCCTGATTCTAAAAGTATGATGCATATGTATTAAAATTCTTATTTTTCCAGGTCAAAGCTTTGGAGGGGGAAAAAAACCCCAATCCTCCTGAAGTACTATGTACTTTCAACAACAGCAGCAAAATACTTATATGCCTCTAAGCAGTGAGGGATAACTTAGCTGGTTTTCCCAGAGCATTGGGAAACTGAGAACTTATATAATGGGCTACATGTACCTTGGTATTACCTTGTACTGCTTGTGGGGGAAGGAGAAAGATAATACAGCCTTGCTTGTTCTAACAAGATCTAATGACTTAACACATTTGTGCTCTTGTCATATCTATGGCTGTAGTGTCAATTATTTTATGTTCCTTTTCTTAAACAACTTTAAACTTTCCTTTATTAAAGAAGGCAGTACCTTTCTGATTATTGTAGCTTGCCTTTTTTCAGCTAAGGTGGGACCTTCCATTTCTGTGGGACTTATTTCTCTCTTCTTACCCTTCCAAATTTAGAGGGGGAACTGATTACTCCTGTCATTCATCATTTTCCCACAAATTTTGCCTTCTCTTTAACCCTGATCAGTGATGAGTTTTCCTTCCAGGCCACTGGTAAAAATAGTAAGAGATGGTGAGCTGATAACTCATTCATGTGGTGTTTCTTGAAAAATTCACCAATTCATGGCTGATTCTATGCTCAGGGCTGCACTATAAATCAGTTTAATGTATGCAGAATTAAGAAGTCTCTTTAATCAGAATGTATTAGTATCAAGTTAGATGCCTTACACTCATAATAAGTCTTGCACTTTTCACTTATATTTATACGTGAATTTAGAAAGTGTCTTAAATTCTGTTAGTTATTAAGTTGGCATGTGTTCATTTATCATACATAAATCAAGCTGCTTGTTGACTCTGAAATTATTTTACATGAGATCAGAAGAAGGATTTGGGGCATTAAAATTACTTGTATTGTCTGCTTATTCTCAAAAAAAAATCAATTGTTTCATGTCTTCTAATCTTTTGGAATGTCCCCAGTGTTCTTAGACTTATTGGAAGAATAGCTCAATGTGTACAGATTACCCCTCTTTAATCCTTTTGTAGTTTTAAAAACATAGGGTTTTTTTCTTTCCCTGTTTGCTCCAGACTGAGATGAAGATTTAGGTTAAGCATGAAATTGGCAGACTTGCAGATAATCCAAATACTATCAAAAATTAATATATTTTCTAGAAGACTGAATTAGAACTATCTTTTAAAAAGGGAAATACACGACTAGTGTGAGCTTGCAGGTCAGTATGTTAACTCCTAACAAAACAGATACTTCTCTGTAGGCCAGTATTTCCCACCCTGTCCTCAGTCATCAAAGAAAGGAGCTACAAGCTGGCTTTCTAAGGCTGAAACCTTGGGAGGCAGCACAGAAGCCTGTCAGCACTCAGGTGGTTTAAAAGGTGCTGTGTTTAATGGTATAACTGCATGTCTCTCCTGCCACTTACATCACTTTTTCCCTGTATGAAGAAGCTCTTGGTTCATAATTACTTTTAGGTAATGTAAGCTGCCATCTTGATGACTAAATTAAGGATAAATCATGCAAGACTGCTTTCATATTATTCTAAAATATATTCTATTTTGACCATATTGTCACTTTTGTTGTCTTGTCCAAATCATAGTCTTCTAAATGGTGGGTTGTGATTTTTTTCCTGACAGTTATTTTATCTGGAAAAATACCTACCATTCTTCCAGTACAACTGCTGACTAATTTTTCCTTTTAGTTTTCCTGATGGCATATACTGCTGATTTTTTATTCTTTGCATTGCTTCTGTACCTTTCCCAAATCTTCTTTGAAAAGAATTTAAAATATGATCTGAATTTGCAAGTTTAATCCTCGTCCAATGACGTTTTAGTTTTGTCTTTTGTTCTACTTAGGGATGGCCTGTATCTCTCCACAGCTGGTTATTTATTTTGCAAATTCTTCCTTGTACAAGTTCTTACAAGCATATTGGAGATGGCTGCTGGACTAGAGGAGAGTGAGCCAAATTCACTCCTTTGCCAAAGGGAAGGCTGAAGTGCAGACCAAATAGCTGTGGACTCTGATGAGCTTCCTTCCTGAGCCAACACATACTGAGAATAGTTCAAGGAGCCCTTCAGGATGTAGGTCTGGAGAAAAAAATGTGAGAGATTAGAGGGTCTAGGAGAGGAACTGGATCTTCAAGGGGACTTAGAGTGATGGCTGGGTGAGAGAGGAAGGAAGTTTCTCCAGAGACTGGAGCTCACAGTTTATCAATTCACAAAGCATTGCTGATACAGAGCAACTTAACTTCTTCCCACTCTGCACCTTCTTGTTACTAACAGATAATCACAGCCAAGTGCTGGAGGTGTTTCCCCAAAGTGCTTCTGTTACTCTTTCAAAAGGACATCATCAATCTGTGACAATCCCAATAAAGCAGAGACTTCCAGATCTGTGTGTAGGCATGATGTGATAAAGCCTTATTGCTGGGAATATCTTCTTCCAGAATGGGGATAATTTTTTTTTTCTCCCACAGTGTAACTCCCACCACTCCTCCTCTGCTTCTTGCAACAGCATCAGGATACATGGTGCTTTACAGATTAAAATAATACACTGTTAATTTGTTGGCAACTAGACGCGCCATTATCTCCTACTTTTTTGTCATAATTTCTGGGAGCAAAATAATGAATTGATATTGGAGTAAGAAAGTACTGAAGAAAACTATGGGAATAAAAATTGAACTTTTTATATAATTTAACCTCTGTATTTACTGCTGTGAAAAAGCATGTTACAGTTGGCCTATATTTACAGAAACTGTTTTTGCACTCTTACATATTTCAGATGCCTTTTTAGAGGATGCAGTTACTTGCATTTGCATAATCAGTACATGTATGTACATATATATATATATATAAATTGATGAGGTTTTGAGGTGAAATTGGAAAGCTTGGTGGGTCACTTGTTTTCCCCTGTCATGAATATCAGAATGCAGTACATAGTGCTTAAGGTAGGGCTACTTATTATTTCAGTGAAATGTTTATTAAATTAATCACATGCAGGATAAAATGTGGAGGCTGAGTGAGAAGACTATAAAATCAGGTCTACGTGTGTGTCTATTAGTTATTTATTTATGTGAAAGGATTGTTTGTCTTTATCTCATCAAGCAGCATGTTTTACTGTAAGTATATAACATTATATTTGCAAATATGAGTGCATTCAGTCCTAGACAGTACATTCTTTATCAGTAATTAGAAGAGAATTTACCTTGTTTCATCCAGCGTCTTGTTGAAGTACCAGGATGTAACAGCAACTTTTAATGTTGGATCAGGGCAACAAAGGAATGAAAAGGTCATCATATAGATACATAAAATATAAAAAGTTGAACAGGACTTGTTAAGCAAATGGCTGGTGTTTGTAATGGTTGATTTTTCTATAAAACTGATCCGTTTAAAACCTCAGTTTTTAATACCAATATCAGTATCTATAGAAACGGAATTGAAGATATTATTTATATATTTAACTGCGCAGGAAAAAAAGTTTAAAAAAATTACTGGCAGTGCCAATACTGGAAGTGGCATCTTCATTTGCAGTCTTGGAACTCTGGCAAAAGCATGGCATTAGTCTCTAAATGTGACAGCCTGTCTTGTTCATATCTCAAAGGGATAATGCTGTTTGAATGACTGATTCATTCTCATTAAGGCCTGTTGCAAACATCATTTGCTGTGTGTATTTAAAGCCACCCTGACATCTCATTCCTATAGATATATTGGTGTGTAAATGTGTATATGTAAAAAAATGTGAGAGTTACTGAGCCAGATCTACAGGAAGGGAAATAAGACATTTAGAATGTAGAATTAAGATGAAGACAGCATTCAAAATAACTTCTCTAGTCAGTCACTGATAAAGCTCATGTATCCAAAAGAATCTATAGTTTATGTAAAGAGAATCCCAGTATAGTTAGTTAGGGATTAATTCAAAAGTCATTGCATTCTATCATTAATCAATGATAGAAGTATTTTAAAGAGTACCCAAGTAAAAGGTTTGAAGAATCACTATTACCATGCCTTTTCTTTATTTTGCACCATTTCATCGTTGTGGCTTTCAGACGGGTCAGTGTGGCTCTGGGAATGGGTCTCTGAACAGCCCCCTCTCTTCCCAGGGCCTCCTGCTCCAGCCTGTCCTGGCACACAGCGCTCGGCCCCGGTGCTGCTCAGCCTGCTGGGATGGAGCTGGGAGCACCTTTCCTGTTGGGCAGCTGCACATCTGGCATGGCACAAGGGACTTGCAGGCTGTAATGAAAGGAAAGAAGTCAGGGATGTTCATGTTCCTCTTGTCTGTAGTAGTGCCTCTCTGCGCTTCTTCTTTGGACATGCAAAACTGATTTTGTTTTGTCTTGGTTTTTCTTCAGTACGGGCAACTTCTATTAAACATTTACTTTGGTTTGGATTTGATAATGCCATTTGAACTATCCAAATGATGTAGCAAGTGTTACACCATACACTCTTTGATGGCTGGTATTTGTTTTGCATCCAAGTGCAAAGAGGATGAATGGGAAGAGTTCCAGACACAACAGAAAGCATGGATACTAATGTGAATATTCCTAACAGTTTATCCTAATAGTTTTTGTATTTGTCCTTTTTCTTTGCAGCAATGTGAACATATAAAATTGTCTTTCTGAAGTGAAACTTTTTTTAAAGTGAGGATTACAGGTGCATGTGTGATTGTTCCCCATCAATATGATTGTGAATTAGTTCTTCACTCATGAAATACCCCAGTGTCTGTACCCACCCCTTTAATCTGTCACGGGGTAATAAAATAATGAATTAAATCAACATATCCACTGTAGCTGCATTATATACACAGAGTACACATTATTTACTGGAAGCTAAAATACCACAGAGCCCTCTGTTCAGGGAGAAAACATGTGTACATTCTCCTGTAGGCTTGGCATTCCTCTAGCCTGGGTTCCTCTTTATAATACCTCTTGCCTTGCTTGGAGTGTATCCAACACAGAACTTCAAATAATGATAATTCAGAAGTAACATGTCTGAAAATAGCAACTGTTATGTGTCTAAGTATGAATAATTAACATTTCTAAGCAAACCTTAAATTATCTAAACTATGTTTTAAAGTACATTTTAAAATACTGACAAGTTTTCATGTTTAATGTAAAGTTCTGCACTGTCTTTCATATCTCTAATGTGTACTGCAAGAATTTTTGTTGGCAAAATTGCTTACTGACTTGGGCTTGTCATATGTCTGGATGATCAGGAAGATGCTGAAATATATCCTGCCTATTAGCTGGGACCAATAATACATGTCCTGTGATATTTCTTCTACAGTGAGAACTGCATACCAGCTTGTCTAATAGTGCCCATTCCATCTTGTTCTATCACAGTATTGATTTTTTTCTTTTTCAAATACTACAGATTGACAGCCAGCTTTTTATGTTTGATAAATTTTTCCTTTGGGTATTTTAGGTAACATAAGTTACAGATACTGCCTGCAATTCTGAAATAACACACTTGAAGCCAATGATTTTAAATTGATTGCTGAAACGTCCCATAATGTGTCTCACTGTAGTTCAGCCAAGTTTCTCAGTAATCGTCCTTTTCCATTTACGGATTATGGGATTTCAGAGTTTGGATGCTTGAAAAGAAAGAACAGATGTCAGGCAATTTCTAATTTTGATGAGAAGGAGGTTTGGAAAAAACCCAAGCGAACCACAGACATGAAACACAGAGCAAAATAAGGCATTTAGAAATTAAGAGAAAAATAGAAAACAACAATTTATAGTTTTCTTTGCTTTACTCAGTCCAATCAGAAAAAACATCAATTAAGTCCTTGCAGCAGTACCTCTCCAGGGATTTTGGCCTGGCTTGATGTCATTCCTCAATGCTTTTACCAGCTTCTTTTCCACCTCATGAAAAAAAACCCTGTTTTTAGTTCCTCCAAATGTTCAACAGCCAAACTGCCCAGCAGAGATTTTTGTTCTGTGGTTTTACACTTTTGGCTGATGAAACAATGCTGAGAATCAATGGAACTGCCTGAATCTTGCACAGGGCCTGCACTGATCCTTGCGTGGCACTGTGTGGGTGCTATTCATGTTTACAGCTGGTGGTCTCTGAATCCATTGTTTAAGGACAGCTATAAAATACTTCCCAGCTCCTTCCCTCCTTCATCTTCCCTCTTCTTTCCAATTCACAAGGTGAGGTTCATGTATGGGGCTCAATGCTTTTGCCAAAGGGAAGATTTCATCATGTGAAGGGCTTGTGTGGTTTCTGGACAGCATGCAATGACATATCTTGTGCTTGTAGCACAAGGTTTCAAATACTACTGTTGGTATTTATTGGTATTCTTGTAAGCAAAGGAAGTACTTACAATCTAGTTATTGCCATCTTGAGTAATCATATGGAAAATAAAGGGATAGGAGCTAGCAGTTCTCCCATTTCTGCCTTGTGATTTTCTCTTCAGTTGGTTTCTCTGTTTTGTTTCATTTATGACCGTGCTCTTTTACTCAGCTTGCCTTAGTTGGGGGAGGGATATTTTGCCTAAGAAAATGATTGTTTACTACAATGTGAATAGGTTACTGCTGCAGCTGACTTCACTGTTTCAAGAGCTGCTAATTATGCAACACCTCCTGGAATAATAACATTATAAACCAAAAATGCATGAGGAATGAGAACACGATCGTGTGGTTTACTGTTTTAATCTTTAAAAATACTTATGAACTGGCAGTTATTTCATTACCAAAGAGAGGTGGAGGAAGGAGACTTTCCAATTCATTTCCCTGAAAAGTGCTGGTTCACAAACAGATTCTTGTGAAGGATGAGAATGGGCACTGTTTTCCCTTGCTTGCCAGTAAACTAAGAAGTAGCCTCTAGTTCACAGTGGTCTCTATCTTAATTCTTTGGGTAAAACATTTTAATAGTTTCTGTGCATAGGCTGCAAGCTGATTTCCCATTTCATTTTTCAAAATAAAGTTTTCTTTAAGAAATTGTAACTCCTGAAGATGGTATCATACTGATAACTACATTTCATTCCTTTACCCAAGTAACTTTCAAGAAAAGCTTTAGTTACTATATCATCAGCCTTCCCATTTTTGTGAAACGCTGATAGGAAAACAATCCACTGCCTTATTAGTATGCTGCTTGAATTCCAGATTTTTTTTAAGTAGAGTGATAGTTGGCAACTGCAGTCCTTCTTGTAGGTATGCTGTCCTCAGCACAGCCCTTTGCTGGGTACCAATCTGCTCCTTTTGGTCTGCAGCAGTTCCTGATGCAGACAGCCTGGGTATGAGCCTGTGCTTAGCAGAAGCTTATGGTGATGGAGACTACTGCCAGATGTCCTGCAAAAATCTGCTGCAGGAGATGAAGTGGACATCCTTGGGTCCAAGTAATCTATTAAAAAGGATTATTGGTGCAGCACAATCTTTATGAGGGCATGCAGATTGCTCTTTCTTAAGAATAAAGAGCATTCCTTAGTACAGTTGCTTTGAACAATGAAAAAAACAGCTCTTAAAGTTTACAGTAAAGCAATTGTTTCACACCTCTGTGTGCTTATGTGAGAGTCTTTCTCTGAAGAACCTATACTCTACTTCAGAGGTTCAAGATCTGTCCTAGAGTTGGGTGTTTAGTTAAGATTAACCAAACAAGTGGAAACACTTTTGAATATGTTTATTGAAACAACAATAAAGTACCTTTCCCACTTCTGCTGTAGCATCACTGTAGGCCATATCCTTGTTTAGCAGCCACTGTTGTGGCTGGCCTGTCCTAATCCTTTAATAAGTAGATGAAAAAATGTTGGTCAGCTGTCTGATTTAGTAATGCTATTAGTCAGCAGCTTGTCACTTGCAAGGTTTTACTACATTAACAGCCATAGAGAAACAGATTTCTTGTGATCAGTATAATTTTGTGTGTCCGTTTAAATTATTTAACACTGCTGATAGAGTTCATTTAAAGTAGGAGACTAGGAAATTTCTTTTGACCTTGGCTGTTATTTTAGCAGAAAATTTTTGTCCAGGTCAAATTTTATCCATGTCCATATCTGTGTTATGGTTTATAATTGTGGTATTCCTAAAAACCTTTGAAGAAAAGGTCAAATAACTCCTATCCTTAATGTAATTGCCATTGCAGTCATGAATGTGATGACCTTATTTCTTTGCCCTTGTATGGTTAATAAAGAAACAGCAAGGAAATTATCAGGAGCCTGTTCATATACAAATGCAGGAAGATTTCAAATTATGTTCTCACATAAAAATTGAAACTAGTTTTTTTCATTTTGAAGATAGCATGTTGAAATGAACATGCATGTTTTGATTTCTTAAGCCAGTATTTTGCTAGATTAACAAAGAAAGCTAAGCCTAACAAAGATTCTCATGTTTAAAATAGATTTTTGTGTACCAGCAATTTAACAAAAAACACAGAAGCTTTTCAAAGGTTCTTCAGCAGCAGTTTTGTAAAAATACAGTGATATTTGATGTGTGACAGAATGAAGCTGTCCCTAAGTCTTGGATGCTTACATGTCAAAGGCATTAGCTTCAATACTACATTTTTTTTTCTGTATCTAGGGTGCTGAATAATACACATTTCCTCCATACATTATAAAAATACAAATTTGGACCAAGAAGGATGGTAACTCTCAAAAACAGAGATGGTTTTTTGCAATAAAGCACCCCAAATATCTTGTTTATTACTGAAGTTGTTCGTAAAATGCCTTCCTGGAGAATTTAAGTCTGTGTTTCCAGTTTTATATTGTGACAAGTGTCTTGCACAAGTTCCAGCTGGGAGTCACATTTCCTGAGGAAACTGAGTAGAATGTAGGAGTTAAAAACATAGCCTGGAAGGTCAGTCCCAGAACTGTGTGGAATTCAGTTGGAGATTTCCATTGATAATTTGGCCCTACTTTGATCCTCTTTTGGTTTGGGAAATGAGGGAAAGAACCACAGATAACTTCACCTCCTCTTTTGTAGAAAAGCAATATTTCTTGTTTACCTTTTTAATAAACATAATGATATTGAGTGTTCAGTTTCTGAAACAGATTAATTGAACAAACCAGTATATTGTACTATTTATCACTGCAATTAAAGCATCATTAGTATTATATGCAGACAAGCTGGTTATTACAAATCAGTTAATCAGAAACCAAGGATGTATATTTGTTAAATATTGAGAATTATGTGAAATATCATGTTCTGTATTACTTCAGGTGATTTTTTAGTAAATTATTATTGTAATATCAAGTTGATTACATGTATTTTATCAAATGGGTATTTTACATCCATTCAAGTCTTTAAACCTTCTAAGGATTGTGAGATAGAGGGTGTGAGTAATTAACTAGTTTGAGCCAAAAAAAAAAAAGATTAAAAAAAAAAAAGAAAAAAACAAAACTGAAATGCAGGTAAGTCAGAAAGCATGTGATATCAGTTACTTGGGCTGAAAAAGCTGCTATTCAGAACTGGCTGTCAATATTTAACTGTCAAACAGATGAACTAGAAGTGTGTGGTGCAAAGTTGCAGAAGTAGTCTGCTCTGATCCCAGACTGAGCCATGGCTCAGGGAGGCTTTGTCAGTGGGGCTTGCAGGATGCTGAGGCTCAGTGCTGGGCTTCATGCACTGGAGAGCACATCCCTCTTTCCTTTTCCAGTCTCATCTCCATGAATTAATACCTCAGCCCTACACATATATTTTATTTTGGGATCTCTGTCTCTTTTTCTCTTTGCCAAACTTCCCCTCTTATGTACTTCTATACAATAGAACCCAACCTATCACCCAACTCCAAACTCTTCACCCCAAATTCTGTAGAAATCTGCTTTGTCTTGCTACTGCTCCTGCTTGTCCGTGAGTTCTCCAGCACTCCTAAGGCTGGGTTCCTTCAGCAGATGTTCTGAGACAAATGTGCTTTGATATTTCCTGGTGATAACTGCCTCTGCAGGTGCTAGCTGAGCTGCCAGAGAAGTTAAACCAGTGGTTTTGATGTCATTCCTATGCAGGTATGAGTGAGTCAGGAAGAAGGAACTACTTTTTTTGATATATGGATAAGACAAAGCCTTGTTTTTCTTTTTCCCACTCCTGTGTTCTTCAAAGAGTGGAGCTTGCTGTGAAAATAAGAAATTCATATTATATTTAATACAATTACTGCTCGTTCTTGGTTTGAACCAGCATAAGACAAGGATGTCAAAACAGGGGGTGTCCCGACCAGAGAGTACTTAGCATTGACTCCAGGATGCAGAAGGCATGAAAGACACTTCATTATTAGAAATCTACAGTTCTTACAGGAACAGTGATGGACCTAAGACCTGATTGGTCTTAAAGTGAAAACCTCTCACACTGTTGGCAAGCTATCAACTGCACACTCTAGCAAACCATATCTATAAACTATGGTTACAGAGAGAGAGATAATAATTGTTTGAATTCTTTTCCTCTAAGATTCCCAGGCTCAGTCTGTGAGAAATTATCTCTGTTCTTTCTTTGACTGAACTGAGAATATCCACACAAGGAGACAATGCACATAAGTAATTTTTGTACGAGATTTTTGAGTTGCTTTATCTGGACAGGATTTGACAATACGTTCTAGGAAAATCCTGAATTATCTGCAAAAACAAAGTCCCCTGGGAAATTTGAGGCTCTTGCTATTTACTTGTTGAAATGTGTATAACTGTCTTACCAGTTATCCTGTGTTACTTTTTTACTTTAGTTTAAACTATTTAACTATCAGTATTTATCTTTGAAGCTTGGAGTACTTAGCATAAAGACACTGAAGTGCCTTTGTGGTTTTCACCATTAGGCACTTGATTCTCCCAGTAAATAAGAACAGGCAACTTGCAATTGGTAAGTATATGTAAAAAATTCAAAGTAGGTCGTGTGAAACTATGAAATAAGTCAAAATTCAAATAATGTGATGAATGCCATTTGCTGGTTCTTGATTCCAGTGTGTGTTGTGCAGGTACTTTGTTTCACTGTGTCCTAGAGTAGGTCAAAGTCTCGCTTGGCTATGTCATCCAGAAAATCTGGGAATCTCTGTTAGGTATTTCATTAGGATTGAGTTAGTAGATCAAATTATGAAGTTCCCTAATGAGCATAATGAGGAAACCTTAAGTCAAACTTATAAGTGCTATCAAAATACTTAACACGGCCAATGTCTGTACCTGAGAAATCCTTTATGTAGAAGTGAATTACTCTTCTTGTGTCAGATGTGTATAGTCAGCCCAACAATGATTTCTTAATATATATATTCATATAATAGATTGCTAAATTTTAAAAGTTAACCAAATAGAGAAGGCTATAAAAATATTGAAGGCAAAAAGCATTCCCTCTGCGTTGCAGAACCTGTCTCAAGGTGTTTAGCATGACTCAGTAATGCCTGTTCTTGCTGAGTAAGCACCCTATGAGAGTCAAGCCCTTGTTCTTCATGGCAATGCAGCAAGGAGGTAATTCAGCATGATCATTCCCTTGCAGGACAAGACTAACTAGACAGCTGGGCTTATTTTAGGGTTGTGCTAAGCATAAGTACTGTGTAAGGCTCAAGAAGAATTGAATCCAAAAATCATCAAACAGAGCAGAACTGACTACTTCAGACTGCTCTGTTTTGTTGGTTGAAATATTTTGGAACTTGTTTCCTTTGTAGTATCAAAATTGTCTTCATTTTGCTGTAAAAATGGTGGTCAAATGAAGCAATAGTTTGTAATAGAGTTATCACCGATTGGCTCTGCTCATTGATTCCTTCCTCACCTCCTGCAGTATTCAGGCATTGGCCTGTACTTTCCCTGAGCTAAAATTCTGCAATTTTTAGTTGAGACTTGGAGTTCAGATGATAACTCCCTATGCTAGCAGCTTCATTGGAGACTTGGATTTTCTGGGAGAGGGTCTCTGGGAAAGAGGCCTGGAGACTTAAGCTAGCCAGCCTCCTCAAAGTTGTTCACAGAACCTTCAAGGAAGCTGGGTGCACAGATGTGGGTTGGAGTGGTATGGAGTGGTAAGGAGATCCTCACAGTGCTCGTGACACACCTCTCCTGTATGTTTAAGCCCATACTCACCTGCTATCACTCTCTTTTCTTTTACCACATATATGAGCAACTCTTGTTATACCTTTTTTCCTAAAGTATATATCCTACAGGAATTATTCCATCTATATTCTTGATAATCAGAGTAATTTTCATAAGCCTTTGGAATTACTGTTTTTTTTACTGGAGTGTGAAAAGTACCTGGATCCAAACCTCTGTCTTCAGAAAGCAGAAGAAGCTGGTTACATGAGAACTACTGATGCAAGGGAGATATAAAAATTCTCCCAGCTAAATGTAGAGAGCTGATCTCCTGTGTTCTTTGCTCAAGTGCCTGATCCAGTTGAGGCAAAATCTTTAGTGAATTTAGCTAGAAGTATATGTATTTGTTGTGCAATGCATATTTCTGTTTACAAAAGCCAGTCTGTCAAAGATCAAATCTCTTCTCCAAAGCACAGTGAGTTTAGGGGACTTTTATTGCAAGAAGGATCTCCAGGAAATAGTGGATTAATTATTTATTTCTATTTAGCATGAGTGTAACAATTATATCCTCTGTTTTCTTTCTTCCCCTTTCTTCAAGTACTGTAGTGGGAAATGGATTTGTCTGTGTTTTTCCTAAAGAGGGAGTTCAAAAGGGAACTCCTGACCTGAGTATCATTTAATGGAATATAAGAAATATCTTTAGTAGCAGGTAACAATGTAGGAGCTGTCTGTAATTTGTGGTATTTATCCATAAGTATCTGTGAGTACAGTATCATATACATCTTTTGCTTAGTACACTTTTTAATGAAGTTGTTTTCAGTTCTTCAATGGAGGTGAATAAAGCTCTCTAATCAAATGTTAGGCAGACAGGAAAGCATTAGCAGCCATGCTCAGAATAATTTTTCTTCTGCAGTTCAGTAAGCTTCTTATTGAACTATTTAACAGTAGAATGAAAAGCTGTGGAACCTACACTACAGGGCAGAAACTAACCAGTAATTACATGAGATTGTTAAGATTAGTAAGTTAAAACTCTTGTGCTCTTTGCAGGCTGTAGCTGGGAAAGACAAAAGCACATTTGTGTCTTAGAAAATAAAATACCTCTAAGAATTTAGCATTTTGTATTTTTTAATATATTTTTGTGTTCTAATTAAGGCTTTATTACTTTGCACCATTGTAGTGAAGCAATCAAAGGAAAAAATGGTTTTCAGAATTGGCTTAAACCAAATCTCTGCATAACACTTATGGGAAAAATGTATTATTTCCTGTGTTGTTCACTGCTGCTGTTGATCTTGACTTTTTAAAAAAATATTTCTCTAATGGTTTTGTATAATTTTATGTTACCATATGGAGGGTTTTTAAATTCTCTAAAATAATTTTTCTCTTTTGGGATTGTACATCTTTATTTCTGCCTTGCTGCAATTCTGGATGTGGGAGGTATGTGACAGCATGAAAATCCTGCCTGGGTTTAGGCTGAATGGTGTACCTGAATGGTGCCACTTCAGAGGAAGTACCAAAATGTAATGTAGTCTTCATCCCAGTCATCAGCAGCTCCTGGGCACTTCCTTCAGGCGTTGTGTCCAGGTTTATCCAGAGAAAGAGGACGTGGCTGAGCTGCTGATCCTGGTTTCTGCCCAGCTCAAAGTGGTTTCTGTTTCTCCCTCAGATATGAAATGTTGCTTCCTTGCATAATTCACTCATTACTGTGGATCTGACTAGTAAAAGTGAACTTTTCCTCTTGACTTTTTTAGCTGTACCTAAAATATGCTGCTCAGTGAGAGAGGCAAAAAAAAAAATCAGAATTTTATTACTATCAACAGAATTTCTTAAAACTTGGGATTTTTAGAGAACTTCAGCAGTTATGCTGACAAAGCCTTTATTTGGAAGAGTATGATGCTATTTTTATAGTGCAGTTTTTGATTTACTCCTTCTTATTGAGCACAGTGAATGAAGACATGTAAAAGAATGCATCTTGTCTGCTTTTCCCAGAATAAATGGAAAAAAAACAGTAGGGATGTATGTGCAATTAAATAGTTTTCTCATTCTTTTTTAACTCCTTTTAAAACAACCCCAGTAAACAAACCAAACTAAGCAAACAGCTATTTCAGATACAAGTTATCCTATATGTTTATTTGGTTGCTTGCAATTTTCTAGGGAAATAAATCCATATATGTTACTAGTTTCAAATATTTTCATTAGTAAAGAAACTATTTATAAAATCAAAAGTTTGATTTTTGCTAGCTATAAAAGTGGCAATTTGTTGTTTGTTTCTCAGGATAATACTCATTCTTCTTTTTATTACTTGCTGGTTTTTAAAAGTCTTCTGAGTATCTTGCCTGGATTATAAAAAAAATAACTTGGAGTCACTTTTGAGACTGAAGATGCTTGTATGAAATAAAGATTGTAACATGGATCTAGCCAGTGTTGGTAAAAGTTTATTACACTTAGTTTTGATAGTACAAATTATTATCTAAGGTCATTCTTCCCTCTGTTTGTTTAGGTAGTTTGCAGTTCATTAATGATTTGCTAGAAGCATTGAAAATGAGACTCAGTTAACTAATTGTAAATAATTTACTTTTTCTAATGTATTTATAATGTATTGAGCATATTGTCAGTTCTAGCAACACTTCAGTGGCTTTCTCTCTCCGCTGGCAATCCACTTTGTAGGTGTTTTCCAGAGAAGCTGATGATCCAGCATGGGAGGTGAAGGCTACTGAATTCCCTCTGGGCAGTTCAGTGGTGGTTTTTCTTGCAGGCTGGTCTCAGAGCACAGCTGTAGTAGCCAGGGCACTACTCAGGGATCAACAGCTGGGCAGGACAATGCTGCTTTCACACCTCTGGGAGCTCCCTTGGTTGTCAGACCTCACATGGGAGCAGTGTCCTCCCCGCAGGCAGGGAGAACTCTGCAGGTGGGGGGAAAGAATCCCCTTGTGCAGCAGGCAGTGTGAACAGTTCTGGATCAGCCTGGGTGATCCTAGCACACTCCTAGCAGGAGCATTCTCTATGAGGCCACTCTTATGTCTGGCTGGAAAACACATTTTTGTGCAGTACCTCTTAAAAAGCAAATCCAGCATTCTCTTGCTGTTTCAATGTCTCCTTTTTATTTTTTGGGGGAGGCTCTGAAAATAGCACAAGGTTTAAACCAGGTGCCATTGAGACTAGGCAAGATGTAGCAAGGAAAGATTATTAGAGCAGTGACCCCGGGTGTCAGAGATGATCCAAATCTTCCCTTCTTTATGTATGTTACACATGCTAAACTACCTTTCTGTAATCTGCACTGGGAACTCCCACCACAACTGCATGGATTTGTGTGGCTGTCCCAGGCTCTGCAATCCCCCTCGAGGATTTGGGGGCCTGTACTCCCAGTTGGTGTGATTGATTTGGACCTCCCTCTGCACTGCACAGCTGGGCCAGCAGAGGAGCAGCTCCTGCATCCCTGCAGAGCATTGCTGCTCTGCACGCTGGGCTGCAGGCTCCTCATGCAATGCCCTTCCCCTTCTTGGAGTGGTAAGATTCAGCTGCCCAGCACTTTCTTTCATTCACCTAGGAGCTTGTATCAGTGTTTGTCCATAAAGGTGTAGATAAGCTCCTAAGGCATAATAAGGGTGGTGGAAGGAGTTTATTCGGACTGAGCCCATCAGTGGTGGCAGCAGTGAGGAGCTGCAGATTCCCTGCCAGCTGTGCTGGGAGCAGGGATGGACTCAGTGGCAGACAGGGCTCTCAGGCCACGCCCAGGGCCCAAGGACAATAAGCTTCTCCCAGGAAGGTTGGCTGTCAGCTCCAGTTTTGTGAAAGTCTGTTAAGTGTAGTTTGCCTTTTTTTTGTGAAACAAAGCAACTTAACTGCTTTTAAAAAAGCTGTACATGCTGCTGCCTGCTTCTGAGGTCAGTATGATCTCTTTCATTGATGACACAAACACTAAGAGCAGCACATAGTCTGGATCTGTTCTTTTTCCTGCTGGGAATTCTGGAATAAGTGATGTGCTTGAACTACCTTAACTGTGATGATTAGATAGCATATTGCTGTGTGACTCAGGTTGTTCATTGCTGTTACCATGGCTATTACAGCTACCTTGTGAGATGTTTATATGAATATTTTTAATAGTATTGAAGTGATGGTGTTAACAAGTGTTGGGAATCTTTGTTTATATCGTGAGCTGTGTTTAAAGGCAGTGTTTTAAAAATACTGTCTTTGGAAATTGTTCTGATCCATGGGAAATCTTGCTTAATACTTAGAAAGCTGTTTCTGTTTTCCTTATCGTGAAGCAGAAGGAAATGTGTTTAGCTGTAGGCATTGCCTCTAAAAGCCACCATCATTTTGTTATTCAATCACAAGATTGTAAATCCTTGTTATCCTCTTTTTTTTTTGTTATCATGTTGGGTTTGGGGGGGGGATTCTTTGCTTATTTTGGACTATTACAAACTGTGAAATAGCCATCGTCTTTCAATATATAACACCAGAAGAAATGTACCTCCTCTTTTATACAGAAGAGATTATTTTAAACCTAGTTGAGTACCAGTAGCTGTGGCACCTACATTACATCTGCATAACATAACTAGTTTACTAGAAGAAAAATAGATGTTTTTCTATCATTTTGTTGGGTTTTTACTAAAGATTAGTATAATCATGTCTTCTTCCTGGATTAGGATTTTAAATATAGATGAACTTTCACATATTAATGCAGAATTTTCATGACAATGAAGATTGTTTAGCAGAAGGTTTCCAGTACAAATAACATTGATCAGACAGGGGGGTTTGGTTTTGCTATGGTGACAAATTTTAAAGATCTCTTTAGCTGTGATAAAAGTGATGTGATGTTTGAATCATTAAACTTGCTTATTCTCTTGAGTTCTTTAAGTTAGGTGTTATTTTTTTTACAGAAGTTATTTTAATTTGCAATTTAATCTGTGGTCTCAAGTCTGTTATGTTTGTTTTTCATTTAAAACTGACAACCGGACAGAAAACTTGTAGCATTTACAGTTTTGGTCTTTCCATGTATGTGGCTATGTTCAGAAGCATGAGAAAGATCTGTTGATTTGCAAACTGATCAGGTGTTGGTGTTTGTCCTTGTAGAGTGCTCACTTGGCCATGATTGACACCCTCATGATGGCTTACACTGTGGAGATGGTCAGCGTTGAGAAAGTCATCGCATGCACTCAGCAGTACTCAACCTTCTTCCAAGCTACAGAGGTACCCTATGACATTGAGGATGCTGTCATGTACTGGATAAACAAGGTATGAGTGCTGGAAAAGCAAGCTGGGGTTTTCTTTGTTATCTGTATGATTCGATTAGAGATGAGAGGCTAGGATTTCTCTTTATGTGGGTAGGTATATCAGGACTGTGCTGATACAGACTGTTCCTTTATCTGCTGTTTATGGAATATAAAAAGAAAAGTTTGCAGAAATAAGTTAAACATTTGAATCAAATAAATGGGAGGTCTAAATTAATGCTGGAATATATATTACATATGACATCTTAGGTGTCACTGTCACATTGAGATGTCACAGTGCCCGCTCAAGGGTCTCTTTTTGGCTCTTTGTAAGTTGTCATCTCATTGTGTACTTTGTCATGATTTAAACCCAAAGGTATTATTTGTTTGAACACATCTTGCTTGAAGTGATATACCTTCACTGCATAATCAAATCAAGTTACAAGGATGCCCTGTTAATCAAATGTGACTGAGCATAATAAGGGAAAGGTTTGTACAATGTAAAGCTAACAAGCAGTGACCTTAGACTGCATCCAAGACTGACATTTGCTTCAGGGCTATAGTCTGAAATGTTTAGTTTATCTCTTTAGTTCTGTGTTCGTGTTTTATAGACCTTTTGAAGAACTTCTAATTTCTGTGGCTTGTTTCTTAGAGCAGACAAATGAATGAACTATTTTGTCTCTAGGTAAATGAACATTTGAAAGACATCATGGAACAGGAACAAAAACTAAAAGAGCATCACAGTGCAGAATCTGCAGGAGGTCAGAAGGTAGGTGGAGGAGTTAAAATATTTTAGGCAAAAATAAGCATTTATCTGTAAACAGATATTGCAGACATTGAGCTTTTAGCTGCTTGTTAAAGAAAGCAAACTTGTAGTATTCATTTTGTTATTGGTTTTATCACTTTCATGAAAATACACATTTAAAAATAAAACTAGCAGGGTTGCACTTTTTATAGCCAGTTGTCCTTTCTGACAAATAAATCTTTGATAGCAGGGAAACATCTGTTACATTAGTAACAGAATAAGGAATTTAAAAATAATGAATCCCTTTGAGTGAATTAAAACCCCACATAGATCTGATATGAAAAAGACCAGAACCTTTTTTTCATGTATTTTAATAGTTTTTTCCTTGTGTATTGCATGAATGTCAAAAGAGAGATGTGTACGTGATATCATGGGAAGGATTGCTCTGGCTATGATCCAAAATACTGGTTGATTACAGGTTTTATTATCTATACAATAAAAACAGATTATGTTTGACTCCTTTTCCTAACAGGATTTTTTTTCTTTTCTTTGCAGAGCTCAGTTAATTAAGTAGCATTATATGCCCATCAAAATATGTAGGGATAGCAGACAGTTCCAGAGTATGTAAAATTCCTTGCTTCAGAAAGATCCTTTACCCTATTTTGATGTAACTATTACTGAAGAATTGGTAATCAGTCCGAACACCTTTTGGTATTATCCCTGCACATGAATGCAGACCAGATTTCCAAGGTGCTCAGGGCTGTTCTCACTTAAGCTGCTGCCTCCATTTCAGTGCCACTCTGAGGCAGTGGCAGGTTACCAGCCTGGATTAGATGCTCAGCTTCAAAAAACATGAGTGTGGTGAATATCTTTGCATTTTTAGTTTTTTTTTCATATAAAGAATGATGGCTAATGTGACTCAGCAAAAGAAAATGGTGGTTCTTACAATAACAGTGTGACCCTGGTGCATATACCCTGCCATGGAATATTTAAACTGTGTCCAGTAGTGATAGTAGCATAGAAATCTGGAGAATAAGATGTCCTTGGCAAGTTCATTTCTCAAATTTAGAAAAAATTAAGTAACAGAGGCCAGGGAGATAACCTGTGTTCCTCTGTCCTCTAGTGGTTTTTCTTCTCCCTGAAAATAATAGTAGGATGTTTTATGTGGTTTGTAGGTCGCTTGGAAAGATGAGAGCAATTTTGAAAAGCAAAACTGCATCAGTGTCTTAGTATGATAAACAAATATATATCAAAGTGAAAACTATTATCAGAGCAATTCCATAAAATTATCTATATTTGTAAAAAATCAGTGATATTTATTTTCACTTACAGTTTGCAATTTATATTAGGAGTAAAAGGATAAAATTTTTAGTTTATAATTTATCTTCACTGTCAACATTTTTAAATCAATTATTGAAAATTTATATAGTCTGTAACTGATCCCATAAATGGACTCAGGGGAATAACATATTTACCTAAAAAGTGGTATTGTGGTATTTTAGATGAATTGTGAAGCTGTAACAGAACAGAAGAGCCCAGTTTTGTTTGCCAAGGTACAAATACATTGGCAAAATAGCAAAATCATGCAACAGTTGCCATATCATGGAAAAAATGTGTATTTAAGGCCCTCTCTTCTGTACACTGAATTTTTGATACTATTCTCCCAGGTATATGTTATGTTTTTTGCCTCACTAGGGATTCAGCTGCATAAATTACATTGTCAAGTAAGATAGTCTGTGCTTGGAGGTTGTATTAGCATGAGGATTATTTAACTCCAGGTTTTCTTTGAGAAACTGTTCAACTGATGGTGAATTTACTGCTCTGATATCTCAGCTTTTCTTTTAGTCAAATATCTCACAGTATTTCCCAAGTTTCCACTTACTCTTCCTAAAGGTAATAGTTACTGCCTGCATGCAAATATCTGAGGTTTCGAAACACCTGAAGCATCCCAACTAAACCCTGAATTTCTTAGCTGAGGATTGTACTGAATGCTGGCTTTACGAGGAAAACTAATGCACATGCATTGGATGAGTCCATTGCATCAAATCAAGTTCACCAGCATTTTTAACAGGAGTTTCTGTTAAATTATCATGTGGCTCCTGTCAAGGGATTTTATTCTGATTATCTGTCTCCATATTGCATCATGTATTCCTCCTTTAAAAGCACAGAATCACTGATGGTGTTGGCCTTACCTCTGCACTCAGCAAAGCTGTGAAATAACTGTAGCTGAATTCCTGTGCCAGGTTTGGGTCTTGTTGAAATACATACATAATTTTTCACTGCATGTTCTGCTTGACTTAAATTATTTGTAACAATAGGTATTCTTAGATTTAAAAAAGGTGAGCAGGGGTGAATTAAATTCTGCCTTTGTATTACCTAAAGCCCTACTACATGATTTTCCATTTTTTAGAAAAAATAAACTATGCTTGTATATATATGTTTAGCATTTTCTATGCTCCTATTACAGTTGTAGCTTAATTATTAGAATCTGAATTGTTTTATTTTCTTTCTTTGATGTTTTTAAATTTCTAAACTGCTGCTTCTATTTGTTTTTTAAAACTTAGCATGAAGGGGAACTGGAATTATCCATTGTTCAGCTTTTCTGTCTTCCACCATCATTTTCAGCCTGGGGCTTTTTTATTTATGTTCCCCATATTACCAAGGCATTTAGCAGTTCAGATGGTGAACTCCATATGAAAATTTAAGAAGCTTTGCTATCTCCCTCTTCTAGACAAAACCTTTGTTTATTTAGGTTTCAGAGTTTCCAAGGTATGGTCAGGTCTTGAACCTGAACTAAATTTGAATTCTGAATGCCCCTTCTGCTGATTAGAGATGGCCAAGCAAACATGGGAAGAATACATAATTTTAATCAATAGGGAAAGCTCTTCTTTGAGCTCTTCTTCTTCTAATTTCTGGCCAAGAAGCAGGAAAATTAGGTACCTATAAGGTGAAACAAAGTTAATATGTAAATTTTAAAATAATTTCTTAATTTCCTACAGCTACACATTTGTAAATTAATCAGTTGTGAAAAATAATTTCAGTGTAGCCTTCAAGCCTGCCAAACTCTGTTACTGTGTTGTTAAACAACTGTGGTGAATCTTTTTGCAATGATGAGTAAATTTCTACATTTACAAAAGGTTTAAACATCAATTACAGATACTACAAATTATAAGATATACCTGATTTCTATGTCTGGATAGATAAAATCAGTATTAACAGATTATGAGGTTGCTTTTGTTTTCTTTCCCTGTCTTCTGCTACTAGCTGTCTGTAGAAGATAAGAGAGGAAGGAGTGTGTATGATTTTTAGTTCCAGGTAGTCCTCTGTGGACCTTGATCAGCTGGTGATTTGTGGTAACCTCCTCTTTTTCTGGTAGAGTCTCTGCATCTCTTTTCAGCATTAGGATTTCAAGTTTTGTAGTAAATAGCTTTGATTTTCAGACTTCCACTGAATAATATGTAGTGAATGTACAGTTGCACTGGTTAAATTGCTGGTTT
Organism: Peucedramus taeniatus; assembly: GCA_013400575.1. Taxonomy (NCBI): domain Eukaryota; kingdom Metazoa; phylum Chordata; class Aves; order Passeriformes; family Fringillidae; genus Peucedramus; species Peucedramus taeniatus. Next base: position 99,195 of record WBNO01000823.1, read on the forward strand.
TCAGTGTAGTTGGAGCTTTCCCAAAAACATGTTCTTCTTTTGTCTGCTTCTGTGGTTCAGACTGAATCAGTCTTAACAGATTTAAGTCAAATGCAAATCCTATGAGAGAAACAAATGTAACTTCATTTAAGTACCAAAATTCTTCAAACTTTTTGTAAGATCAGTTTAAACAGTGCAACCACTTGTGTGAAGGTAAAACACTAACACTGTAGTTCCACTTTCCACTAGAATTCAATGTTTCATAAATCCACACTGCTACCTAAAGCTAACCTGTCAAGAAGAAAAGTTTTCAGCAGAATCAGCTTCTTGATCCAATCTGTGCACAGCTGCATGAACACAAATGATGGTGCAAGGAAGATAGCAGAAAGAAGCAGTTAATGAAAGGCACAACCATCGTGTTTTGGCACCATAAGATGAGTTTATGTGGAAAGAAATTTACCATAGCTATGTTTCAAACTTTTTGTTAGAGGGGATAAAAAATCATAGTGTAAAACCATAGGCTCTCAACCTGAGGGACTAGTTTTTTGTTTCAGCTTCTTTTTGTTTGGTTGGTTGTTTTGTGGGGTTTTATTTTGGTTTTGTTAGTGTTGTTTTAAACATTGGGAAAAAGTCAGCCGGGATTCTCTGCTTAATTTGTTTCATAGTGACTGATTTTTGTGAAGTTCCAGGGCAAAAAAGTTTATTCTTGGTGATCTGAAGTGACAGTTCAACAGCTACTGAATTCCCAGGCAGTCCAAGAGACTTCAGTTTTTCTTTAATCTCTTTTCCTTTATGTGGCCTTAGAAAATGTAACTTATAAATATTACAGTATGTTGGAATTTAAATTTTAAAACTCCTTCACCCCTTATTTATTCATAGTAATCTCAATCACAGTTTCAACCAAGTGGATAAATGAAAATATATATTGGATTACTAGTTGGGAGTTGTTACTCTTAGGGAGAGCTGGTCTTCAGAATGTGTGCTTTTTTCCAAGGAGTGCTTCTTCAGCCTAGCATTAAATAGACATTGGTGGGCTTTTTGAGTCGGGTCTGAAATACACTGCACTTTGATAAATGCAAGAACAATGTTCCTGTCAGTGTTAAATAGAATAATAGGCACCCTAGGTCTGATCTCAGCCAATTTAGCCAAAACCTTGCTTTATGATAGGATTTAGAATTCCTGATTGCAGTTGAAAATTAAGATAATTTGTTTTCAAATTTCCATGGCTTTCCATACACTATTTTCAGTGAGATTAAGAGAAACTGAATCCTGTGTAAAGGGTGTGACAGAAATGTCCAGAGCCACACACTGACGTGCATCTTGTAGTTGATTTCTTCTAAGGGCCTTTGGGATTCTTCCCTGCTACAATCCAGTGAAATGGATTGTAGGATGTTGAGAATAGCTGTGTTACTACTGCACACCCATTAGTGCACAATAGCTTTTTTTCCATAAAAGCTCTGTATCATTACTGCAGTTGTTTTCAAGGTTTTGTAGAAGCACAGTATTTTAACAACTACATAAAATAGTAGCGTTCCATTGCAGTTTGTCCAAAAATGTTTAAACTACATTTTTACCATTTCCAGAAAATATTTATCTTCATTAAAAACAAAATAAATTGTTTCCTGCACTTCAGTAGTGAATTTGATTTTTATTTTTCTACAATGAAATCAATGGAGTGGTGACATTTCCTGTGTGTATTTATAGTACTGGTACATAATTTTTTTATTCTTAATACTAGAAGTATTATGCCAGAGTAGTGCACAGATTTGCAGAAAAAATCACTGGGCTTCAGATTAGTATTTTTTTGATTGTGTAGGAGTTTAGAGGTTTATGTATTAGTTCTGATAATTCCTCTGCCAGTAGTCAAACTCCATCTACATTTCAGGTCATTGCACATCATGCAGCTGATGCTAATGTGATTTGTCATTGTAAAAATATAACTGCCTGTACCTCCTGTTGTCCTGAAAACTGTCATATGATTGTTTAAAAATATTGTTGAATGTTACTGTTTGGCTTGAAGAAACTAACACAAGCTTCACTGCAGTTGGGTGTACTGTACTACAGTGTGTTTATCCCTTTTTCATTGCTTTAGCTTCCCTGCTTCCCCATGTGTGCTGCTGGAGTTCATTTTGATACTTGTGATATCATGACTTCAAGTCTCAAATGAATTCTTCAGTCGGATTGCATATGTAGAGTACAATTAGATGTGTGAAAGCATTTCATAAAACTGCATTGATCTGACAATCTTAGCTGTTCATGTGGGAAAATTATAATGTTGATCTACAAGGAGTGCAGACATATTTCTCCAGTGTTACTGCTGCTAATTAGCTCAATATGCAGAGGTTACAGTGCACTTATGCTTGCCATTAAATTACAACTCACTGTTTTACAAAACTGAGAATGTTAAAGAAAATTGCTTTATAAAAGTAATTTATGAAATCTGATAAAATGTTCCTTTTTTTTTTTTTTTCTTTGCTTTTTTGCTTTTATCCTTTTTTCCTACTGCTTCCTCTGAAGTCTCCTACCAAATGGTTTTGGAAACTGGTTCCTGTAAGTTTGCCCAACTGCTTCACTTTGATCAAATTGCTTATTTTGGGAATGGCTTTGTCCATGTCATGCTGGTCTAATCATTCATTTCATTTATCTGTATGAGATAATTTTATAAGAGATTGCCCTGCAAAGGAGTGCATACCTGCAGAAGCCTGTTTTGCAAGGTAATCTGTTCAAAAGAAATGTGAGATATGATGCTGGATAAGGAATTACTTTTCAAGCAGTCAGTGGGTTTGTACAAGGCAGTGCTACCTGTTATCAACTCACATCCAATGAACATTTATAAATTACTTTTTTGTAAACTTTCAGTAAACATATGCTATTTGATACCAATTCTCTTTTAAAAAGAGGCTTGCAGAAGTAATTTTTGATTGTTGATGCTACATGCAATCTGAAATCTTACTTATTCTAAGCATATGCAATCATTACACCATTCATCTAGAATTCCCCATTTTTCAGCTGATTTAAGACTGCTGTTAATCTCTCCCCACATAAAATGACCCAAAGCAGCCTACTTTTAGTGACACTATAATTTCACTAAAAGTAATTTAAAAATAATTTTTCATGTCTGCAATAATAAAAAGTTTGTTTTTTCTGTGCTGTGTCACCTTGGGGTTATCATTACTTTCCCCTATCAGGTAGGAATTCACACTTGATGTGCATTCAGGTTGTTTATTCAGCAAGGTTTGGCTGGGAACATCTGTTAAGGTATATGCAGAATTGCATACTTATGATCTGAATTCCAAAGAACTAGTTCCCATCTATCATTGCTTTAAAGATTAACAAATAATTGATCTAGCAGTACCTCAGATATTTATTGCCATAACTAATGAAACACTGTTCTTACATTGCAAAATAAATTGAAAATAACAAGGCAGTTGCATGTAGGCAACAAGAAAAAATACTCTGTGTCTGGAAAAGTAGTTTAAAAGGACTGTCTCCAGCAGGCTGAGCAGCATTCAGACTCCTGACAGTCTCTGTAGGCCATTGCTCTATAAAGGTATCTATTACAGCTGTGACACACACACACAGATACTCTGCTCTTCACAGTGCAGCCCTTTAATTTTGGTTTGGAATTAAGGAAGTGTAACTAATTGGAGGGAATAATACAGAAAAAAAAAAAGATATACCATGATATCACAATTTTTTTGTCTTATTTTGTCAAAGTAAGGCTACTTGAAAACAGTTTCAGAATGTCTGTGTTCTGTTTTTGTCTATGGTGTTGGTTTACTAGTATCTTCCTTTGCATAAAAATTATTTTCAACTCTAAAATACTCGATGTGTTGAGAAGCTAACTCCAGTTTGTCTGCCAGTTATCTGTAAACAACTTGAATAGTGGTATTTATGTTACTTATTGTTGTTAGCTCAGTAGAGATGAAGTTCAGCCCCAAGTGCTACTGATAATACCCAGGCTGCTCTATCACTTCAGCCAGTCTTCTGTCTCTCCCCTTTAGAATAGAGCACATTTCATAGTGACAGATATTCCTGAGCAGAGAGGCAGCTAAAAACTCTGATAAGTACATTTATAACATGTTATCTACTATATGGTAAGTGTGTAAGAGCATTCATTGTTAATGATTAGCTCTGAATACACTCAAGCACTTATGACAGAGTAGCTGATGTGCTGTTGGTTCATCTTTAGCTGACCTTGTTTCTAGGCTAGTGGCTCAACTATACCTAGACTAGGTTAAGTGGAATAAGCTCAAAGATGTTAAATCAGGATGGTTTAGAATCTCAGAAACAAGATGCCTGTATTAGCATTTATGTTTCAATTAGCTCTAGAGCTTTCTAATGTAGAAGTTCATCTTTTGCATTATTGCTTATATATATATATTTAGTAGCAAACACTGCAGCTGATGAGAAGAGTTTCTTCAAATGGAAATTTAAAATGCAGTGCAATTACCAGTGTCTTTCATTATTTCAGTATAATTTCTTTTATCTTTTCAACCAAATTGAAACATGATGCCTGCTATACACTAATGAACCTAGCAGATCAGGTTCTATGAGTTTATCTTTCCTGAAGTAATGTGCCTGGCATTCTCTATAATGAATTAAATCCTCTATGTCCACTTCAAAGATATGACATAGCTTCCATATGACACAGGGTGGGCACTGTTCATGAGGCCAGTGAAGGCATCATCAAAGTGCAGTGTACTTTTTCACAGAATTTACTGTGCAACACCACTATATTGACAAGTTCAAGTATTTTTGGATATTCCATTAAAAGATACATTTCAAAAGAATATATAAATCAAACAGAGCTTGTAGGATCATGATGTTCAGTCCATCTGTATCCTGTATCTGTTACCATTATTAATGCTTAATCATCATTAAATTGTACTTCATAGACTTAATTTCAGTCCTGTTGAGGAGGACATACATGGACATAATAACATGGAATTTGAAACTTGGAGCATTTTCATCATAGTGGGTCACTGGATTGCCATAGAGTGAGAGAGATTAAACTTTCACTACAATTATAATTGGCCTATTTCATTAGAGATACTAGGGAGTATTAAGAACATGGAGAAGAGAATATTAATAATGCATAACAGGAACATGATTGTTGTTTTGTGTTAATGTTTCCTCTAGCACACAAAAATGGGATTTTCATTTTTATAAAGCATGTTTGGCACACAAATACGACTACACTAAAAGCATGAAGTAACAACTAAGTCTCAGGGGTTTTTTAAATATTAATTGGTTGAGGTATAAGTTCTCTGGGCCAAGCATAAGCCTTTTGTTTTTCTAGAACTGATGTGGCTGCTGTTGCCAGATTAGGCTTTTAGTTCTTAGGCCAGTTAGGGGACACTGACATTCACTAAAATAATGCCCCGTGATCCTTGACAGAAATCCAGTGACAGTAAGTACAGCCCTCAGGGTTAGTGTGTGGTTCCACAGACCTTTTTTCATGCTTAAACAATTCCTTACCCCCCCCACCCCACCCCAATAAAACCTCCATCCCTGCTCATGCACTCATTCACTGCAGAAGCAAAGGAGGAGAGAGTTGCTGTAGCTGGACCAGTGGTTTTGGTACAGTCCCATCAGCAATTGCTCCAGCACAGCCAAAAGGTGGAGAGGAGGAGGTAGGAACAGTCAGTGTTAGCCTTGCTGAGAAGAGTGATTTCCACAAAGGCTTCTGAGAGTCCCTGCAGGGAGATTTGCAGTTCAGTGTGTATAGATGCATTTCAATAGCATAGGATTAACTCAGAAACACTCAACTCCTTGTAAATAGTCCTGTGGTACGAATACAGCAGCAACCCTTCACTACTGTTTTAGAAAGACCTTAGTAAATAATACTAACAAATTAAAATCTTTACCACTTTCTTCCACTTTCGTTTGTTTTCCCAGGAAGAAGTGGAAAAACAAAGGAATGATAAGTCCATTTTTTCAGTAATCCCTACTCTCCTATCATAAAAAAATAAAATAGACCCATTGAAATTATATTCACTGCAGATAAATGCTATATCAATATTCAAACCTAATGATCTCTTTGTATGCTGACTGGATTTTTGAAATATTTCCATTTATTACTGGGTCACTGTATGGTCATAACAATTGACCATTAATATTTCTCTATGTTTATGACTGCTTACACTTGCTAGTAATAAAAATGGAGTTGATCAAATGCAGATTTCCTTGTTTCTAAATTTGTCATTAGGTCACTTATATGAATAAGATTTTGGGCAAGATACTTAGGTGTGATAACTTCAGAGTCATGTGACTTGCCAGTAAACTGAAGTTGCATTAGCTAAGGACTTGTCTCACTGTGTTTGCACACAGATCATTTTTGATTGTATAATAATGACTGATAAATTTTAATTAAGGTTTAGAATGTTATTTAGTTTAGTGTGCTATAGAGAGATCATCAAACTTGGTAGTTTTGAAGGCTGAGCTCAGTATTAGCATTGTTCCTTTCCTTTTAGATATTATTGAGATAATTATTAGATATTAGATTAGATGTTATATGATCCTGTTCAAAATGTAGCATGACATGAATAGTTTTAGGAAATAGAATACTGAGAATATTCAGCTATTTGTTGAATACTGCTTCTTCACTAACAGTGTAGAACCTGCAGTATGGCAATGTTTCTTCCTGTGTTTCAGAGCCTTTGTTTCTCTAAATTTCTCCTTTGCCAATTGTAGGCTCGTTACCGGAAGGAGCAGACGTTGCTGAAGCAGCTGCCCTGCATTCCACTGGTGGAGAATCTGCTGAAGGATGGTACAGATGGTTGTGCTCTAGCAGCCCTGATCCACTTCTACTGCCCAGATATCATTAAACTGGAGGGTATGCCTGCCATGTCTCTCAGCTTGTATACATGGCCATAAAAGTTTAAATGTTTGTGTTGGAGAACTGTGTGAAGGAAGGTGCTTAAATGTAGTATACAGCAGGCATGATTTGAATGTTGTGGGTTTAATATAAACTTTGTGCCTATTTCTTTTTACATTCATATAAAAGGAGCCCAGATGTCCTTCCCTGGTGTGCTTGCTTTTATGTTGCCACACTAAAATAAACATACTTGAAACTACCTGCAAAACTCTAATTCTTGAAGCTGCATAAGTGCTTTTTGTGCATCTAAGCAGTTACAGACGTAAAACTTAGTTTAGAGCTAAGCTCTGCATAGCTTCACTGCATGGCAAATAGTTGCTCTGTATTCTGGGCTTTTAGTTCACCTGAGACCTACTTGGATCATTTATAGAGTAATCAAAAATGTGTAGTGTAGAATATATTGGTGTCATGCTGTTCTGTAACAGCAATTGTCTGTGATGATGAGCAGCATTCTTTTGCTCAGAAGCCTGGTAAAGTTATGCCTTCCTCTTGGCAGCTAAGAGCTGTAGAAAGTCTTGGCAGCTAACACCCATCATTTTCTGCCTGTGTTCTTTCTATAATACCTTTGATGTCGTGGGAACACTTATACAGAAACATCCTGAGAAATACAGGAATATGAAGGAGAAGGGTTTAGAGCTTGCTAAGGACTGAAATCTGGAATTCATATACACAACCACTTTATAGGGAGCTTCCAGCACAGGAGGCATTGAAGATGAAAGGCACAAAGATGCATTCATTCACCTTTCTTCTGCAGCTTGAGAATTTTGATAAATAGAACTTTCAATTTACATAAACATTGCAGCCAAATGCATACTATTATATGTGATTAGAGAAGAGTTAGAACTTGGGTGGTGTTGGCTGTGGTAACACCTGGTGCCTCTGTCCTGTTCCAGCATGGCTGAGAGCACAGACACTCTGAAAGGTCCTGTGTGACCAGCACCTTCCTCCAGCATCTGGCTTTGAACAGGGCAAGGCACATGTCATCTTTGGAACTTTGGTTTTAATATTCTTGTTAGGTGTCCTGACATCATCTTCCCTAAAGATACAAATGCGCACGTCATTGTCTCAGAAGTAAATTCAAAGGTACTCCAAAGCAACTGGAAACACTTTAATAAGATTTTGCTCATCTTCCCTGTACTTAGGTAATACAATTTTTGATGCATGTTGAATTTTACTGAGATTTGGTTCTGTACTGAAACTGAAGAAGGCATGTAATAAAAATACATATGTAAAAATGCATTAACAAAAAAAGAAAAAAGTATTCTAGGGTTCTCTGTAGTCTGAAATAGATAATTTCTTCTCATTAAGTCTTCATTTCACTTTCAAATCTAGGTTTCCTTGAAGGAATACAGAACTAAAAAGGACTCCTACTGAGTCAAGAAATTGACAAAAGTACAAAATTATATAATCCATTTCATGACTTTATCTTGTTCTATCTTAAAACTGTCAAACTCTTGAAAACTTGTGCTCTTCTTACCCACTGTTCCTGGTTTTTTACATGATTTGAAATTTCATTCTTGGTTTTTACCTAAGTGTGCCTCTAACCTGTCTTACGTGCCTTTGTTGTTCCTGCAGCAGTGTCCTCTGGTTTGAATAGCTTCTAATCTGATGTTCACATTTTTGGTTTGTTTTCTTCCTCTTGTTTTAGCCCAGGCTACTGAACGAAGCCTTTTCAGTTTCCCTTGCTGAAGTGGATTTCCATTCTCATTATTATCCTCAGTAGCCTTCCTCTGCAACTTGTCCAGTTTGGGTTTACCATTCTTGGCTATGGATGGTTGTAATTGTGCAGAAAAATCCAGACTAACATCCCATTCCTGCCTTGTGCAGTGCTCCTCTGTCACTGCTGGAAATGAATTTTCTGATAGGTTTTAGCATCGTGTTTGTTTTTTCCATAGCTGCATGATGCCAAAGGCACATATATTTACACTGGCTAATACCTGATAACCCCCTGCTCTATATAACCTTCACTCAGTGAATCACATTAGAATTTTATTAGATTCAAATTTATGACTTCACATTTTGCATTTCTGAATTTAATCTAATTTCAGTCAGTTTAGTCAAACATTTTTTCCTATTGATCATCATCTGTGGATTTGGAATTATGGACTATGTCTGATTTTCTTCAGTGTGGGAATCATGCTGGCATCAAAGTAGATGACTGTCTTTTTTTCATGGGACTTACTATTGCTACTTAACTTTCCAAGAAGCAGTTATAAAAAGACAACAGTGACTATCTGGGCTTAAATATTAGTCAGAGATTACTGTGTAACTACACAAGTCTGTTCACAGCCACCACTTCTCTGTCTTTCAATGGCACTTTCAAACAGAGAGTGATAATTCATATATCAGCCTTCAGCTCCTTGGAAAATCTCATCTCAATCCACAAACATGAACACCTAAGACCAGGCTGGTTTTTGTGAAGATTCAGGCTTGTTGATGCTAAAATGTGCTCTTGGGTCCCGGTTTAAAGAAAAGAACTAATATGTACAAAGAAATGTATGCAAAGCCATGTCTATTTCTTACTGCCATTGCTCTATAGAAAATCTAATTATATTAAAAAAATTGTATTAATGATTAAATGTATTTTTTCATTACATGGAAATAGTTGGTGTGAGAGAATAACTTACACAAAAGGCAAAACAGAAACAAATTAACTTCTCAACAGTGAAAAACAAAATTCGTTTTTACAAAAATATCTAAATATTTAGAAATGCAAAAATAAAAGATAAATTAATAATTTCTTTCATTTCTGAATAAGAAAATGAAAGTCTCTGGTGGGGAGGAGTGGGGCAGAAATTATGTCTGAAATTATCCAGTAAAGGCTCCTGAATCTGTAAAAGCCAAAAAGCATTTTTTTGCAAATCTGTAGTTGTGTCTAATCTTTACTTATTTTCTTCCTTCGTAGATATTTGTTTGAAAGATACAATGTCTTTGGCTGACAGCCTGTATAATCTACAGTTGATTCAAGAATTTTGTCAGGAATACCTCAACCAGTGTTGCCATTTCAGTCTTGAGGATATGCTCTATGCAGCTTCTTCAATAAAGGTAAAAATATAACAAAAATGCAAGTATCCACAGAAGCATTTTGCTAATGATATGTTCAGTCTTTTTCTGATATGCTGCTGTATGGCTTCTCTTGAGACATAGCATGCAAGACACAAATTCCAGCAGAATGAAAAGCCACCTTCTTTTGGCCATGATGTTTTCCTAGTAATTTCAAAGTATTTTTTAAAAAGCACTTGTGAAAAGATTTGTAAAAACTTTGATTTTGTGCAAAACTATTTCCCACTTTATCTTCTTTCTTATTAATTAATAGTTGAAGTCTGTAATCTGCAGTATTTCTGTTGAAATGTGATAGTAATCTGCATTAGCTTAAATGTATCAAGGCCTTAACAAAGGGTGGAAATATTGAGGACTTGTTTATGGAATTATTACTCACTGTTCTTACTCATTTTTGCATACACAATTTCATGTATTTTAATCTTAAAGCTCTTTCACTTTTGTAAAAGTGTAAATTTCTGAGTTAATTTCATTGAAAAACCAATGGCTTGATGCCCCAAATTCAAGCAGCAACACAATTTCAACAAATACAGTTGTTTGAATAAGCAATTAAGTGTATTCCATCAATCTAAGATTTTGCTCTTTTAGAAAGAGGAAAACAAAACATTGTTCTGTAATTCTTTAGGCCTGTGCAGAAAGAAAAGGAGCAACTGAATGATTTCTTGTCTAATTTTAATTTTAATTTTTCATTATTATGTTTCACCAAGACTTTCTTCTATATAAAACACACTTCATTTGCTTCAGATTATTGTTGGCTTGCCTTTGGGGAATGAAATATTATTTTTCTGAAGTCAGCATATCCATTGCAGATGGGATGTAATTGGTTTCTAAATATCTGGGTCATTTCACTGCTTTTATGATTTTCTAGCAATCTCACAAGCAGAGTCAAGAGGCCAGAGCTTGAATACAGCTTTGTTGTCTCCTGTAGGGTTGAACCCAATCCTTTTCAAATAAGTAATGAGCTGCCAGGGTGAGTAAGGGCAGTAGGACCTAAGTCTAGACTGCTTAGCTGTTCCTGGTTTATTTTGTGTATGCAAAGTTGCGTAGTGAGTGCTTTCAGTCAGCTTTTGGTGTTGTTAAATTTCACATGCAGTGATCTACCTACATTCTGGTGAAGTCTGCTGCATTGCAGTCTGCCTTGGCTGCACATCACAGTCCTACAGCCACACTCAGTGGTCTCAAATAGGACTCCTTCACTGCAGTTTGATGGTTTCTCTCTGCTTACATGGAATAAATGCAGTTGATTATTCTTGTTTTGATTCATGACCATTTGTATAGTAATGGCTTGAATTAATTTTCAAACCAGTATGCACTAGGAAGCTTCAATTAAAAAAAAAAAACAAACCAAAACTATAGTCAATATTTTGTCAATATCCCAATGCATCAGACTTTACTCTTTTGATTTTGCTGTTTCTGAACACTGGCTTTAGATAGGATTTAGAGTTCTTTCAAAGAGTTAGAGTATTTCTAGATCTGAGAAAGCCCTTTTGTGATCATGTTTTTACAAGTTGCTGTGGCATGGGTGCTTATTTAGATGTAAATGCTACAAAGCAAGGCTGCCAAGTTTTTCTTCTAAAACTTGGCATGGAAACTTCAGCTAGTGCTGTAAACTCTGTTTTTCCAGTGTTAAGAATTAATTTGCTTTAAAAATAAATTCATTGTTGAACAAGTTCCTCCTTAGTTTTCCAGTACATCTGATTAGAGTAAGTTTTAATAAATTTTTTTATTCTCCAATAAATTTTTTAATAATAAATTGTTTGTCACATTAAAAAAAGCTTGTAAATGGATATTTTAAATATTGCACATTGAGTTACACTGGTCTGTGGAAGCTACTCATCTCAGCCTACAAAATGTACATAGTGTGAAGTCTTAGGATTTATAGAGGTATGTTTGTTAATCAGTAGAAATTCCTGTCTGTTTTCAGAGTGGCTCATACTGCACAGCAGGTGCCACTGTGCTTTTGGCTTAAAAATCTCTTACATTCATAGTGATGACAGAAAAAGTAAAAAATACCAACTGCTGATATCTTACTGGAAAAAACCTCAAGAAAAAAAATCTCAGCAGAGTTTTTGGAATTGCAGCGCTGTGCCTTGTGTGGACCTAGAAATTACAGTAGGTATCCTGGCTTTCTGCTGCCTCTGGAGAAGGAAGAGAGCAGAACCTCCTCTTAAGTGATCCAGCACAAGCTACATACCTTACATTCTTCCCAGGGCACCCTGCACTGTCCTGGTACATTAAATCAAGGGAGGTTAGAGATAGGATGTGATGCAGAAATTTAGTGCAGCACTTGACCAAGGTGACACTGCCTGCTTTTGGTTTTTCCATCAAAATGCACAGAAACACAGTGACTTCACTTAAGCATACTAAGTCTTTGCTAGAGGCTCTCAGGTTTCACAGCAGATGAAACTGTTGGCTTAGTTCTGGTTTTGCACGGAGGAGAAATAAGCTTTGTCCAGATTTCTAGGCAGCTTTAATGTGTCATAATCAAAAGAAGCAGAAAGTTTTGTTGCTCCTTATTGCCTATTTCTTCTGCTCTAAGAAAAATACATTTGTAAAGTTCTTCATAAGATGTTTACTAAGGCAGGACTACTGATACTAAAGAAAAAAATATTTCAATACATTCCATGGATGCTTGAGGCACCAACAGGGGACCATACTGGTTCTTGGTTGTTTTCCTTTGAGACAGACAAACACAAGTAGAGAATGATTACATAAAAATAATCACAATGTTTTCTGAATCCTCCCTGCATATTTAACAAGTGGAAATAATAGAAGTCTTGAGTCTGTCTTTAGTTGTGCAGATTGCTTTTTTGCCGTTCTCCTGTAAGCAGTTTTATCTTCAGACAGGATTTATTTTTTAAGCATCTTGTTCTTCACCTGTATCTGGGAAAGTACATAGAGCTGAAGGAACTGTTTTGTTGTGACTTGACATGCATTTGTTTTGCCTTTGTAAAGAACAAGTTTGTAGAAATAGAAAACCTTGCATAAGGTGCCATCAGAAGAAGTAGGAAACATCCTGCAGAATCCTAAAGACTTATTTATTGCTTTGTCTCAGCAGTAGATTAGCACTGTGATATAATAGGAGGTATATAGCATTTGTGCTTTGGTTGTCCAGTGGAATGCGTAATTACTATAAGGATGTTGTATGGTCACTGAAGAGAAAGAATTAAAATAAGCATCTCACATGTTCCATTTGTCACATGAGATACATGGAAATTATTTCTGAAAGAGTTAAAAATCACGTATTTGGATGTAATTGATTATATTTTTGATAACTTTAGATCATTCTCTGCCACTCTATTCCAGTAGGGCCATAGGCATCAAATTTAAGACAAGTAATTTAGGAGATTTACTCTCAAAGAGGGGACTGACTGACAGCTGGAATCATTTGGTGTTTGCCATGATTTCAGAGCTTACACAGAAACTTGGCATTTGCATCAGTTGTTAATTGTTATCTTTTGTAAGTGTTCCTTTACCCAAGCCTTTACAAATGTGTGGGTTTGTGTTTTGTTTTCTTAAATAGTGATCCTAAATTTCTGCTACTCATTCAATGTACACATCTTGTACATTCTCTCTTCGCTGATGGAGGACTGACGGTGATACTCAGGTCACACTGTGAGAATACTTTTTATTAATTCAACTGCTATTATCAGTAGCATGACTCAGTTATTATTCAGACATCACTTCATACTCAGAGCTCATTTGCTCACTGAGTTAGTGCACATACAGAGTCATTTTTACTGGGTTGGAGCCCAGCCCCATGGTCTCCCTGAAGCAGGGGCTCATAGTGGCCCGCCAGTGGCTTTGGGGAACATGTGCAGAAAGTTTCTCAAGGGGTTCATTTGTCTCTTGGGGTGTGTAGATACATGCAGTCTTTGCTTGTAGTACCTGCTGATCCTGTAAGGAGCTGGCTGAGTCCTGCTGCCCTGGGCGTGTGGGTTCCTGGACATTCAGCAGGGCCCTGGGGCTCTGCAGCCTCGCGGTCCTTGCGGGGGGATTGCGTGTCCTTCAGCACAGATGCTGCTTCTCTGGCTGCTCTGTGCTGAGATCTGTAGTGTCTGCTCACCCAAGCTCATGCAGAAGGCATATTTGTTAGAATGAAAGCTTTCAGAATGTGAAATGACGCAAATCTGAGAGATGATTGCTGTGTCTTGGCTGAAAGGGCATTCCTCTGACTTAGATGTGGGCCAGACTCCAAACTGTGCACAATCACAACTGAGCACATGGAATAGGTACCTTGTTTTTGCACCTGATTACTAACCAGAGTGGCAGAAAAAACATTTGCACTGTCAAATCTTTTTTGATTCGGATCCAGAACTTGTTCTTTTTTTCCACTGCTGAATTGAACAGGAGTATGTGATATCTGAAGGGTTATTATATCTATTTTAAAAATTTATATCTATTATTATTTATTTATTTATTTATATTTTATTTATATATATTAAAAATAATTTATTTATTATTTATATTAAAAATGTATTGCACTTGAGCAGTTTCGAATACTTGTACTTTCTGATGTAGTATTGATGGTGTTTATTTGTAAGTAACATAAGCAGAGGCTGTAATCAGCACCAGAGATGTGAAAAATAGTGTTCAAATACATTGCATAGATAAATCCTAGAAATACAGGGCTGCACAATGTCCACACGTGTTGCTCAGCTTTCCCTCCCACTGCCAGCCAGGCTGCTCACCTAAGCCTGAACTGGCAACTGGAGCCCCTTAAGGACCTGGGAGAGCAGCTGGCTGTGCTTGGTGAGGCACTTATTATGTATGGTGGGAGTCAGTTCAGCCATTTCATTCCCATCTGGCTGGGTTAAAACGACTGAGGATCAGGAATTAAAAGTAAGATTCAACTAGGGAACAGTTATTTGAGACAGTTTCTCCCTGAGAGAGACCAAATGTTCCTGACTCATTATTTAAAGGGAAGCAGCATGGTTTGTTTTCACTGATGTTAATCGGCCACTCCTCCCTCTCAGTTCTGGTCTGAAACAAGGCATAGTGGATTTTAAATCTGAGTTGTTGTGGCATTTATTAGCCTGTGGCAGGACAGAGGACAAACTGGTAGTGCTTGGATCATACACAGCTGTAGTCTGGCCTCCTCGCGATTGTTTGTGACACTCCAGTTTTCTGCAGTCTTGACGCATTTACGTTGGCACTTGTATAACAAAAAAGCTGTGGATTTGCACTGGATGTGACCTTTCCTGGCCCACTGAACAGAGATTTTAATGTGCATAATTTAAAAAATTTACAGTGTATTTTATGTTCATTTTGAAAAAAAATTTTAAGAGCCTCCATGGCTGCTCTCACACCCAATTGTAGTGGGTGCAAGCCTGATGACAATTTATATGTATCATTTGGGTGTATGATATTATGATTATTCTATAAATATGCAGATCTAAAACCTATAGGTATTAGGAGGGTATAATTTATTTGAAGTATTAGAAATTAAATGAGATTAAATTAAATTAAATGAGAGTGTTTAGCTAATAATGGTCTCTGAAGCTGCAAGTCTGCCATCTGCTGTTCAGGGGGCTTGAGCCAGCCTGGACTGCTCAGAGCTTCCTTAGTTTTTATTACTGTTAAAATACTGTCATGCTTCTGAATATTGTTGTGTGTAAGGGCATGTGATAATCATATGGCAAGCTGTTAAAATATTTGTCACCATAATCAAGGCAAAAATCTATGGAAATCATATCTACATTCTTTTGAGTCCTGGATAGCAATATTACTACAGATCCACTGCTAGTTTTTTCAAAAAAAATTTCTTACTGGTCATCAGTCTTTCCCTTCAATCGTTCTGACTAAAAATAACCTGTGAGAAAACGTGATTTCCATCATGATGATCAGACATCTAAAGCAGCCTCTGTTCTCAGTGGGTTGTGCAGCACTTTCATTTTTAGTTCAGTAAATACTGCTTTGGTGACTTTAGAAAAACTAACTGTCATGCAGCAGCTCAGGACTGCACAGAAGATAGTCTCAGAAGGAATATCTGTCCTTTATAAAATAGTCACACTATTGTGTGTCTGTTTTTTGTTGAAATGCAGCATTTCAACATAAACATGAGAAATTGTAGCATCTAAATGCAATGTTATTTTGGATGGGGACAAAGCTATGATTAGAACATTTTATGATTTAACTTTTTACAAAAAAATCAAGTTAAAAAAATGAACGTTTAAGGAGAGGCAAGGGAAAGGGGAAAATATTCAGAAAAAAATTATAATATTTTGAAATTGTAGTATTAAAAATCATATTTATCTGAGAAGTACATCTGATTTTTTCTTGGTCTAAGCTTCCTAATGAAATCAGTGTGTGATACTGAAATGCTATGCTTGACATTTACTTGAATGGAAAAGATTCTGCTATGCACTTTTCCTCATTCAGTTCTGTCAAGCTGAATAAACAGTAATGGGGTTTTTCCTATTCTATTTATAGCTTCTGTGTAATAACTATGCAACATCTGCCTGATCCCTTCACCATACAGTACAGTGTAGGAGTAGCTTTTGGTCTGAGTATCCCTTTGCTGAAGTATAGGCTTTTCTATGTTAGAAGTCTTCAGGGAAAATAAATCTGAAGTAAAAGTGTCAAACAGATATTCAGAATTATATTTTCAAATATTCTGATGCAGAATTGAGATTAATCTCATTTATTATCAAAGGTTTTTTAGTAAATATTTTGTGTCTTTTAAATTTACGTTCTTATCCTTAATGCCTGTGGTTTGTTTTTGAATTAGAATGACATTTTTGTTTCAAATTTTTGAAAGAAACTCTTTGAAAAAGTTGTTTAATTATGGTTTCCCAGTTTAATGTGTAAGCACTGTTTACATCTTCAGACTTTGTAAGACTGGTGGCAAAGGTCTGTGCAGCTGCTTGAGCCAGCTCAAACCTGGATCTTTGCTGATCTCCTTCAGTTGATATTGCTAGATATGAAGTGGCACTGAAGATGCAGAAGCTTTGGCCTCTGAACTCTTTAGCCTCCACAGTCAACAACCTTCTGGGCTCTTTGCACTCCTCAGATGCTCTTGCAGCTGAAACAACTGCTCCTGCCTGGCTTTCCTCTATTGATTTGTGTTGTTGTTGATGCAGTTTGTCACCAGCTGCTTTTCCCTTTTCATCTGTTTTTCCCCTCGTGTTTAATCTGGTGGCTCCCACACTGTGTCTTTCATAGCTGTGTAATGGGAACATACAGTAGGGACATATAGATCAGCAGTGCATAAAACTTTGGAGCTAAAACCTTTTTCTAACCTGCAGTCAAGAAACTCTGCTGCTGTTTTTTGTTTTGCATTAAAGGCTTGTAAATTTGGGTGGAACTTCACAAGTGTGACACAAGCACATACTTAACACAAAAGCCAAAATCAGATTCCAACTTCTAAAACAAAGGGCTGACATATTTTTTAATTTTGAAAATCTCTGAAAAAAGCATTGTCTACCCTTTCAATGGGCTATTTTTTAATGGAAATGGCTGATCTTTGGCAGGCATTTTTTTTCCACCTATCCTGCTCCTCTCTGCCCTCCCTGCAAGACATCAGGCTTGAGCATATGCTTGTTATGAAACATTTCAACCCAATTGGTTGCAATCTGGTCAAGTTATGTATTGGTGCTACAGATTGTTGTACTGCTCTCTATTTCTAAAAAAACAGTGGAGACTGTAAAATAAGTGGAGATTGTAAACTGACTGAAACACAGAGGCATCTCCCAAATGCTGCTTAATCTGTTTATTTGCAGGCTTGTGTTCTAACATCAATTTCTCTCCATCTTTTTTTAATTTCATGTAGAGCAATTACATGGTGTTCATGGCAGAATTGTTCTGGTGGTTTGAAGTGGTGAAGCCATCATTTGTACAACCCCGTGTTGTTGTGCATCCCCAAGGTAATTATGTTATGGATTGGCCTTAATATGCATGTTTTGATATGTATGTGTACAGATTGCCATTGTGTTCACAGATGCAGTGAATATTTTAGTTAACAGGATTTGGCAGTGTACAACCCCCTTAAAGAAGGAAAGGAGTACTCTTTCTTCATTGTAAATCTTCATCTCATCTCATAAATCATAATTAGATTTTGTTGTCTGTTACCAAAAACTCATTTAAATTGTTGTGGTATAATCACTTGCAAATTTTTCCTGACCTAAGCAAGCCTTGAATCCATTTATGCCCATGCAAGAATTACAAATATAATAAGAAACCAAGAACAGAATTTAGCCTGAAGAACTTGTTTCTGAGAAGATACCAAGAGAAAGAATCATAAATCTGGGCAAAGTGAATAGAGAGCTAATTGTAAAATTGCATTCTGTAGCCAGTGCAAAGGCACCATCTTCCATCAGCAATTCTCAAATTGAAAAATCCACCTTTCAGATAGATCTTGAGATCTGTTAATGACTACTTTCAGGTAACCAGCAGTTCAGGTTACTGAAATGTTCACACAGCAGTGCTGTGATTGGCTTTCCATGCACTAGGAAGAGGTTTTCTTTGGGTGGCTGTTATACCTTTTCTTCTGGTTTAGGGTGTAACAAAAAACCTATTTTCTAGTCAGTCTGCGGGTTTGGGGAGAACTTTTATCAGAAACACTTCTTCCAGAACAACTTTTGCTAAAACTGTTTGTTTCCTTTTAATTTTGCGGCTCTTTTTTAGTTTATTTTTCTGTATTAGTTCTTCCCTTGCTTTTTCTATTTTGTCTGTCTCCATTTCTTTAATGAGTGCCAGTATGGGAGCTTTGGAGGACATGAAGATGAAAGGAAGTGACAGTTTTAATCTAAATAATGGAATCAATGAAAATTCTTTAAATCTTTGAAAATCATTATTTCAGATTATTTTGGACAGCTTTTCTACTATGTAGAACTGAATACTAAACTATAATAACTTGAACTTTGTTCTTCCTGGCAGCTGAAACTGCAAAAGATGCAGCTTCTGCTCACAGCTTGAATGCTAACAGAAGAAATTATGTGGATGGTCCATCTGGTTCTGACTTTGTAGCCAGGTAATGTCAGAGAATCACTAGTACTGTTTCACAATCTCCTCCTTTCTGTTCAAAATCAAACAGATTTTTTAATTTAGTTTTTTTTGACTTGTTGCAAAGCTCCGTGGTTGAGTTGCCAGATGGAATCTGTGGAATTTTGTGCAATATCCCATAGTTCAGCCCTCTCTCCCTGCTGCATGGCAGGCTGCTTGTTCATGTTTGTACACTTGGACAGTGTGCTGTTCTCTTACCAGTGTCCAAAACAACCCTCAGCATTCAGCACAGAAGTGTCACATGGCCTTGTCCTCTTCAATTCCAAGTGGAGCTGCTGACCAGGTCTGCTTTGGAGAAGCTGCTTTTCTGGAATTCACAGATAATTTTCCAAAAGTTATAATGAAAGTAAACTGAGATAACAGCAAGGAAAACCCTGAGTGATGGGTTTAGTTTGATTTGGTTATGTTGCTATAGTACCATGAAATTCAAATAGGTAAAAAGAAATACTTATGCTGTGATTAACTTCCCCACCCCAACTGCCCCCTGATGGGGAGGAGAATCAGAAAGAAAGTGTAAATCTCACAAGGTAAGAACAGTTTAATAATTTGAAACAAAATAAAATATGATGATGATAATAATTGTAATGAAAGGGGCGGGGGGGTGAGGAATAAACCCCAGAAGAATAAGTGCTACACAGTACAATTGCTCCCTCCAGCAGCAATCCCAGCCAACTCCCCCAGTCCATGCTGGGCACAGCAGCCATGGTCTGCAGTGGCCCTGTGGCCAGCTCAGCTCTGCTGTCCTGGCCACACTCCCCCACAGCCCCTCCTCGGAGGCACTGAGAAATCCTTGACTTAGAGAAAGCAGCACTGAGCAACCACTAAAACAGCAGAGTGTTATCAACAGTGCACTCACACTGAATCCAAAACACAGCACTGCACCAGCTACCAGCGAGAACATTCACTCTATTCCAGACAAAACCAAGATCATGTGAAACATTATTTTTATTATTACTGGTACAGATTAGAAAGCAATATAGAAACATCCTGTTTTCCTAATGTTCTGTAGCTGATCATACATTAATTTCTCAAGGGAGATGTAATCACTCTCCACAACTACCTGAAAGAAGGCTGTAGGCAGATGGAGACTGGTCTGCTCTCCCAAAGAAAAATGATAGGAGAAGAGGAAACAGCCTCGATTTGCACTAGGATAGGAAAGATTTAGATTGGATATTAGCAAAGATTTTGTCACCAAAAACAGCTGTCAAGCATTGGAACAGGCTGCTGGAGAGCGATGGAGCCTCCATCCCTGGAAGTATTTAAGATGTGTACGTGTGGCACTTAGGGACATGGTTTAGGACTTCATGATCTCAAAGGTCTTTCCCAACCTATTCTTTCTATGATAAGGGACACAAATTGTACATTAAGCCTTCTTTTTAATATTTCTGTTGTCAAGGTAAAGAAAGCCTGCCAGTGATCTGATCTGGACCTAGTGAATGAGAGACAGCATTACAACACATTTATAATTTTGGGGTTTTTGTTTTGGTTTATTGAAGGTATTTAAACTGGCACAGAGGACAAGGATAAAATTAGCATTTTAACTGGATATGTAGCAAATGGTTGATTTCCATCCCAGATAATCCTGTTTAGCCTTTTCTGTTGTTTTTTGATGGGGTTTTTGGAGAGAGGGGTGAGGGTTTGTTTGGATTTGAGATTTAAGGTTCCTAAGTATGTTTTTAGTGTTTTGGAATCTACGCTGACTTTAATAACAGAGTAGTATTTCTTACTACTATTAAATGCTGGGATTCCAAATCCTTTCCCTGTATGTATCCAAAGTGCGTTCCTCTTGGAGACAATGATTTTATTTTCATGTAAACTGAGCATATAAGCTAGGAGAACAAGAACCAGTAGTTTTGAAAATATCCTTTGAAGCAGGGGTTCCCAAGGCCATTTGATGTATCTCTCTTCATAAACCATAGTATTTCATCCAACCTGATGACACATCACTGCAGGACAGAGGAGGGGCCCAAAAAGTAATTTCAGATGGTTGGAATCCAACACACAGGCTGCAGGTTCCCTGGCAGAACAGCCCTGACTGCAGGATGTTGTGGTCCTAGCCTTCCTCCCTGTCCCTGCTGTGCATTCCTGCCCCCTTGAGTGTTTGAGTTGCCATTTCAGCACACAGAGACAGAAAAAACGACCCCAGCTGGAAAAAGTGAATGATGTTCTGCTGCCCTGGCTTGTTGGAATGACTCAGAGGATCGGCTGGAGAGCCAGAGCCAGCACAGAGGAGGGAGTGGGACTGTGGCAGTGAGCAGTTACCATGTCTGAGGTTGCCATGGAACCCAGGCTTGGTGCCAGAATCAGTCTTTTCCCCAAGGAAAATTAAGTGTATAGATTTTCTTCACGGTAGCAAATTTTCACAGGCTGCGGGGTTAAATTTGGAAAGTATGCTTTTCTTTTAAGATTGCTTACAGACAGTAGGATTTTAAAATTTCCACAGAAATCCTGAATGCCATTTAAAACAGCTATGTCATGTAGCTAGCGTGTAGTGTTATTGACACCAAAAAATCAGGAATTTATGGGAACCTATATTGAATCATTTAATATATAGTTGTGAAAGATGCTCTTGTAGATTGTATTTTTCTTAAACTGATGTGAATATCCTTCTTGCAAATATTATTTAGAGACATTTCTACAGTATACACTATATATAATATAATAACACTAAACAAATATTCTGACTGAAAAATGTGAGTTTGGGAGTGTGCTCTTCAATTCAGTGGACAAAAATTCAAAACATGAAAGGATTTAATCCAGCTTGTGTTTGAAGTCTGGCTTCTCTAGAAGTGTTTTACATACAAATCCATGTGTCTTTATGTATATGTCTTTGTTCTGATCATGAAAAAGCACCTTGATCAAAACATTGAATTATGTTAATCCCATCCTGGATTAACACAGCTACTCAATTACAGACTTTCTCTGTAAACCAAGTAAAGTATCTGTGTAAGTAGAAACAGAGGAAATCTCTGTAATTACTCCTTTAGTAGTGAATATATTTTTTATTTATAAAGTCATGTCTATCACAGAATCTTCTTTATCCACTTCAAGACTTCTAGTGCATGTTGCAGTCCAGACACAAAGCAGAAGTTTTAAACTAAGCAACTGAAAATAGAAATGCATGGAAAGTATGTGATTGATATTGGCTGCAGTCACCCCATTTTGAGGCCAGTAGGAGCTGCCTCATTTTGCTCATGTTTGTTTAGACTTTTTACTGAAATCAAACCTAAAAAATGGAACCTTCTAATGGAGACATTTATATGAAATTAACCAGGAGACAAGTACACAAACAAAACTTATGCTGCAGCTCTGTTAGCTGTTTGTGTATGAAAAATACCTTTTTGGCTTTTTGGTCCACCTGCATTAGTCCCAGTCCAAGGTTATTACAGTGTTCTCTTTTTAGTTAATAAATTAATATTTCCAGAAGAGAACTACACCTCACTTTCTTTCCCATCAAAAAAACAAAAAATCTATTTTTGTCTTGGCCAATGTACAGGGTGACTGGTTGGCCTTTGTATTGTGGCTTTTGATGTATTAATTCTAAGTTAATGTCTCTTACTTTATAGATTGGAAAGTCCAGCTTACACACCACCTCACCAACTGCATACACCCCAGCAGCCTTATTCATCTGTTCCAGGTAACAATTCACAAAGGGCTGGGAGAGGCAATGAGACAGGTGTTGTCCTCTGAGTAAATTGCTATCCTGCTTGTATTTATTTAAACATCATTTATGCAGAAAAAGGGGAAGACCTTTACATGAAAAATTAATTAATTTGCATAATTGACTTGTGTAATTTATAAAATGTACAAGTGGGAAGATTGTGTTTGTACCAAATGCATTGTGTTTTTTTAATTTAACTTCTGTTTTGATTATGTGGAAGATGGCTTACAACAAGTATTTGTGGTATATTTTAGGAGGATTTGTAGAATATTTTACACATTAGTAAGTTATTTGAGGGATGAGGGGTAAAATATATATTCAGGATTAAATTTGCCTTAGTTGCTCTAGTTGTATTTTCAGTGTATAAACACTTTTTTGCCATTGCAATGTTCTGAGTAGAAAAGCAGATCAATTTGTTAAAGCAACGGAAGGTGATGTTAAAATAATTTTCCACAGTAGTTAACATTGAGTCCTGTTTTTGTTTCACTTAGGAGTCATCAGAAGGTCCACATCAATGTCTTATGTAGATGGGCAAGTAGGGACATGGCCCAAAGAGAAAAGGTAAGTAGTGTTACAAGCTGGTTACAAAATACTGGGGTTTGGTTATGAGTAGTAGTAAGTGCTCCATTGAAGTTTGGATTTTCAGAGTCCGGTAATGAGAATTTTTGTAAGCTACTTGAAAAGGTAGAAAAAGAAAGATAAAACCATATAATGGATTAAAAACTGGTTAATAGGAAACAATCTTCAGAAATAAATAATTTATTCTGTACACTAAAAGAGCTATACTTCAGATATTTGAATTGTTGGTGTTAAATATGTTCATATTTACTCATCACAGTGAACTAAACGTGGTAACAGTACTAACAGATGGCTAATGATCTCAGAAGCATTTAAGCTTGTATTATTTTGGGAATGCTAAGAACAATCAGGCTGGATGTTTTAGTTTTCAGTTAGATCAGTCATAAACTCTTAATCTGTAGGGTATAAACGAAAGTTAAAATGGTAAAAGTTATAGTGGTGTGTATTCCTGTACTCTTAAAATGCCCAGAATTCCAAAGCAGTAAAAAGCATTGACTGAGTCTGAATAAAATGTTTTTACTTTCTATTCTGTTGTACTTTTTAAAAATTTCTTATGCTTCTATCTATTTATCCATCTAAAAATATCTATCTAAAAATATATGCACGTTTATTATATTTGAAGCTAAGCAAAATACAGTACACCTAACAGTGCCTTTAATACTTCCAGCTTAAAATAATTTTAAAACCAAAGATTTTGTTACTTTTATTCATAACCACGAGTTGCTCCATTACTTTCTTTTTTCTGATCTCAATTAGGTCATCATTACATGGAGTTTCGTTTGACATTCCTTTTGACAAAGAGAAAAGCATTCCAGCATCTACTCCAAACAGAGGCATTCCTAGATCTGTGAGCAATGAAGGCCTTACAGGAAACATCAACCGCATGCCGAAGCATTCTAGAAAAAATCTGTCCTTCAAACCAGTAAATGGAGAAGAGGAGAATCAAGACATTGAAGAGGAAAAGGACATGACAAAGGCCAATCAGTCTCTTAATGCAAATCAAAGAAATGCCAATGAGAGCAGACACTACAGGTTCCCAAATGGAGCTCTGCAAAACAGGGCAGTTCTGGATGATTTTGGCAATCAGATTGAGACACCAAGCATTGAAGAGGCTTTGCAGATAATTCATGACACTGAAAAATCTCCCAGACTTCTCCAAACAGACCAAATTACAAATGGGTTCTTTCTTCACAATCGGGAAATGAGCATCTTGAATTCAAACATCAAACCAAATCAGACTACCCCAGATATAATCACAGACACTAAAGGTGCTCTGAGTCCTGTGACTGACAACACAGAAGTAGATACTGGAATACATGTCCCGTCAGAAGACATCCCAGAGACAATGGATGAGGATTCTTCTTTGAGAGATTATACTGTAAGCATGGACTCTGACATGGAGGAACCATCTAAATTTCTCCAGGATTACGACATGCGGGCTAGCAATCACAGAGATCAATTAAGTCCCTGTCCCAGTTCAGTAAGTACTAAATCACAGGCAGGCAGCAGTGCTTCTTCGAGCTCAGGGGTTAAAATGACCAGCTTTGCTGAGCAGAAATTCAGGAAGTTGAATCACACAGACAGTAAAAGCAGTGGAAGCAGTTCTCAGAAAACCACGCCAGAAGGTTCTGAGCTGAACATCCCTCATATGGTTGCTTGGGCTCACATTCCCGAGGAGGCATCTGTTCCTCAAGGAAGAGACACTACACAATTACTGGCTTCTGAAATGGTACAGCTGAGGATGAAGCTAGAGGAAAAGAGGCGAGCCATTGAAGCACAGAAGAAGAAAGTTGAAGCTGCATTCACAAAGCAGCGGCAGAAAATGGGAAGAACAGCATTTCTGAATGTTGTGAAAAAGAAAGGTGATGGGGTATCACCTCTTCGAGAGGAAGCAGCAGGAGCTGAAGATGAGAAGGTATTCACTGACAGCAATCGGTTGAAAGAAAAAGAAACTCAAAAATCAGATGACCAAGCTAGTAAGACTTCAGAATTAATAAAAGAAAACACAGAAAATTCTCATAGCAAATGGTTAAAATCCCCTGCTACTTCTGGGGATGCTGAAAAGCAATGGAATTTAGCAAGCCCCTCAGAAGAAAATCTTAATGATGGAGATCTCTTAGAATATACAAAATCTATCGAAAAACTGAACTCTTCCCTACACTTTCTGCAACAAGAAATGCAACGTCTATCCCTTCAGCAGGAGATGCTGATGCAGATGAGAGAGCAACAGGCTTGGGTTATTTCTCCTCCTCAGCCTTCTCCTCAGAAGCAGATTCGGGACTTTAAGTCTTCTTCAAGGCAAGGAGGAGCTCCAGCTCCTGTTGCACCTTTCTCACAGGAATCTCCTCGCTCTACACATCAATCACCACAATCTTCCAACAGGAAGAATGCCTCTTTTCACATTAAAATGCAAAGGACTCCTAGGCCAAATGAACTGAAAATAACACCTCTAAACCGTACCTTGACTGCCCCTCGGTCTGTGGACAGCCTTCCCCGTTTGAGGAGGTTTTCTCCCAGTCAGGTTCCCATTCAGACTAGATCATTTGTTTGCTTTGGAGATGATGGTGAACATGTAAGCGAACCTCAGTTAAAGGGAAATCTTTTGAAAGAAGGCAAGTCTACAGAAGGGGTAGCAAAAGAAGAAGGACCAAAATTGCCAAAACAGGGTGAGCAGAAGTTGGAGGAAAAGGAGATTAAACCTATTGAATCTAATGTTTCTGAAGTATTATCTCAGCCTATCACAGAAACCGTCTGTCTCACCCCAAATGAAGATCAGCTAAACCAACCGATTTTACCACCTCCAGCTCCCAAAACAGCTAACTTAATTGAAGTTTCCCTATCAGATTTGAAGCCACCAGAAAAAAGTGAGGTATCTGTCGAGAAATATGAAGGTGAGAGTGATAGAGAACAGTTTGAAGATGACCAGAAAGTGTGTTGTGGATTCTTTTTTAAGGTAAGAGAGATAGTGGATGTGTATGTCGGCTGTTAAGCTTTGTTTGAACCTTTAATTGAAACGTGGATGTTGCTGATGATTGAAGTCAAAGCAGATAGTACTGCAACTCTAAATGTGCAGGCTTATCTTTTGGACTTGATTAATTTGGCATCATAAGAGTGGTGAGATTCTACCATATTGCAGTTCTGAGCATGTCAGAGTATCCCTTTCCATTCATAGTTATGGAAGAGTGTTTGGAGGTCTTGGTGAGGAAGATCCATGCTGAATGTAGATTTTTTTCAACATATGTTTTGGTAATCTTGATTAAACAAGCTCACATCTCATCCTCACTTCCTCACCTCACTCCCAAATGTAACTAAAATTTTTTAAAGTACATAACAGCCTGCAGTTTTAAAAATTATTCACATTTTTGAATTGCACTTTGGAGTGCCTTTTTCCCTCTCTCAACTGGCTAAGGAAGTGTAAGTCTGCTGAGACTCCCTTTTGAAGTTTGTATTTGGAAGCACTCCTTGGAGACTTTTTATTAAAGAGCTGTATTCAGACAGGCTTTTTAACTATAATGCATATTGTAAGACAGTTGTCTAAACTTATTTCCATCTTAGAATACCCCAAAATTTTGTATCATGTATCTAAATGGACCTAGCTTGTCTGGAAGCATTCCTCAGTTCTAACAAAACACCTGGCTTGCTCAGAAGTTACTTTTATATGGTGCATAATTATTGGGGTTTGTGATAATTACCTTCATGTTCATACACGTAGACTCTTCCAAAGCTGAAAGAAGTTTATGCTATGTGGGATCTCACTCAAAACTAAAATATCTCACTTAGCAAGTTTTCTCATATCAGTGTTGAATTTTGAGTCAGGAAGGAAAAATTCCACTATGAACTTTCTAAGAGTCTTAAGAAAAATCTTCAAAAATAGACTTATTCCAAATAACTGCAAGAGGATGTTACAATACCGGTGTACAGAATTAAGTGTTGAATGACTTGGCAAAAATCAGTTGCTGAATTTAGAGATCTTAACGTTTTTGATCCTTTTCCCTCAAAAACGGTTGCTAGGATGATCAAAAGGCAGAAAATGATATGGCAATGAAACGAGCAGCATTGCTGGAGAAACGTTTGAGACGGGAAAGAGAGACTTTGCTTCGAAAGCAGCAGCTGGAAGCAGAGCTAGAACATAAGAAGGAAGAGACAAGGTAAAACTCCATGTTCTGATCCAAATGATCAGTAATGGTGAACATAAAATTGTCTGGTTTAGTTAAAAGTGTAACCTGCATGTCAAAAAGTTGCATCTTAATATCCAAGTTATTTACTGCTAGAGGCAGACGTGCAGAGGAGCCCAGGTGGCCCTGCAGGACAGCAGGTGGCATCAGTCTGTAGCTCTCTCAGGCTGGGAGCTGTGCTGGCCTGAGCACAGCTCCTCAGAGTACAGTTCTGAGGGAGCCTGTACCCCTCAGGGTTCTTTCTGCACAAATGCACAATGTTCACTCACTTACAGCAATGAAGCTCATAAACCTGCGTTTGTTTTCGTTAGTAGCAATATCCCAAAACATTTGAACTCTCTGAAAATTGTAAAAAAAATTAAAAGCAATTGTCTCTTACTGGTGTTTGAGAACATTGAAGTTCCAAAAATCTGATGCCTGTGTTGTCCTCACTGTGCTAGCTGAAATCCCTTATTTGGAAAGTTTCTACTGCTGAATTTTTTTGGTAATTTTTTAGACGCAAAACAGAAGAAGAACGTCAGAAGAAGGAGGATGAACGAGCACGTAGAGAATTTATTAAGCAGGAATATATGAGAAGGAAACAACTGAAGCTTATGGAAGACATGGATACTGTCATAAAGCCACGCTCCCTCTCAATCAAACAGAAAAAGCCACGTCCAAAATCTATTCACAGAGATCATATTGAATCACCTAAGACACCAATCAAAGGTCCACCAGGTAACAAATGTTTACATGGAGAAAGAGTCTGTTCATGCTAAAACACCAGCTTGGGTTTTGGTCCTAACAAGCACGTGCGTTTATCAGTCTTGTGCTACACTGAAACTGCACGTGTCCAAACTGGAAAGCAAAATTTGGCATAGAAATAGAAAGATGAATGTCACTTACCTGCTATGCATGCATGCATATATAAACAAACAAAAATGTTAGCTCTGAAAACCCAGTTGAGGGATGAATATGTGTTGCAAGTTTCACACACACCCATGTTTTCTTCACTAATCTTTTCTTGCACCTGTAGAACTAAGAATGAATAAAAGTTGGGAGATAAGGGATCAATAAATAAAATGGTGACCGTAAGGTAAGAATACTTAAACTCACACAATACAGACAAAATTAAAATTTGAAAGTTACTTTTATATTTTATGGGTTTTTTCTATTTTGCTCACCAGCTGCATGTATAGTTAAGAACATGGCAACACTAACCATGTGGAACAAATTAGCATTCCTTTAGATATAACAGAAGTTGCAGTAATGGCTGGGAGAAGTATTGTCAATTTACAGTTAGAAAAAATAACCAGACTGCTGAGTGATCCTTACTGTTACAGCCTCCTCTACCCTTGTTGCTGTGCTGCATTTTCTCTGGCTGCTTCCCTCCATCTTCCAGTGTAATTTAAAGTATTTCCTTAACACCTTCCAAGAATCCATCCCCAGCTTTAAATTAAGTCTCTTAAGCTCTCTTTCAAGAGGACTTATTAACTTTAATTGCATTCTTTGATTTGCATAGTGCCAATATTCCCATGTTCGTGCTTCCCATTAGTGTTTAGCCTGAGCCCGTCCCCAGTGGCTGCCAAAGGCTGAGTGTCAGCAAGTGTTTACATGAAGTGCAGTACATATGCATGCAGGTATATCATGTAGAAAAGCTCTTACTGGCTTTCAGATGCTGGTGTTGGTCTGATGAACAGACTCTCCTACTTGCATAGGTTTATAAGCTTTAACTTTGTTTTTATCCAGGTTCACAGCTTTATCGTGTTTTTTCAGTATCTAGTCTTTCATTGGCATCGCTGAATACAGGGGACAATGAGAGTGTGCAGTCAGGCAAGAGAACACCAAGGTAAAGCTAAAATAACCATTTCATGTAATAAAATTTCGTAATCAGCTATGTAAAACTAGCATGAATTTTTTAGAGGTCGTGTATATATTGTGAACTCTGAGGACAGGTATGTTTTCCTCATTTGAGACATGGATAGTTTCCACTGTCAGACATTCAGGAACCAAGCCATGGTCATTTGTTTTGCAGATTTTACCAAGTAAACCAGTTGGGCAGGTATAAATGAGGTCAAAACAAAATGCTGTTCACACAGCCTCTTTAATTCACTTGCTTGTATCTAAGTCTCAACCTGTGGATTTTTTACTAAACTTGTATGTTACATGCAACTACATAGCTGCTTTTGGTTTTTTAACATAGAAGTTTCTTTTCTGTTTGTTTTTTTTTTCTTTAGCAGTTGTACAGGGAATTATTGAATGCTCACACGGACTTCAGACTTTTCCAAACACCAGAATTTATTTTGTATTAAAAGCCACCTCAAAATAACAGAAAAAAAAAAAATACAAACCCCATATTTTCATTCAAAGGAAAATCACTATTTCTGTGAACTACTTGATAATATTCAGACAAATACTATTTTCTTTGTATAAAAAAGAAATAGTGAAGAAAAGCAATCTAGGAGAAGGGGGTTCATAAGGACTACTACATATTCTGATATTGCATGTCATGTCTTCATGGCCATTACACATTATTCATCAGCTCTGACAAACCTGCAGCTGGCTTCAGTTGACTTCTCAATTATCTTGATGTCTCAAGAACTGACTTTCCAGTTATTACATAAGAAGCTTTCATAAAGTATTCAATTAGCCTAATATCTCATGTCATCTCTTAAAAATTAGCAGTTTTAATTGAGAGAGGGATTTCTTCCAGCTATATTAGCTATTACAAAAGGCTTGATGTTGCTCATCTACACAGGCTTTGCAGGAGATAACCCCTCTGTATGGAGCTGGAGTTGTACAGTGCTGTACTATGCTTGTAATTAGCAGTACATCTTCCTCAGGCTTTGGATTTGTTTAGGGGATGGAGACTTTTAAATCATTATAAAAGCAACAGGCTTGAAAGACTTTTCAGTATCTTTCCATATTGTCCTTGCATCACCATTGTTTTTGATGATCCCACTGAGAGCATCTCAGTGATACATTTGTCACCTTCTTCATGCAGGTGCTAATCACAAAAGGTGGAGGATATATTATAAATTGAATTTTCATCTGTTGCTGATTTTACTGAAAATGAGCATGCACACAAATTTTTATATGATACCAATTTTTTTCCTCATTCTGTGCCTTTTTTTCACTTGGAAAGTGAGAAAAGTTAGAAAACTTTCATTCCAAGCTGCAAATTTGACTGGCTTTTGCAGTAGCCAGAATCAAAAATATTTTAAATATCTTATAATGATTTAAGAAAACTTAACAATCTTGGTTAGACCTTTAAATGCAAAATTATCCACATTTGAGTGCAGCCTGAAGAAATACAGCATCAAAAGTTATTGCCTGTGAAAACAAAAACCAGAAGGGAAATTGTTTTGCTGTCTTATATACAGTACTTCTCACTGCCAGTTGTTGCAGTCTCAAGTGTAAATGAAGTAAATTTTTACTTCATATTCATAATTCTATCAAGAACTGGTTTGTTCACTACATAAGATAACATTGGCTTGCCAGGACATGTTAAAAGTAGCACAGATTTCCACTTAGTAATTCTGTTTCACAACCAAGAACATTTAATAGGTTTCTGTCCCTCAGATGGAGCCCAAAAATTAACATATACCTCACCTAAAGACCAACTTCTTGCATCACTCAAAATGCACTAAATATTGTGCATTTAGGTTTATAGTTTAGAATTCAAATCATTGTGTTCTACCTTGCCTTCTTTTCATATCAGAAGGCTTCCCCCCTGAACATTGTGAATTTAATAGATTTTAAAACTAATGTCTAGGTCTGAATCTGTGGAAGGATTTTTATCCCCAAGTCGCTGTGGGAGTCGTAACGGAGAAAAAGATTGGGAAAATGCATCTACAACTTCTTCAGTCGCCTCTGCTACAGAGTACACAGGTCAGTGGCAACAACAGTCAGAAAAGCACCTGCCTATCAGTGGTTCTATGCATGAAAAGTTTTCAGTTACCTTGATTTGGCTTCCTAACACTTGATTTTTACCCTTCAAAGTAGAGGGTAATAATACAAGGTTAACATTTTTAATCCAAAATAGAAGTACTGAGCCAATAGCATTTGTGATAATCACAATAAACTGCAGTCAGGCTCAGAACAGCACATGGGCTCACACATCATTCTGTACTTCAGTAGTGTCTCTAGCAAGGCACAAAGTGTTGATATTTCAACTCAATTTAGAATAGAGTTACAAAATTCAAGAACCAAATTGCAACAGCAAAAAATCTTCTTAGCAATGCAAATATAAATATTCTGCATTATTTTTTTCCTAACAGATCTTTTGCTGTTTATTAAGAACTTTATGATCAGACTACTCATTCTTTATTATATCATGAATCTAATAATAATGGTATTTTCCTCCCTTTTCTCTAACTATACCACACATGATACTGCCAAGACCTTGCATCATCAGGTTTATAGAAGCTCCACTTCTGCCAGCCTAATATCACTTTGTTTGTGAGAAGAGTATCATAAGGTTAAGTCTTTTCTAGGGGTCTTTTCCCAAGAGTTTAGACAAACAGATTTTATCTTAAATTTAATTGATGCTTGCTCATTATTTTCTTAATTGGTACTCATGTGTTGGGTTTTTTTAAATGGTCTTGACCCAAGTACACAGACATTCCAGAAATTTAAACAGGAGATTTCTCCTTCAACCGGATGAATCATTTTACAGACCGAATAACTTGACAAGTGTAAGGACAGATCTCTCATCTCTGGTTTTGGGTAAAACATTTCTGGAATTTCAAAGAGGACAGGCAACAGTTACTCTAAGCACTGCATATGCCTCATTGTTATACCTCACACCCTTGAAATCACAGGTGTGGAAAAAGAAAAAGAAAGACTTTGCTCTCTCCTGAACAACTGGAATTTTGGTTAGGAAAAGTAAAAAGTTCTGTTGTTCATAGAAAAGGTCCTCTGAGAGGAAAAAATATTTACCAAGGCAGCCAATAATAATGATTTAATAATGAAAGACATATTTGTAAGTAAATTCAATGACAGCTGAGTAACATTTTACTTGTTTGTGGTCTCTAAGCTTATTCTGTATTATTCCTGGATTTGTGTTTCTATACATGCAAAAGTTGCACAGCAGAAGTGCTTCACAGCATTCAGAGTAACTCTGTTGGCTTACTGATTAATTTAGGTTTTTTGTTGTTCCTTTTGCATAGGACCAAAGCTCTTCAAAGAACCTAGTGCTAAATCCAATAAGTATATAATTCAGAATGCACTGGCACATTGCTGCCTGGCTGGAAAAGTAAATGAAGGTCAAAAGAAAAAGATCCTGGAGGTAAGAGTATTTTTCCTCTAAAAGCATAAACACCTACATCAAACCAAAGTCAAGCATTATGGAGACTCTAAGGCATAGATGCAGACATTGAAAGGAAACCTTAGAGATTATGGCAGCAATCAGTGAAGGGGTTGAGTAACTTCTGTGACTTGCTTCCTGTGTAGGCAGAAAGGTTCTCCAGTGCTGTGGAAACAAGAGCTGTTACTTTGTACATGCAGCACAGGAAGCTGAATTAATTAACATGCTTAATTAATAGTTATTGCTTGTTTTATGGGGGAACTTCAATATCTAGGCTTTCATAATTTGCTCGCAAAGTTGTTTTCCCTTATACATGGAGATCCTTGGATTGGGAACTTAAGAACTAAAGCACAGTGCCCTCATGAACAGAAAGAATTGAAATACATCCCTTCTAGGCTCTTCTCCAGTCCCAAGCAGTAGGGCAAATTCAGGACTTTCTACTATAGGAAGGTGCCTTCCAGTCTTCTCTCTTACACTGCTATAAACCTTTCTGAAAATGCACAAATATTGTAAAAATTCAGGGACAGTGTGTTTCCAGGCAAAGGAAGTTACACAGAGTCTGAGCCTTGAGAGCTCTGAGCCTACCAACTATCACAAATACAACAGATTAACTGATATCAAACCTCACAGGCACTTGGAATCCAGACTGAATTTCATTTCTGGAATAAACTTCACAGCAATATTTCTTGTCCTTTCTTCTCTTCATAATCCTTCTGCATCCATTTCTAGATGCTGCTTTCTCTGTCTTTCCAGACACTTTTTGGAAATACCAAGTCAGGAATCAGCACACACTCTTGAAGTTCAAGTAACTGGGAGCAAAATGACCCTCAGAAATCCCAGAAAAAAATAGCTGCACAAATGTCATGCTTAACTCATGGATGAAGCATACATCACTTGATAGAAGCTGTATGTGTTCAGGGCATGTGTCCCATAGAAGGTCTGTTAGATGGAACAGGAATCTGAAGATTTCAGCTAATTAAAACTTTTATTCAATACATTTCAACTGACTTCACAGTTTGACTAAGCTTGAGTGGATTTAGGGATGACTGAAATTCCATTTCAGTACCAGAGGATCTTTCAGACATATTGAGACACATGTCAAGTTTCCTGTTCCCAAACCTGCAAATATTAGACCAGCTTGATGAAATGGATGATGAAAATAATTTTTATTTAGTTTATGAAAAGATTTTTGGGATGTCTCTTCTTGAGGTACAACTAAACAAGTATAGCTGAAATTGTCTAAATAAATTAGGTTTTGGTTGGGATGGGTATCTACCCTATGAAAATTCAGATTGGTGAAGCTTGGCAAATTCTAATGATTGAAAATAAGGTCTTTTAGTAGACAGTTAGACATAAGTTTCAGCTCTGGTAGAAAAGTGATTCAAAATGAAATCTAATGAATTGAAATGTTTTCTAATTACAATGCAAAATTCATATTCTGAATGTTTTTCTTTCTTTCTTTCTTTCTTTTAAAGGAAATGGAAAAATCTGATGCCAATAATTTCTTAATCTTGTTCCGGGATTCAGGCTGCCAGTTCAGATCTCTGTATACGTACTGCCCTGATACTGAAGAAATCAATAAATTAACAGGAATAGGTCCCAAATCTATCACAAAGAAAATGATAGAGGGACTGTATAAATACAACTCTGACAGAAAGCAATTTAGCCACATACCTGCCAAAACTTTGTCTGCCAGTGTTGATGCAATTACCATTCACAGCCATTTGTGGCAAACCAAGAGACCAGTAACTCCTAAGAAACTCTTACCCACCAAGGCATAGTAGATGGGAAAAAATTTGCTTGAGACAATTATGATAAACTTGCACTTCATCTTTACTGCCTATAGGAAATAGATTTCTAGTTGCCAACAAGACTCTTAGAACTTAAAACTGGACACCGAGTTCTATTATCATGTCCAACTGGAATGTAAACACAGTGTTTAGGAGTGCAGAAGATTAACTCTTAGGTGAATAATTATGAGTGATTACAGAAATGTTTGACTTGTGTGGAGATTTGTATGTGCTAATGCAACATATAGAGTATATTTGCTCTGTATTTTGATTAGATACACTGAAGCACTGAATGTTCCTCTTTAGTGACTCAAACTACATTTTTTACATCTGTTGCCTTATATGTTTGTATTTGTGCTTGTCTTGAAATATTTTTCTTTCACTAAAGAAAACCTTCTTAATATTCTCAATACCATCGAACTTTGCATACTGACTTACAGTAAAGACTAAATGATAAATTGTATGTCACTGAATAACAGCTGAATGGGTCTGTTCTCCAAGATCCTTACTGTGTGCTGTAAATTCCCCTGTGTATTTATAATTCTTTTTCAATTCAATAGTACTGATTTGCTTATAAACTAAACAGTAAAGGAAAAACCTTTGAACTGCTTGAAGTTTCCTTCAAATGAATTATTTAACAACTCAGGGTAAAGGTGATGCAATTATTTCTGTTTCAGTAAGTTGCCATCTGAAATGTAATGACTGACCATGTGCATGTTCATAACACCAGTAAAACTCAAAGTAAAAAGATTTGGTAGGTCTCTGAAATGGTTTAAACAAGTGTGCATTCATTGCTTTGCACTGTTCCAGCTGGAGAGAGAGCACACGGTCAGGTCCTGCTTCTTCAAGGAAGGAATAGGAACTCATGAAACATTCAGAACTAGATCCCTGATGTTGCCTAACAGAGCACTAAATATTCAGAAGAATCACAGAATTCACTAAGTCACAGATCTTTGAGAAGTTGCGTATCTAATTCCCATTGATTTTAAGATCCAGGCCACTTCCTGCCTTCAGATCTGCCAACTCAGACTTGAATCAGTTTTCTAGGGAACAGACATCTGATAAGAATTTTCAGTGTGTCTTCATAAATTGTTTTCTTGACACTAACAGGTGATGTCTTGTGACACAGTGATTTTTAAGTACATATGGCAAAAAAGCCTAACTGACATTTCAGTAAATCTGTAACATGACCATTTGCAAAACCAAACTCTAGGTGTATTTCAGTATTATTTATAAAGGGCTGCATTTTATTTCAAAACAGTGTTTGATTATTTTGTAAATCACTATCCCGTTTCAGCGTTTGTTTCTCTTATAATTTGCTTTTAACATAGCTCTGTTCTGAAAAAAAAAAAAGAAAACACAAACTTGAAGCCTCCCCTAAATCTGTGGCTATTTTGATAACATCATACACCAGAGAATTTGTTGGGGGGGGGGGAAATCTCATTCTCAGGAAAAGACTTGAATGATTTGTGATTCTGTTCTGTTTCAGTGTTGTGACAACTCCATTCACATAAGACAGTATTGTGCTATAAGTATGTAGTCCATTCAGTTTCATGGGAGACTAAAATGATGTTTGTATTTCTCTCATTAAACTGCTTTGAGAGAAACTGCCTCACTACTACCATGTGCTCATTTACTTAAAGAAAAGATGCACAGGAATGAGATGTCATTGAGCAGTTTAGAACAGTACTTTTTTAAATTATTATAAGGCCTTAGGCATCAGTGCATCTGGATTATAAACATTTTCTCAAAAATGCTGTCAGTTTACTGTAATTTATGTTCTTATATTTATGTATATTTGTTAAAACTGTAAAAAAAAAAGAAAAAACACTTTAAAATACATGTTTAATATGTATGTGGTTCAAAACTATTTGTGGTTAGCTGATTCCTACTGTTTGCATGTATATCACCAGGATATGTAACTCTTATATTTCAAGTGTATAGATATTGTGTATATAGGATATAAATAATATTAAAAAGGGGGGGAAGAGGGTTTGCACATTCTGCCTGTTAGACACTTCCTACAGATACCATTGTAGGAACATCTTGAATAACAATATGAAACTGTGTATAATATACAGTGATTCAAGAAACCAGGAGGTTGGAATTAACTGACACACATATGGTGAATAACTTCAAAAGAAGTTTTATCATGGGAGGCTTTTTATTTCTAAAATCTGTTCTATGATTTAACTGAAGGTTTGCAACACCATAAAGACACATGCATCAACCTAATCAAAGTGAGCTTAAATACGTGACAGGAAATCTTTGAGTAATTAATATATCTGAATGTATTATGAAATTTGCATTTGTCAACAGGTTAAAGATTTGTGCAATGTCTAAAAGTAGAATGTGAATAATGCAGTTGGAAATTTCATTATCGCAGTATAAGGTTTTACTTAATACAGGAAAAGTAAAGCTAGAGATGCTTTTCCTTTTTAAGCCTGCAAATTTTCTAATTACAGTGGATCTTTGGTTGGGATCATGTTTAAAAAAAAAGGAGAAAAAAAAAAAAAAGCTTTCCATAAAGGCCAGTATTTATCACTGACCTTTCCAGAACACACTGGTGCTTTCATCAGGGGTATTATTATTGTTGCTACAACTGAATTGCCAAACTCTCATCTTAGTTTTTGGAGCAAGATTTCATCTTCTAACAGTCATAATAGCTACTGAATTTTATTTTTTTTTATGTTAGTATGACTGTTAGTTTTTATTATTTGGCTGTTTAAAGCCAAATTCAGCTATTTAATTATGATTTATTGGGCACTGTTGAAAAATGTACAGTGTATTGTGTGCTTACTTGTCCACTTCTATGGAGCATAGCTTCCATATTTTTTCAAATGCTGTGCTGTAAAATATTGTCATTGCTACTTATGTGGTACAGTGTAGTTTTTTCCTTTCATTTAAATAAAAGCATGGCACCAAAATAACATTTTTTGTTTTCTTGCTTACCTCTGAATATAAACTAAAATTATAAAATGTTCACATTAAAGTTTAAATCTTGTTTCTTCTCATATTTCAGCAATGTGGAAATTGTAGGAAAAATGCATCATTACAATTTCTTCTTTTGTTTCCCATCTTTGGTCATACTTCCACAGATAATCTAGATTTCTGATATTATCAGAGGAAGGCTATTGAATAATTGAATAGGCGTCAGATTTCATTTGTGAGGACAATGAGGTGTTAGTTACCCTGTTCTCTTCAGAAGTGAATTTCACAATTTTAAGTCATTCATAAACTTTGGGGCTCTGGTTAGCTTCCATTTTTCCAGAGCCACACAAACTTACTGGTCAGGTTAAAAGGTTTGCTTCAAATTGAAAGTTTGTCAGGGTGAAGTCTTTTTGTCAAGGTACTGTATAAAGCATGTGTGTGACTTCTAGTGAAATAGTTTGTACTTGCTAGTGATGCTATCTTGAACAGAACACTATCCAAAAAACGAGGGGCCTCTTCCAGATTCGTAAATTAGTAATTTTTCCAGTCCAAATCATGCCTTTTTTTTGGAGCTTTGTGTTGTCCTGCTGGGTTGCAGAGTAAGAGCAAGGACTTGCTGAAAGGGGCCGTGACATCCCTGCACTGTCAACAGGCAGACTGAGCTGCTGGGCTAACTCCACAGATAAAGAATCTCAGAATTGCAGAGCTGTTTGAAGGGTAACTTCAAGAACACCAGCAATCTGACAGTAGGGCTTTTAATGCTGAATTGAAAGCTACTGTGGAAGAAAATTAATAGCTTTCCCTCCTCCCCCTGAAAACTGGTTCTTTTTCAGGCAGCTCAGTCAATTCCCTGTACAGCATCACAAACAGGCTGATACAAGCAAGGAATTATACTGGAACACAAACACACAGTTGCACCCAGTAAAGCTATTTTTTCAGTGGTGAGCCCAGCTCAAAATTTTCATTTAAAAACTGCCTTTGTACAGATCTGCTTTAGAACAGACTTTGTTTTTTTTCTATCATTTGGCAAATACCACCATCCCTGAGAAGCTTCAGTTCATGCTCTGGTTAATTTGACATAATATGACTGTGCTGTGTGCCTGAATCTGTACAGAATTTCTGATTCAAAATTTGTGCTGCTGTGGGATCCAGTGTAGAGAGTGCTCCAGTGTAGAGATGCTTGGAACAGAAGGTTTCAGATCGACTGCCATACAAATATGATGCAAAAAATAGCTTTGTTTCTCAAATCCAGCTGTACTGATCAGATCAATGTCAGATGTCTTTTTTCCAACAACTTATAAAAAAAGACAGAGGGCTAAACTTTAACTATTTAGATCTCTTCAAATAGCAAATTAGCATTCCTTTGCTGCCTTGCTACTAGTTTAATGAGCTGAATAAGCAACTTGAAGTATTGTGGCTATAAAGATGTATCTTGACAGTCACAGTCCCTTACAGCTGCTTTTAAATTTTCTGGTTAAATAAATGAAAAACAACAAAAGAAAAAAAAATCCCCTATAAACACTCTTATTCCAGGTGTAGATGGCAGGGAAAAATATATGTTTAACATGTACATCTTTTTACGTGTTAAATATTTTATATTTACATCTTTTATGAGCAATTTATTTTTAAAAGCAATCTGTATATATTTGATGTGTGTTTGTATATGCATACATACAAATGCACATTTACCTTCAGACTTACTAGCTTACATACAGAATAAAGAATACATATTTTATTTAGACAACTACAGCAATGAGTCAGACATAGTAGGGAAGTTACTCCAGCTTATTTCCTTCTAGCAAGAGAAAAGCAGCTCTTACACTCGAAACCACTGCTCTAAGAGGCAAGGAAGCAATCTACAACATGCACATTTCAGTACAAAATCTTTGGGAGGTGGAGTTCTTCTTTAAATCAAATTTCTGAATTCAAGGATAATGCTGATGGATGCTAGACAGAACTGCCACTGATCAGAAGAGCTAATAACCATCAAGATTCAAGAAAGGGCAGAAAACAGCACAAATAAGGTAAGCATTCACTGAAAAAAAAGTTATTTAAAACTTTCTTCAGACTCCTATTCAACATTACAAACTACTTGATGTATAAAATGCTTAGGGGTAAATAAGCATTTCATTATCCACTGACAAATTGGTTTAAGCAAGATACTAAAGGATTTTTTTTCACATGTGTTAAAGTTTGCAGTTAATGGTATGTGAACTTCATGGAGACATACTAAGTAATATCTATATGTACTTTTATGTCCCAGTTAATGGAGCTTTGCAGAAAGACTAAAAGCTAATATGGAGCTTTCCATCACAGCAGCTCTGTATTATTATTTCTTCATCATCACTGATCTAAATGTCTGCAGTGCAAGACCTGGCAAGGCCCCACAAACCTGCAATTATTTAAATTACTTGAAGCCAGATTATACTTTGGCTCAGTATTTTTCTTGTTTAAGCTACCTGAAACTGGAACTATGGTGCTGACATAAAGAATTCTATAGAGTTTTGAACAGAATTTTTTTTCTAAGTTTTTACAAGAAGAGGTAAATATAAAATGTAAGGAGTTGAATGGCTCTGTTACTAGTACAGAAAATTGAGAGTGGCCCATTTTAAGGGCCAACACACAGAATCACAGAATCAGCTGAATTGGAGGGGACTCCCAAGGATCACTGAGTCCAGCTCCTGGCCCTGCACAGGACAATCCCTAGGAATCACACCCTGTGCCTGAGGGCATTGTCCAGAAGCTTCCTGAGCTCTGCCAGGCTGGTGCTGTGACCACTGCCCTGAGGAGCCTGTTCCAGTGCCCAACTACCCTCTGGGTTAAAAACCTTGTCCTGATATAGAACCTAAACCTCCTCTGATAGAAATTCAGGCCATTCCCTCGGGTCCTGCACCGTCACACCCCAGAGAAGAGCCTGTCTGTCCTCTTCCCCTCACAGGGAACTGCAGAGAGGTGTCCCCTCAGCCTTCTCCCCTCCAGGCTGAACAGACCCAGTGCCCTCAGCTGCTGCTCATGGCTTCCCCTCAAGGCCCTTCCCCATCCTTGTTACCCTCCTCTGGACGCTCCCTGACAGCTCGATGTCTCTTCCATATTGTGTCACCCCAGCACTCGAGGTGAGGCCCCTGAGAGCAGGGTGGGACAGTCCCCTCCCCTGCCCGGCTGGCTGTGCTGTCCCTGGTGCCCCCAGCACAGGGATGTCCCTCCTGGCTGCCAGGACATTGCTGACTCCTGTCCAAATTGCCATGGACCAGGATCCCCAGGCCCTTTCCACAGTGCTGCTTTCCAGCGTCTCATTTCTCACCTGCAACATTTGTAAAACAGTCACACAATTGCTGTTTTCTTTCCTGAAGTGCTCCCAGCGCAGACTGCAGCGCCCTGTTTTGTCACTAGGCAATGCAGATCTCCTCCTGCACTAATCCTGAATTTCAGGCTCTCTAAAACCCACACCCAAAAGCTTTGCTGTTCGCGGGAGTTACCTTCTTTGCAGTAATGAGGAGGGAGTTCAAAGCAAGCTGAGACCATCCCAAATACGTTTCTGTGCTTAAGTAAAGACTTGCAAACAACCAGTGAACAAGATCTTCCATCGGCTCTCTTGCCATAGAATGCTACTATATGTGTCTTCACCAGAACTCAATAATAGTATGATTGCCCCCATACTAACTACCAACTACTGCTACCTATTCTTCCATATTTCTTCCTGATGGTTCTTGAAATCTCTTTCCAGAGCATAGGAATTTGCTGCTTACCTGTGAAAGGTCCAACATTCTGAGCAGGAAAGAGAATAATTCTAAATTCATAATTTTTCTTTCGGGTCTCTAAGTGGGAAGAACCTTTATCTTTCTAGCCATCCAGAGATAGTCTCACAGATTTGGTCTCAGGACCTCCACTGAAAACAAAGGAACTGCACAAAAGATTAGTAAACTACTCTA
The DNA here is from genome assembly GCA_013400575.1 of Peucedramus taeniatus. NCBI lineage: Eukaryota > Metazoa > Chordata > Aves > Passeriformes > Fringillidae > Peucedramus > Peucedramus taeniatus. The sequence goes on from WBNO01000823.1 coordinate 140,469, forward strand.
AAATCAAGATTAAATTTAAAAGCCTTGGTGTGTTTACCTAGAATTTTGTAGGTTAAACAAAATTTAAATGGACTTTTTGTATCTATGCTCAGTAAAGTTATACATACCACTCAGTTTAGACAGTTAAAGGCATCTTGTTTTTCCACACTCCCTCTGGTTTATCATCTCTACTGTATCATCTGTATTGGAAAACAGTTTCATTTCTATAATTACATTTTCTCTTAAGCAGCACCTCCAAAGGCAACTAAGCAACAAGTAGCTTTGGAAGTAAACAGAAGTATTCAATGTTTTACCAGCAAATCCATATTCCTGGGAAGTGAAGCTGGGACTCAAACAAAAGGAACCATCGAGTTCCACGTGCACATGTGGAACAGTCTGCACATGCCTGGCAGAGTCTCTGCTGTGCAGCCAGGTACATTCTTACTGGACAGCCTTTGGGACATTTGTTTGTATTCCTGTTCAGAAAGAACAGAGAAAAGAATAACACGGTTCTCCTCTGCCCTTCAGCAGATCCTCAGCAACAGTTAGTAAGTAGACTTGAGCTCACTGACATTTTGTGAATGTGACAGAGAATCCAGTTCAGCTTCAGTCAAATCCCCGACAACCTTCCATAGATCGCTGATGCATGGTACACATGCCTAATTAAAAAAAAAAAAAAAAAACCAATAAATTAAAAAATCATGCATGAGCTTGTGAGAAAATTGCCCCCATCTCCATTTTGGCAGGGCCTGCCAGTGCACTGCAGTGTATTTATAAGCACTCTGTCCAAGTGCTGCACTTGTATTTTAACATCTCACCCCTGCATATAAACACAGAGCACGTCACCGTAATGACTCTGGGGTGCCATATTCTTTTGACAATTACAAAAATGCAACTGAAAGTCAAATTATGTATTCATATACATCTTCACAAAACACATGAATCACACGTACATACGTAAGATTTCTGCAGAGAATGCGTGTTTTGCTCAACAGCCTCAAGAAGCAGATGACAGCATAAGTACACTTAAAAAAATCCCTGGCTGACCTGAAACGCGGCAGCACCTTATGCAGTACTTAGAGGTGCTGCCCACAAGCCTTACGCCCGCGCCGCCCGAGCAGAAGCCGGACGGTGGCAGACGGGCAGTGCTGCTCCTGCCCTGCTCGTGTGCTGTGAGCGCCGGGCGCCTCAGGGCTGTCGGAGAGCGGGTAACGGCTGGGGAAGCGCCGGGAACGCGGCCTGGCCGCCCTTTGTGCGGTGACACCGGGCTCTGGGTCAGCGCTCCCACCGGCAGGAGCACCGGGGGGCGGTCGGTGAGCGCCCCAACGGGACGGGCAGGTGGCGCGGGGGATTCCGCACTTGCCGGGCGGCAGCTACAACCCCACCCAGCTCCCGCCCCACGCTCCCTCAGCGCGGGGCGCGGCCCTGGCCGCCGGGCGGGCGGGTTCACCCAGCGCGAACAAAGCGG
>WBNO01000823.1:142132-168730 GCA_013400575.1 Peucedramus taeniatus
CTCCGTGCCCGGGGCCGCCCCGCGGGAGCTGCGCCGGGGCCGTGCGGCCCTGCCCGCCGCTGGTGCTGAGCTCGCGTTCCCGAAATGCTGCTGCGGGCTCGGCGCGGCGCAGTTAAGCGGGGCGGCTGCCCTAAACCCGGCGGAGCGGGCTATGGAATCGCGCGTGGAGGGGAGAAAATGTTGGAACAACGCGGGGTGTTCCAGTCAAAATGCGTTAATATATAGTCTTTGGGAGTTGTTTGGCGTTTCTTATTTTCCTGCCTTATGTTTTCACTGTGATGTGGAGTATTGCATAATTTAATGTCACCTTTTTGTCATTCGCGGTGCGGAATGCGCTGGGCAAGGCGTGTGCGTGTTGTAACAGGGGCTGGTGAATGCCGAGAGCTCTGCGGTCACTCCCAGGCGTGGTGAGACAAGGATTACCGGGTGGCTCGGGAGCAACAGCTGATCTAAGCAGGGGAACAAAATGGATTACTAGATGGCAAGCCAGTGAAAAATCTGTGTGAGGCAGGAAGGAGGACACCGATTTGCTGTGTATTGGAGTAAAAAAGGTCTCGGAGTTCAGCTGTGCAAAGTTTAGTGAAGGTCTTCTGTTAAGGCCTTAGTATGCTTAGTGTATTTCATTTGAGATAATGAATTGTGTGATTTAGAGTGAAATGGGTTGTCAGCAAGCTCTGCTGACTGCTGTGGGAATCAGTTGTGATAAAAAAAAGGGGCCTATAGTCTTTTTTTTTTTGGTTTTTTTTTGGTTTTTTTTGTGAATTCTTTTGATATAGAATAACTGGAAGATGACTGAGGGCACTTCAGAAATGGAGCTACTGGGGACTGACTGGTCCCCGAGTGCCCTGTGGGCTCTGTGTAGCCAGAAGTCTGGAGTGGCCTCTGGGAAGGCAGGGGAGTCAAATGTAAGTGACTGTGGGGTGGATTGAAAGGTGAAACAGCTTAATGCAAAATAGCCAGCTTTTTAAATATGTATGACTTGTTCACACTGAGGTTTTCTGTGGCAGCTCACCAGGATGCCAGGGTTGTTGGGTCCGCATCGCAGCTGTCAGTGAACCGAGGCTCCTAATTTGGCATTGAGTATCCCTTTAATGTGTCACTGCTCTCACGGCATGACACTTATGATTTGAACTGTAATATTTTTTTCTTGTATTTCAGAATGGTTAGAGACTTTATATTCCTTGCCTGGTTTTCCAAATGTATGTTCTATGCTATTGGCAAGTGATTTCTTGCAGTTGATAAATAACAAATGAATAATGCTTACTGTAGAATTTCACTATTTTTTTTCAATATTAAACATTACTTTTAATTTTTATCATATGAATGCATATGCATTTTAAACTTCTAAGAAAGCACTAGCCAGTCTCTCTTTAAGCTACCTATCTTTAGATGCTTCTACTTTATAAACATTTTCCTGAAATAGTATATTTATATGCATAAGTGGCTATAAATATGTTTAATGTTTTAAGAGTTATTTTCTTATGCTTTTAACACCATGAGAGGGCTCTTGCTGTTGGCATGTTCATAGAACATGAGTAAGAACAGAAGGGTGAAGCCTCTAGCTGGGAAATTTAGCATTAGGCATTATGTTCCAAAGAGCTTGTTTAAGCAACATCTTGTCCACTAAAGTTAAAGATGTGTCAGGTTTGTGGCAAGAAGTTTTTTTGTTTCTTGATGTAGAAAAATAAATACAGAGCCAGCAGGAGATAAGAGAGAGTGGACAGGAGAAGGAAGATGTGGAGGAGTGCCATTCTGAAGAGACTGGGCAAGATAAAAAGGTTGTATCAGAAATGTGGTTAATACAAGACACCTGAAATATTGAGCTCTAATTCTCATTTGCTTTCATTTATACCTCAAGCTAATGCTGTGCTTCAATCATTCTTGAGTATTAGAGCCTGAGCTGATCAGATTGTGACGTTATGCACCATATGTGCTGGCAGAAAGCAATACAGTGTGATGGACCAAAGATGCAGCTTGAGCTCTAATCTTGAGTTTCCCTGCTGTTCTTTCGGTTTTACTTATTATTATTTTTATTTATACACATACTGACATACCATTGAATGTCAGAGAACCCCATAGGTTTTATAGAGGGTGATGTGTAAGCTTTTGTATATTAATAATTTAATGATAAAATGCTGCTTATTACTTTGACAATGTAATGCTTGTAAGAGAAGTCTGAGCTCATCAGACTAAGAAACCATCAATTACATGAAAATCTTCTCTAGTAGGTTTGCTGTTCTTTCGTAGTTATTTGTGTTGCACTGATAGGGAATGCACACTGGATATTACCATAATACTGTTAATGGATGAGCTCATCAGTGTACTTCAACTCTTTTTCAGAAGTTCAGTATCCAAACTGAGTCTGGGCATTGTAATACTGTACCCCAAAATGCTGTTACTAGTCCTATATGAAGTATGGAGGGTGCAACCATTCTTTACCCTGATTTATGAAAATATAGTAAATGAAGTTAAGTGTTCAAATTGTCAGAGGTCTTATGTCCAGGACATACCTCTTATTTTTAAAAAACTACAATGGAAATGGAAGACAGCTCACAGATACTGGATTTTACATAATGTAGATGTACTCTGAATCAAAGTACTGAATAATATGTTCATTTTGTCATTAGTATAATATATAAATAATTAAGGCAAGCTTTGAAACTGTGTAGGGTGGCTTCCTGTTTACACTTGTGTCCAGCAGAGCCTGTTGAAAAGAAAGCTGGACTTGGTGTTCCTTTCTTCAAAGGAACTCTTAGTCTGATTTTTTTTTTCTGATGGGGAATCTCAGTATAGTTTTGCCTAAGCCTTACTTTGTCTTTTGACAAGAAGGTTAATTAGTTTATTATTAGTTTAACTGGTTTTCAACCACTGGTGTCAAGAAGCATAATAAAAGAGAAGTGCAAATGCTTTAGATGAGGTTGTGAATTAAGATGTTAATGCTAAACTGCTGGTTAAATTTATATTGATTTTTTTTCCCTTCAGTGTGTAAGGGTAGGCTTGAATTTTTTGTCTTTGACTAAAAATCCATATCCAGTTGCCAAAAGGGGAAGTTTAAACAGGGCTAAAACATAAGGAAAAAGCATCTTTCTACAAGTTCTGGATTTTGATGTGTGGGTGTGTGTATCTTTCTTTCTCGCAGCAAAGCTTTCTGCAAGCCAGAGTTTAATTTTTATTTTTACCTTTACTAGCTGATAGTGTGCTTATGGTCTCTGGGTGTGTCTTTCATGAAACCCATCAAAATATGTGGTATTTAGAGTCTTTTGTGCCTAAAATGAGAGTTAGACCCTGCCATTTTAAGAAGTTAGGCCATTTCATCTGGCACAACTAGGTCTCTGTTGTTCCAAAATAAACTGTGCTGCTATAATCAAATGCTTTGCTAGTCAAATGTTCTGGCAAAAACGTACATGGAAAAAATTGGCATGCAATTGTGAGGAAGATGGAAAATTTGGGGGTTTAGACAGTAGTTCAAGGCCTAAGGTTTTGTATCCCTTCAAGTTCACCAGCATTGGTTTGTGGTGATCAGTGAGGAGTTTAATGGAATAATTGTCTCTTTCCTCTCTGATAAATAACTAATTTCTTGTTAATACTCTGAGTGTTTTATTTGGCTTATTCAAACCTACTCAGATTCTGTGCATCTTTTGCTAGTAGGAGGTAGATAGTTTGTTAACACCACTTTTTCAAGGATGAGATACATCAAGGCTGCATAATTTTTCAGATTATCTTGGAAGATGGTTTGCCTACAGCTGGTTGTCTTTCAGTTGCTGGATCTGTATAAGTGAATGATTTCATGAGGGAATTAAGAACAATTTTTATGTCCCCTTTTGAATTTTTAAGGGAGAGACACTGGGAACTGTAAGCTATTGCTGTGGTTGTCTGTGTGGTCATCACCCCCACCTTTATTCATTTCCACTGTGCTCCAGTGTCTCTCCTTCCTGGCTCTGTTGCCTCCTGCTGAAGGTTCCTCACTGGTACTGTTTTTTTCTCTGGTCTTAAACTGATGATGAGAGTGCACTGAAGTCAGGTTAAGCCTCTGCTGCTGCCAGAGAGCAAAGCTCTGCTGGTTCCTTGTGTCAGCATTCGTGCCCATGGAGTGAGTAAATGCTTGAGCTGCTCCTGGCTCAGCACACAGCCCAGCTGTGGCGCTGGGAGCTGGCTGGGTGAGTGCAGAGCTGAGGAGAGGCACTGCCCCTTTTTGCAGTAGTAACAAGGGATTAAACTGAAATTCTCCTGCTGTTAAATCGTATTCTTGTAGCTACAGGAGTGCTGCTAGGTGTGGAGGGGATTTGGTTTGGGTTTTTTAGGGCTCCTGATAAGGCAATACTGTGTAGATTGGCTGTGTTGGTGGGTTTCCCCCTTATCCCCAGTTCTTTTTCAGCACATTAGTTTAGGAGTTACTTGTAAAGTCTTTTTACCATTTGAAAAAGAAAGTTCAAAAGCAGCTTCTACTTTAAGTCATACTTACTGGATCAGGCAAGACTTAGCAAAAGAAGAATTTAATATAGGTTTCCTAAGAGGAGTACATGCTGCAGTTCTCATATCCTTGGAGGACTTGTATTGCAAAGGAGCTTGGACCTTGTATCTGTGGGAGCTTTAAACAAGCAGCCTGCTGGCCCCAGCTACATCTGCCCATTTTCTCTAGCTGGCTGGACAGCTCATTAGAGCACTGAGCCAACTACATGAGCTGGTGGAAAAGCTCCTGCAGTGACAGAAGTGAGGAGGGCTGAGGAAGGGCCAGGAACACGCAGCTGGAGGCAAGTGAGTGTGTGGAGTCTGGCAGCCAGCAGGCTCTGTCCTAGGCCCCCTTGGGCTGGCAGCTTTAGATCCCTCATGAGGGGAATAGACAGAAATAGTCACCCTTAGGAAGGAAGAAGAGAAACCTCTGGCCTAGCTGTCATATGCTACTTCAAAGTTAAGGTAAGGACAGATGGCATTTTTAGTGTGCTGTGCTTTTTATATGTGTTAGAAATATTTAAGTTCATATGTGAGAGCTCTAGATGATGACGTAGTAAGTGACTCTTACGCTCTTTGAACTTCACTGTTTGCATTTCAGAGAGGAAAATTTTACATATTGCAGACTTGGTAAGCACAGCATTTTCACACTGCTAGACGATTGATTTCTTGGTAGATTTGTTTATCTGGGCCCCTATTTATGCAGAGGACAGAAATGGAAAAGTTGCAGTGCATTGGTAGATCTTAATTATGGCTTCATAGTCAACCTCAAAACCAATTAATTAATCTTATTTAATTTTTGTAGTGCCACTATGTTCTGTCCTATAAATCTGCATTTTTTTATTTTTGTTGGTAGCCAGCATTTGCTAACCAAGCAGAAAATAAGATATTGATCAGAGCTAAAATTCTTTCTTTCCTTTTAGGCTGCCATCATGACGGCTGAAGAAACAGTGAACGTTAAAGAAGCTGAAATAATTAAGCTAATACTAGATTTTCTGAACTCAAGGAAGCTTCACATCAGCATGCTGGCACTTGAGAAAGAAAGTGGGGTCATTAATGGCTTGTTTTCAGATGACATGCTCTTCCTCAGGTAGGACTTGTTTTTCTGGTGCTTAAATACCACATTTATGAAAACCAGGAGTTGGACTGTGATTCAGTCACCAGTCCTGTGCCACTAAACAAGAGATCTTAACTTGTGCCCTGATCTTATCCTGCTTTTTCGTGGTGCCATTCTGTGCCCCAGCTCTGGAATCACTGACACCCTTCTGTGAGCCACTTGGAGTCACTGACCAGCCAGCAGTAGCATGCATTGGCATAGATTTTTTTGTTTGCTTGTTCATTTTAGTTTTGTTATTTTTCTGGCACACCAATGAATTCAAGTGGGAAGGAGCCTTAACAAGGTGCCAGTGTCAGTGCAGACTAAGCTGGGTGAAAACTATTGGCATGAATAAGATGGGAAAGCAAGGACTGTTGGCATCTGTGATGTGCCATTATCTGCTTACCAATCACATGGTCCTGAAGGTGGGGTTTATTGACTTCTAGAATGTTTTTACAGTATTTTAGTGCTAAGACCAAGGATGAGTGGTTTCCAGAGCTTTCCCCCAAAAATATTATGTGTATTTTAAAATAATACTTAGATGTATCTTAAATTTAACAACATGAAAGGGAGTATCTGTTATCATCAAGGCATGAGGGTTGCTGCAATTTACCATTCAGGATATTGCCCTCAATATTATTAAAAAGAATCACTATACATCCACATTAGTTTTTCAGCATTAATGTTTTCTGTTCATGCCAAAGGTACTTAATAATATTGAAGCATGAGAAAGTAATTTATTCAGCTGTTCTTGAAACATTTAAAAATAGGTTTTAGCACTGAACAAATCTTCTCACCTGTCTTCCCTTTTCATTAAAATTATATATAATGGACTAAAATAAAATGAATGAAGAATTGCAGAAAGATTCAAGTTATTAATCCAATTTTTTTGTTGTTGTTTCACTGTTATCTTAGTTGGAGAAACTCATCCTTCCCTTGCAGCTTTCCCTTGAGCCTTTTATAGAGAGCTCTGTGTGATAGGAGGGCATGAAGAAAGGGAGCTGCTCTACCTGTGCAGTCCAGCCCACTGATCCTGGAGTTGGAGCTCCTGTGCTGGCACCCTTCCTGCCAAGCTCTTCCTCTGACCTGCTTGACATGGGAGCTCCCTGTTTTCCCATCCCCTTCATAAAACAGCCCCAGCAGTATTTATACAATTAAAGTGAACTCATTTTTAAGTGCTTTCATTAATTTCTATGTATTCATTGAAATGATACCTTTATTCAAATTCTACAAGGAAATTTTTTTTTTGCTGTTTTTGTAAGTAAGAATAACAGGTAAAGCAGGAGACACAGGACCATTTTGTCTTATGTTCCTTTAAAAGTACTTAAAATCTGTTGTTCTAGTATGCAGTTATTTTTTTAAAATATTGAGAACAGACTTGGATTTTGCACTTACTGTTAGTATATTAAACATTTATTTTGGCACCTGTGCAAAACATTGACTTTTCAAAGCAGATTGATGACCTGTTGTGTATTTAAATTTCTGTTTTTTATTTATATGAGCATCTTACTTAGAAAAGGGATGTTCTTGTCCAGTGGCATTCAGGGAATGATCCTTTCTTTTACTAGGCAATTGATTCTTGATGGCCAGTGGGATGAGGTTCTTCAATTTATTCAGCCTCTTGAATGTATGGAAAAATTCGACAAGAAAAGGTAAAATAGAATGTATGTCAGAGTTCAGTTTTTTTGAGTTTTGGAAAACACATGTATTTCTAAGTATTGTCTATAAAAACAGTGGCTATGAGTCTTTGGCTTCAGTTTTTGGTGGTTTTTTTCTAGCCTGTGTGCTGTTCCTAAAGTGTGTGCTTGTGTTTTTAAACTTCTACTTATAGTATGTGCACACATTCTGTAATGAGTTGTCATTGTCCATACACTTTAGGAATATGATGCATGTTGTACAACCTTTTAATAGATGCTCTGTCATACTTCTAGTCAAGAAATAATATGATTGCTATACTTGTTTTTTTCTAATTAGCCTTCTGCTACTTGTAATAGAATATTTCTGAAAGCAATTATGGAAAAAAATATTTCCTGTTTAAAAAAATATGTTGTGGTTACCAATTTTTTAAAATTCATATCAGAGTTCCTTGTCATGAAAACAGCTATGCCTAACTCAGAAATTCAATATAAAATAGCCTGCTTGTCTCTAGAATAATGTTTAACTACACTGGAGCAAGATGTATAGAACTTCTCTTCTCACCTGCAGGTTTCGTTACATTATTATGAAGCAGAAATTCTTGGAAGCCTTATGTGTGAACAATGCAATGTCAGCAGAAGATGAGCCTCAGCATGTAAGAATTGCCTCTGGTTTGGGGATTTTTTTGTTGCCAGAATATCTCTTGAGATTAATCTGATTAAAGGCAGAGCAGAAGCTCCCAGCGTTAAATACACAAATTTTAGCTATTATCAAATGGTTTCATAAACACTGGATAAAGTAATCAGTATTCTTTGGAAGTGAGTGTGGCTCCCTGACCTCAAATACAGTTGTACATAAAAGGGTTGCATGAAACTTTGCAGATAAATCAGTGACCATATGGTGTGTCTGTGGTCCTGACCCTTATATTTACTTTAGGCCATTGTGCTGAAGTTCAGGGCTCTTCTTTTTTTTTAATACTTTTTTCCCCCTAAGAATATTCTGAAGCAGGTCTCAGAATCACAGAAATTTATTGTGATAATTCTAGCCAGATGGAAGTTTGAATGAATTTTATGCTTAATTTCTGTTTGTTTTGGAGAGAAAGGTTTTTTGAGAGAGCAGATGTGTTCACAAAGGACTCTTGCAGTTAAATGTGCAAACAGCAGGAGTTGTGGACTCAAGTTTTTGATATGGAAAGAGGCATTAACTCAAACTGGCAAAGAAGGTGTGCAGATTGTGAAATTAGTTACAGTTTTTCATTTATTTTGACAATACAGTAATACCAAATTTCTAAGACAAAAATGTTATGAAATTAAAAAGGAAAAATGACAGTAATTTTAAGATAAGTGATTTTGTTTTCCAGACAGAATTGATTTTAATTCTGTCCCATTACACTTACATTGTACTTCAGGGTTTTTCTTGGCAGAGTAGAGAAAGTTGAAAGTATGTCCATATTTCTAGGTGTAAACAGGAGGAGAATTAGTCCTTTGATCTCTCAGTCTGTATACTGTTACTGAAATAGCAGTAGAGGGGAAAATCAGATTAATGTTCCTTATTTTGTTGTTACCAAATGTTGCCAAATGTGTTGGCATGATGTGGGTCAAAGTATTGAAGTGTCTAGGTGACAAGAGTAAGTGGGGATTTTTACTGTTTTTTAAATCTGTGTAACTAAAAATGTCAGATTTTGCGTATTTAACATGGTTATTGGCTCTTAGCTATCAACAGACTTTGTAATAAAGCCCTCTATTCATTTGGAGGTCTTATCTTCTGAGAATTCTTTGAACTTTTTAACATTTTTGATTGAAGAAGAGAAAATCTCACTATAAGAGCTGCTAATCACTGCAAACTAGAGCAATCTACAAGGCTTTTATTGAAAGCTACTGGCATAGGTTATAGAAATAAGGGGGAAAATAAGTCAGCTGGCTTTGAGAATGGTAGTAACCTTTTGTGCTGCAATAGAATTGGAACTGCTCAGTCACAGATTTAAAATTTTAAGACCATCAAACCTTGAAAACATTCCATAAATCTATAAAAATGGGACTGGATGGGGGATTCTAGTAAGTCAAAGTATCAGGAATTTGTCTCTGTTGTAACTACACTTGGATCAGCAATTTCAGACTCGATATGCTTTTTTAATTAACATATAAGTAGTAACAGTAATAAATGAAGATAGCAGACAAATTCTGTTGCTGCCTGTTCAAGTGTTTTCTTGTGGAGACACACGTGCTGCAGATTGCTGTGTTGATATTGATGTCTCCATAGCTGGAATTCACCATGCGAGAGGCCGTGCAGTGCCTGCACGCGCTGGAGGAATATTGTCCCTCTAAGGAAGACTACAGTAAATTGTGCTTGCTGCTGACTCTGCCTCGCCTCACCAACCATGCCGAGTTCAAGGACTGGAATCCCAGCACGGCTCGGGTGCACTGCTTTGAAGAAGCCTGTGTCATGGTGGCAGAGTTCATCCCAGCAGACAGGAAACTGAGCGAGGCCGGCTTCAAAGCCAGTAACAACCGCTTGTTTCAGCTTGTAATGAAGGGATTGCTTTACGAATGTTGTGTGGAGTTCTGTCAGAGTAAAGCTACAGGAGAAGAAATCACAGAAAGTGAAGTATTGCTGGGCATTGATCTCTTGTGTGGTAATGGCTGTGATGACTTGGACCTTAGCTTATTATCGTGGCTGCAGAATCTGCCAGCTACTGTGTTTTCTTGTGCTTTTGAACAAAAGATGCTTAATATTCATGTTGATAAACTCCTCAAGCCCACAAAAGCTGCCTATGCTGATCTTCTGACGCCTCTTATCAGCAAACTTTCTCCTTATCCATCATCCCCAATGCGGCGGCCTCAGTCAGCGGACGCTTACATGACGCGCTCTTTAAACCCTGCCTTAGATGGGCTCTCGTGTGGATTGACAAACCACGACAAGCGGGTCACAGACCTCGGGACCAAAACTTCTCCCATGTCCCACTCCTTCGCTAACTTCCATTACCCTGGAGTACAGAATCTCAGCAGGAGTCTCATGCTTGAGAATACTGAATGTCACAGCATTTTTGAAGAGTCACCAGAGCGGTAAGGGCATCTAGAGCTCTGTTTTTACCTTAGCTTACGTTGCACTGTTTCTGTGTTCTTACCTGCACTATGACTCTGAACATAATTGTAACACTGAAACATAATCTGGTTGTTTAAATTCTTTTGTAATTAAACTCTGTATAGAGGGTGTTTTCTTCCTTATGCTTCTGTGATCTAAGTAGTTTCATATTTGGATTTGAACCTTATGTATTCAATTTGGGCCTTTTTAAAGTATCCTAGCACATAGTACAAATATGCTCTGAGTGTGTAATATGGTGTAATTAGGGTTTGTGTTCAGTATTGTGAACACAGTACTGTGTTCTTCTATTCCAGATAAATAAATGGACACAGTGAAATAGCTCTAACTCCCATCTTCTTTCTCCATTGCATTCTGTCCTCCAGTCTCGATAAATAATTTTGGTCCTGACACTGTAAATTAGTTACTTAAGTATACTTGAGCAATTTCCATATCCTAGTGAAGTGGGTGGAAATGACAATATGCCATTGTTGTAGCATTCCTCTGTCACTTAAATTGTTACAATAGTAGCTCATCTGAAATATTTACTTCATTTTTTTTTAAACCAAAGATGAGTAAGGTAGCTGAAGGTATTATGTTTTTTGTATTGGACTTTGAGATAGTTGGGTTATGCTATTAATAAGTTCTTTAAGGAAATGTAGACTTCTAAATTGGCTTTTGAGAGAATTTCCTGGTAACTGGAAAAAATGGTACTTATCAGTTGAGAGTTTATCTTCGTGTTTCTGCCTGGCCTTTCTTTTGAGCAGCAGTTCCTTTCTAATTGCTATGGTCAAACTTCCCTAGAAAGCAGCTGCCAGCTTTTTTGGCTCCTAGAGGAGCAGATGGGTAACTAGCCCTGCACTTGGTGCAGTGGCCAGCAGATGACATTTGGGGCTGTGGTGATCAATCCAGGCCACAGCTGGTGTCTCTATTAGTGTTGCCTTGGAGCAATATTCCGTATGTTGTGTTATGGTAAAGAGCAGCTGTAATTAAATTCGCTAAAAAGGGAACAAACACTGCAAAACTGATGTCAGTTCACTAGTGATAATGGAAATACAGTAATGTAAGTACCTCCTGAAAATACCAGTTTATGGTGAATCTAATTTTAATCTAATTTTACTGATTATAGCAAACCTTACCACTTCTGTGGGTAGACCAAGGTCCAGTGTTAAAACTGATTCTTGAGAGGTTTTTAACTCCCTTTCAATATTGGAGTACTAGATTAATTCTGCACAAATAACATCATTGTGTGGGCTAAAGAAGATGATTAATTGCTGCAACTCTTTAGGTAGTCCTTTTCATGTGAAGTTTGTAGTTTGTAACATGTTTTTTCATTAATAATACATCTCTTGAAAGTTAGAATTAAAGGATTAGTACTATAGGGCCAGACCCATAGTTTTCAAGAAGGAATTACATTTTTCAGACAAAAATCCAGTTTCAGGTGAAGTGTCCAGCCTAAATGGCAACATTTGCAAGGGTGGAAGCTGAGGTTTATGTAAATCTGGCCCTTGCTTCCTCTTGCATGAGAAGAGGACATGACAGAAACACTGTATTTCTTTTATAAGTTGAGTTCATTAAGCAATTGTCTTTCAGTCAGCTGAGTTACTTTAGTTATTGTACAGAGGTACCCAAAAAGTTTAAAATAACTTCTAAAAAACTCCAAGACACTGAGTAAAAGACTTTAGGTTGACAAAACTGAAGATGAGCATCCAAGGCTTGTAATGTGTTCTGCACATTTACTGGTTGATTGCCAAACCATTTTGGAAAAGTGTAATGCATAAATACAACACAAGAAAAGCAAAACTAATATAAACATTTTTCTACCTTGCACTTCCAGGAACATTCAAGTGGATGGATGTTAAACATCCATGGATATTAGTTTTGATTTAGATTGGTAGTGGTAATTAAACTGATACCTTTGGGAGGAGTTTAGTCTCACAGTATATCAGATGCATTTTTTGCTCATAATTGCTTTGAAATAGAAGATTTTGAGTAACTTATTTCAATGATATAGAATTCAAATGTAGGGATAAAAAATGAAATTGGGGTGTGCTATGGTAGTAAGGCTTTTTGGAAACTGGCTGTGCTTTTTGTTTGTCAGGGAGTTTATTTTCTTCAGTGTAACACATTGCAAGTGGTATTTTTTTCCTAAGCAGTATCTTCAGTCTGATGTGACTGAAGTAGTTTGCATGCTTGTGTTACTAGCTCTTACTCTGGAATGTTATCTTTCTCCACTTGATTTTCTACTCTTAATTCTTCTCAGTTAAGCATCTCTTCTTTTCCATGTTGCTGCGAGAAGTGATACTCCCGTGGAGCCCCAGCATCCCCTTGGCAGTGAGGCCTCGTGCCAGAGCTCAGCTCCAGAGAATGAACCGCTCAGCGCAGCACAGAGTCGCGGATCGGCCAAACAAGAGAAAAATGAGGTAGTGCTTGTTTGTTTAAAAATAATGAGGCCTTTTGAGCTGGGTTCTGATCACTTCATAATGATTTGCCTTTGTGTGGAGAACTTCATGCATGACAATGGGTTGCTTTGAATCTTGTTTTTACTATAGTAAAAATGCCATATTGCGTCTTGTAAAAGAAACTACTACTTTTAGTCCTCCTGTTGTATAAAGTTCAGCTGTCATTTGAGTTTCTAATGCAGCTGATTAGAGTGCCTTGTCACATCAGCAGTCCAGCTAAACTGTTGTGTATATCTTTAAAAGGAAGGGAAAAAAAAGGCCAACCATGTTAATTGTGTTAAACAGTGCTTAAGCCTCCTCTTCATGTTCAAGTGAGAAATCTAGCATGTAGCTTGTAATTTTTGGTGTTAGCACTAGGTTTTTTAGGTCATCTTACATTAGCTCTTGTCTAGAACATAGAGAAATTAGAATTGGGCAATTCCCTCATAAATATATCTTTGCTATTCAGAATCCAATAGCATAACCTTTTTTGGATTCATCTTTGAAGGTCTGTGCCTCAACTATCTTTTTCCTCTTTTTTTTTTCCTTAACAGCAATATGGGGTAAGTGAAATAATACCTCAGAAGGAAACAATGAAAACAGTTACCTATTCTATTCTTTTTCCACACTTAAATACCAGTAGTATTGGTATATTTGGTAGTGAAAAATAGCATTGAGTGTGATGTCTGTTTTGTTTGCAGATTCAGGCTTGATTTTCTTGGGTAAACTTTTGTCTTGGCTTATGACATATGTGTGGGACTGTAAACCAGCCTAGCTTTGACAGGGCTGTGTTCTAGTAGGCTCTGGATTCTGGAGTGAGACAGTGGGGTCTACTGTAAGATTAACAAAGTCCCCCACATTTGAGGACTTCACTCCCCTCTAGGACTTTGAGTTTCTCCTCTGCTGCAGTAGTGTTTTGTATGCATGTTGGAAGGGAAGAAAGAGCATAGCTAGGTATAGAACAGGGCAGGCTTCAGGAGGGGGAAAAAAAGTAAAACAGGTGCAGAATTTGTAGGAGAGAATGAGGACAAGGAGGTGCTGTGGTGAAGATGTTGGCCAGGCTGTTACACACAAGTAGAAAAGAATGTAGTACCTGGTGCAATTTCATCTTGTTTTGTTTCCCACATCATAGTGGTGTACGTATATACCTGTAGGAGTAAGAAATCAATTTAAGTTTCTTTTCAGAGCTTTGTTTTTGATGTGTTCCTGTAGAGGCTGATTTAGAATCCAGAGTTTATAGAATAGAGTTTCTGAGTAACATATTTTAGGTTTGCATGTTAGTTGGGAAATAGTGGCACAGTACACAAAAAATCAAAAGATTGAGTAAAATTGTAACAGTCATGTAAAAAAGAATCGGCAAGAATATACTTGTTTAGAATGATAACCCAGGAAATGGGGAATAGTTCATTAATTTCAAGTACAGAAAATAAATGCTTTTGAATTCTGTCAATAATTTGGAGTTTCTGAATTGCAAGTATTCACCACGGGAAACCTAATTTGCAAATGCAACAGCACTAGGAAATCCATTATAAGTCAGAAAAATTGTGTCAGAGAACAAAAAAATTATAATGCAAGTATTGTTAATAATTGTAATAGAATAAATGCAAAGGCTGTTACAAAGACAGAATGTGTACGAATTGTCTGAATTAATGCAAAGTTATGAGACTTTAAATCATAGATGACAAAGTAGTCACTCCAGAAAACAAACTAAAAACCCATGCAAGGTTTTTTTACTATTGCTGTTGTTTTTTTTGGGTTTTTTTGGTTTTTTTTTCTCTATTAGTATTTTTCTGGATTTTTCTATTAGGTAAATATGCAGTTTGCTTTTTTTCTTCAGAAAATGTAGGGCAATTCAGTGTGGATAATCTGGCCTTGGACTCAAGTGTTTTTGGTCTTCTTTGTTCATTTTTATCTTGTTCTCAGCTGCTAGCAGAAAAGTGAAAGAAAAAGGAGGTTTGGGAATGCAGAAGGCAGCAAGTCCTGGGCAGCTGGCAGTGTGGGAGGCTAAAGACAGTATGTAAAGGAGAAAAGACTATGAGAAAGGAAGTTCAAGTGTTGGCTTGGTCCAGAAAATAAGGAATTTTAAAGTTAAAACAGGCACCAATTTTAAAAGTAAAATGTAACACTTGGATAGACCACTGCTGCAGGGAGAGGTAAATTGGGTCTGCAAACTGATGGCAGGGAGGTGTCAACATGGCAGAAAATGCTAAATTTGTATCGAAAGTATGACTTACATAGTTTTCTGGTTTTTATTTTCAATTTTCAATCCAATCACTTTTTTGTTTTGATCTTAAGTAATACTTTTAAAATTTTGTGGGAAAGAGCAGTCTTCTTCAGAAGTATGGCAGGACTGCTTCAACAGTGAATAGCATAGGCTGGCAGTGTTTTCTCTTTTTAATATGTAAATTGTGTCTGGTTTTAAGGAAGAATAAAATCATCACTCCTCAGAGATGAATCTCCTGGCTTTTTGATGCCTGTGTTGAAATACTGAACCAGAAAGTAAATATTTATGTTAAATACCACCATTAGCTATTTAAATTCCATCTGTGATTCTCATTTCTTTTCAGCTTCGTGATTCCACAGAGCAGTTTCAGGAGTACTACAGGCAAAGGCTACGTTACCAGCAGCACTTGGAGCAGAAGGAGCAGCAGCGACAGTTGTATCAGCAGATGTTGTTAGAAGGAGGAGTCAATCAAGAAGATGGAGCTGACCAGCAACAGAACCTTACTGAACAGTTTCTTAACAGGTTGGGGGAGTTTTGTTCTTCTACCCATATCCCTCTGTAAGTTCTCATAATGACCTGGTTTGGTAGTTTGGGTTTTTTAACTTGTCGTTTGTTATTAGATCTATCCAGAAACTAGGAGAATTAAATATGGGTATGGACAGTCTTGGAAATGATGTACAAACACTTAACCAGCAATGTAATGGGAGCAAAGGGATTGCATCTACCAATCCAGCAAGTAACTTCACATCAGCACCTTCAGATGGTAGCCAGAGGATAACAACTGATAGCCCAAATCTTAATACAAGCACTCCTCGCAAGTGTGGACCAGTTAATCAGATACCCTTTCCTGAAGAGTCACCTGTACAGGGGAATCAAAGGTAAGCTACTGAGAGCATTCAGGGTTGGAAATACCCTTCTGCTAGCACTGTGGGAGAGCTGTTTGTATTTATCTTTAGCTATCAAATCAATAGGAGTATGATCAGTGTTTTCTAAATATTTATGTAGGGATTATAAAGCTTTTTTTTTTTTTCAGACAGCATGCATGAGGAATAGTGGTTATTTGTTATGGTTTACATTTTATGCTTGTTTTTAATTTTGGACTTTTTATTCCATCTTATATGTATAGTTCTTGTTTATTTTGTGTTATTCTAAGTTTCTGGAAGCTTTTTTATGAAATATAAAGTAGATGAAGGGAGAAGCAGGACAGAATGGGAACAGAAGAAATATGAATTTTTTCTGTTAACTACAAGTAGTGCTGACCTGAAAGAAACAGTAATTCTTCCACCTCTCTGTGTATATATTGTATCTATACAGAGGTATGTTGTGGAATGAAAAGTATTTTTGACTTGAGTTCACTTGTTCAATGCTTGGAGTTGCTGCAAAAAGGGCTGTCCCTTGTAAAAGTAATAGTTAAATGGTAATGATTCAGACATATATAACACTTTACACAAATTATTCAGTTCTGAGAATGACTTAAACTGTAACTTTAGTCCAAAAATACTTACCCAAAAATCTGTCCTTGCTTTTGTTGTTTTGTCTTGTGATGTTAAACACTTCACCAAATCAAAACAGTGCATCAGAACATGCTGTCACTCAGCCACAGGCAGAAGACTCTTCAGGGAATTTATCTAGGACACGAGGCGATGAGGTGAGTTTTCTTGTTGTCTCTCACTGTTTGTGTTATCAAAAGATTCAGTACTTAATCCTGAGTGGGACACCCTCTTACTGTTAAGAGATATGTAGAATGAATCTTGGTTGGTGCAGTGCCTACAGTCACAGAACCCTTGAGATTGGAAAGGACATCTGGAGACTGAATCCAAATGCACTGCTCAAAAGAGGGTCAATGAGAGCAGGATGCTTGGGGCTGGGTCTGGTTGGGTTTTGAGTCTCTCCAAGGATGGAGGATGTTCCCCAGCCTTTGTGGGCTACCTCATCCCTTGTCTGACACCTTCACAGTGGTTTTAAAACACAAAAAAAGTTGAAGTGGAATTGTTTTAATTTATTTGGTGTTCATTGCCTCTGGTCCTTTCACTGGGTGCCACTGAGAAGAGTCCTGCTCCATCTTCTTCACTCCCCCAGTCACCTCTTTGTATACACTTGTGATATATATGCATGCACACCCTGAAAAGCCCTTCTGATCTCAAAGCCAAACAGTACCAGCTCTTTCAGCTTCTCCTTGTACAACAGATGCTCTGATGGAGTCTTTTACAACTATTGGTTTGTGTTTTCCAGGTTAAAACTTTTGAGTGTTGGACTCCAGTCAGTGTAGTCTGAAAAACAGGGGGAATAGTTAATAGGGAAATAACTGCAATAAGTACATGCCAAAATTTCTGCATAAATAAAAATCAGTCTTAGAAAGGTGGTCATGAAGTCACAAAGAGGATGATGTAATAAAGCTTAGCATAATTTAGTGATAACTTTGTGCTACATACAGGATGAAAATCTGATTCTATGTTTAATATTATATTTGGTTTAGAAACTGTGTTTGACTTGGACTGTTTTCAGTAGAAAGGCAGCTTTGTTTCTCTTGCAAGTTTCACACAGATCAAATGTGTTTACACAGAAATAAAATGTAGTATTGCCCATCTGAGGTGGGCTGTTTAGAAGAACAAAAGCAGGTGGAAGTCTGGAGGGAAAATGAGAAATACTAATTAATGTTATCTGTAAAAGTCAGTTGAAGAAAAGAGCTTCAAGAGCATTCTTGGAGTAGACATTGTTTACAAAACTGTGCTTTGAGTGATCCAGCCTGCTGTGCTGCTATTTGTTAATACTTGGCTACAGTAGCTTTACATTATTCCACAGAGCAGTCACACCTACTTTTAAATGTCCAGTGTTACACTGAAGAACCTAATTTTACTGTTATCCTTCTATACAGGATGATAAATCAAAAAAGCAGTTTATTTGCATTAATACTCTAGAAGACACACAAGCTGTCAGAGCTGTAGCCTTTCATCCCAGTGGGAGTTTATATGCTGTTGGTTCCAACTCTAAAACTTTGAGAGTTTGTGCCTATCCAGAAGTAATTGACCCAAGGTAAGAAAGCTAATAGAATCATTTATTTTTTCTGTATCACATCACTTATTTTTCCTGCAGCTACTGATACCTGTACATTTCATACCTTTATTTTATTGTCATAAGTTCAGCAGTGCTGTCCTTGGAATCCTGAACTGCTGAACAAAAATAGGATAATGTGCTGAAGTATTTGTATATTTGTGGGCTACTTCTTTGCTCTATTATTTGCAAGATGCATTGCCACAAGACCACACTTTTCCTTATAAAAGTGTTACTTTTTTTTTTTTGTCTCAGCAGCTGGGCTTTTTTGAGTTTGCTGGTTGGCCTGTGGTGTTGATATTCCAGCTGTAAAAGTGGGAGAAGGCATGTGTCAGTTCCCAAACCAGCTCAAGCTGGGCTTCACAAGATTCAGTTTCTGGCAGGAGGACAGACTTAACAGCAAAGTTGTATCTTCTTGACTTCTACAGCAAAACGTGCCAGAGTGTCTCTGTTGGCCTGCTTTTACTCTAAACATGGTTTTCTAGGAATATTGGTTCCTTGACTGAAAAAGCATCATTTGTGGTTTACTGTGCACCTGTATTTTCAGTTTTCTTTCCACCCATTTTTAATAGGATGGGGAAAATATACCTGAAAATAAATACTGCCACATCAATAACAGTCTCCTTAATTCTGCTTCACTTATATTATTTTCTTGGAGGAGGGAAGAAGTGCAGGCATCTAAAACTTCACCATTTTATAGGGAGCTACAAGTGTGCACAGTGATTTTTATCTGGGACATCTTCCCACTTTAGGACTGATGTTCAGGCTTCCAAACTGTTAAAAAAATAATCTGATTTTTCTTTTCCTCCTTAAATGTCATCAGTAAGGTAGCCTTTGAAGTTTAATTCCAAAATATTTATGAGCAGTGTATGGCACAACAAAAAAAGGAATTGATTTCTGTTACCTAATACAAGGCAGCTTACTGGGCTTGAAGCCCAAACAGCCTCTTGACTGGTGAGCAGTGCAAAACATGTTGGCTCCTGCACAGCTGCTTATTCTGCTCGTTGGGAAAGGTTTGAGCAACTCTGCAGCCTTAGTTTGTACTTGCAGTGCACGATCTGATGTGGCAAGAGACACAGTGGATCTGGACATTACAGGAATACTGAGATTTCCTTAATTCTGAACTTGCAATTCTTCCACTTACTGTTGATTTTAACTATGCTTACGGTTTGCCTAAAATACTTCGTGTGATTTACAAGTCAGCAGAGAGATTACATTATCTTAAAGATACTCTAATCCTTGTAACAACATGAGTCTAGACATGCATTCAAAATTATGTGCTTTTTAAAAAGCTATGGTTGTGTAGAATAATTGTTCTTTGAAGCTCTGTTGGGCCTATTAAACTTTTTTTTTCTTATTTGTCCTTCAAACGGATGAATTATTCAAGACAGGTTGGTTTGGAGTTGGTTTTTTCTGTTCTCTAAAGGTGTAATAGTAATGTAGGGGGTTTTTCACACCTTTAAGGTTAAACACTGACAGATACATGTTACAGTTCTGCAAATGTTGCTCAGATAATCACAGTGCTTCCTTGCAGTGGATTGGCAGTATGTGGTCTCTGACCTGGATAGGTGCTCCCATGTCCTGAGAGAGTCAGTGATCCTTCTCTTAAGATGTGGTGAATCCAAATTCAGAGTGTGAGATAAGCCATTAGGCCATTTAGGGAGCTCTGTAGTGTGTTGAATGATCCTGATTTAGGCTAATCTGTAATGGATTTCCTCTCTGGCAACAAAATAAAATTAGTTGCCATGTAGGTTTACTTTAGTATTCTTTACTAAAGCAATGTTCATCTCCAAAGTTTTTCAACAGGCTTGAATGATTGTCTTCTGTCTTTTCTCTCTGCCTCTTCTGTTCAAGTATTTATAATAAGGTTTATGAACTTTTTCAATGCCAGTTTAATTTGTTGAATTTCTCCTGTTGATGTTACTGGAGTGATATGGAGATGGATACTGCAATACTTTATCCTAAGTACTTGATTTCTTCCTGCTGTGAGAGCAGAAAAAGACCATTGTAGGAAGGTAAATGATTGCATCAAGGAGATTTAAATTACTGGGACTGTTGCTTTTATTTCAGCAGTATGTAAAGCTGATACAGTTTTACAAATAGCAATCTATGGTGTATTTAGATGCTGTCAGGATTTTTGCTTAAACATAGAGTGGTAAATCTGTTTTTCTTGCATAGGCTTGGCCTACTGTTGCTTAATTGAACTCGTGCATATTCAAAAGTGGCCACAGAATTAAGCTGCTGATGCATGAAGGAGGTAGAGAAAACTCACACCAGTTTTGGGCTCTGGGGATAATGTTTTGTTGTCCTACAGCTAGTAATTACTATAGTTTATCTGTGTCAGCCCTTTACAGATGAAGGGACTGTGCAAGTTCTTTTTGCATGTTCAGTCACAGATAGAATGGGAAGATGAGGAAAAATTGAGACAATGAGGAGAAGATCCTTTTGTCTTTGGTCGCATAGATATGTTTCAGTGCAAGTAGTCATATGAGTTTCATGTTACCCAACATAAGAGAAAAATAATATATTCATTTCAGAATACTTTGTTTCCCTTAGAAATAAATAGAAATATAATGTTTGTTTGTTTTTTTTTTCTTTAACCAGTGCTTATAATACTCCTAAACAACCTGTAGTTCGCTTCAAGAGGAATAAACATCATAAAGGATCAATCTACTGTGTAGCCTGGAGTCCCTGTGGACAGCTGTTAGCTACTGGTTCTAATGATAAATATGTGAAAGTGCTGCCTTTTAATGCAGAAACTTGTAATGCAACAGGTACTGTGTGTATATTTAGTTCAAAGAATTTATTTTCAATTACTTTCCAGTATCTGTCAAAACCATTTAGTTTACATTGATGCTTTGTTATTTTGATTCCCATATTTTAATTCAGTCTCCTTTCCCTTTTACCATCACTATGGTCTTTATCCAGCAAAGAACCACTGAGAGGTTTAAAATTATCTTCAGGGTTTTGTTTGGGTTGGGTGGCTGTGCTTTGGTTTCATTTTGCAAGACTCTTGGTAATTTCCTCCCCATATACAGTAAAACAATCAGATATTCTTACCCACTTCTAGAGCATGATTATCACTAAGAATTTATTTCCACTCCTAGTTCCCTTTTCTCTTGCCTAGTTCTCTCTTCTCCTAAAAAGGTTTCTGTTCTAGCAAATACTGCTTTCCATGCCCACCCCTCCTAACCAATATGTTGAATGTGGCTCTTACCTTTTCTGTTTTGAACTTAGTCTCCCTTGTCCTTTGTAGTGCAGTGCTCTCAATGATCTTTTCCTCCTGGCAAAGAAAAGCTTTTGAGTTCACCAGAGTTTACAAAAATAAATAAATGTAGTCTGTAAGAAACCTTGTCTGCAGTTGGCAGTGGTGATGGTTGGTCAGTGTACATTTTGCAAAGCTTTAGAAAGTAGGAAGCTCAAGTGGCACTCAAACCTAAGATTCTTAGAGATTTTATTTGAAGTGTAGTAACTGAAATGGTGTGTTCTGTGCTGAAGTGCACAGCCATGTTTGCATTTGGTGGAATGTTCACTCTTGCCTAAAATACTCAGTATTATCTCTGTAGCTGCTTTAACGAGCACAGCACTAACAAACAAAGTATGCCTTACTTTGTTCCTTGGTTTTTAATTTATTTTAGGACCAGATTTGGAGTTCAGCATGCACGATGGGACGATCAGAGACCTTGCTTTCATGGAAGGCCCGGAAAGTGGTGGTGCTATTTTAATAAGTGCTGGAGCAGGGGACTGTAACATTTACACAACAGATTGTCAGCGTGGACAAGGCCTGCATGCCCTAAGTGGTCACACTGGTGGGTACAGTGTGGCTTCTGTCACACTTTCTAAGTCTGTATTATATTCTAATAAGGTTGTTGGGTTGGTTTGGTTTAAAGTAATTGTGTTTTTCTTTTTAGCAATACTTTTTTCCTCTCCCAATTCTTCTTGAAGTCTGTTGAGGGGAGGTGGGCAGTGTTTGTTGTTAAATGTGTTTGCTGTTAATCTGAGAGAGTGCACACCTCATTTCAGAGAAGACACAAAGCTGGGTATTGCCATACACTGGTGCAATGGATCATGCAACATGCAGGTTTTCCACGGGATTGTTAAGTCTCTGAATGCAAAAAATAATCGCAACTGTAATATTTCCGTGTTGGCTTAATGATGCTTAATGAAATTAAGAAGTCTTCTTGTTCACAGGACATATTTTAGCACTTTATACATGGAGTGGCTGGATGATTGCATCTGGATCCCAAGACAAGACTGTAAGATTCTGGGATTTGAGAGTGCCAAGCTGTGTTCGTGTCGTGGGAACAACGTTTCATGGAACAGGCAAGACTTGATATCATGCTTCTAACCATCCTGGCATAAGAATAGACTTTGAAGATGTCCAGGTCATATAGAGTGAATGTAAGGGGAGGTTGTGGCACAGAAGGGTGGCTTGGCTTAAGGAAAGAACCTGTGAGGATATCTGTACCTGTGGGGTTGGTTGGTTTGTTTCTTCCTAAAGTAATATTGCCTTTCAGAAGATGGGTAGTGCTTTTGCCTTATGACTTTCAAACAGACACTTCTAAGTGCATTCAAATACAGAAACCTAAGTGAAGTTCTTGAAACTTTATAGCCAGGGTGAATTCCTTGCAGTATTCCACATTATTTCATGAGTGACTTTCTTTCCTGGAACAGGTACTTTCTCATGCAGCTTTAATGATTCAGCTGTGAATTATGGCTTCAGAGTTCTTTGTGCTGAACCATAAAGACTTTTTTATTCTTAGCTGGATATGCTCATCTGTCTTGGTTTGAAAGACAGGTGTCTGCTAGGGAAGGCAGGAGCCTCCCTTGGAATCAAGAATGTAAACTCCCTCCCTCCGAATTATTACAGTTTTGAAATTAAGGGGCTCTCAGGCAAAGATATGAGGATAGGAATAACTAGTGAAGAACTAGAATGTAGAACAAGGCAAACACAGCAGCAACCATGGCATTAACAGCACCCAGAGCCAGGAGCCCCGTTCCCCTTCTGACCGCGGCACGTTCCCCGCGCTGCAGCTCCGGACACGGCCGGCAGGGGCGCTGCTGGCTCCCGGTGCGCAGGGCACGTGCGGTGATTCCCCCGCGGCTGCAGGGGGCGCTGTGGCGCGGGCTCGGTAATGGCAGCTCGGCCCACATGGGAAGGGATGGCGGAGAGGCTTTGCTCCACAAAGCCCGGGGACAGCGGATCCTGGAGCCCAGCAGGACTCTGAGGAGAGCCAAGCTGGAACGGCAGGGATGAGCAGAAATCCCGGGGTGGTGCACGAGATGTATCAGAAGCTCCGCAGCAGTAGCTGGAACTGCGGGACGTCCCGGCAGGGCAGGGCAAGAAGAAAGGCAGCTCCCGGCTGGGCTCTGGCGGGGGCAGCGAGTTCCCTTCCCCAAGCCGCCGGTCCGACTGTCCTCCTCCGAAACCCAGAGAGACACTGCACCAGCCCCGTCCTTTACCTGCCCCAAATCTCACTTATCCCTCCCCTCCGAGAGAGACTGCCAGAGAAAAAGTGTAGCCAGATGCTACACTCCTCTCCCGACCTCGGCCACTTCTTTTGTTTTTTGAAGTACCCATAAGTACCCAGTAGCTGGTTTCCTAGCTACTTAAGGGAAAAAATATATAAAGAAGAAAGAAACCTAGCCCCCAACATCACCTTAAATTTGAGGCCGGCTTTCGGTGTTCTTGCGTTTAATGCATGTTCTTGCATTTAAAAAAAAAAATCTCTTTGCGAAACCACAACTAACCGTGCTGCGTGACTGTGGGGGTTTCTGTGGCCCTGCAGGGAGTGCCGTAGCCTCGGTGGCGGTGGATCCCAGCGGCAGGCTGCTGGCCACGGGCCAGGAGGACTCGAGCTGCATGCTGTACGACATCCGCGGGGGCCGCATGGTGCAGAGCTACCACCCGCACGGCAGCGACGTGCGCTCCGTGCGCTTCTCGCCGGGCGCGCACTACCTGCTCACCGGCTCCTACGACATGAAGATCAAGGTGACAGACCTGCAAGGTAACACGGGCACGGGGCACCGCCTGCCTTCCTGCTCCGGCCTTCTGATGGTGGAGCTGAGAGCTTGGCTCGAGGGTCGGGTTTTGCTTTAAGAGGGGGGAAATGGTAGAGCTTTGAAAGGTTGGGGGGGTGTATGTGTGTGGTTGTGGCTCGTGGAAGTTGGCTGGTTGTGGTGCTGAAATTGTGGGCTGTGAAGTGAATCTTGTTTTGAGGTGAGGGTCTCATTACAATAAAAGATTAAAGTAATTAAGTAAAAATTTTTAACTAAAAAGATTAACACTCTTGTTTGGTGAGATGGTCATTGCTTTCAGACAGTATTCATAAAAGTAACCTTTACAGCCCTACAAAAGCATAGTAATTCTCATTTTTATTGGGATAAGTTAAGAATAGGAAAGATATCTAATTGACTTGATTTTCTCAGACCATTAAATTTTAATCACCTTGTTTAAAATTTGGAGATCTGCATTTTTAGGTTTTATTGTGTCCAGTAATGCCTAAAAATTGAAACACTGGGGCCTTTTGTTATACTCTGTGTGTGTGAGAGAGAAAGGGGGCTCAAGTAGGCTTCATAAGATGAAATACAGATGCAAGCTTAAAGTAAGCAAACTGGTTAAGAAAGGACCCACCACCCAAGGGCTGGGACACGAATTCATGAAATGAGTAATGATTTCTGTTCCTCTTCACAGGGGACCTGACCAAGCAGCTTCCTCTGATGGTGGTAGGGGAGCACAAGGACAAAGTTATTCAGTGCAGGTGGCACACGCAGGATCTTTCCTTCTTGTCATCTTCTGCAGACAGAACTGTAACCCTTTGGACCTACAATGGTTAGAGTGCAAACAAAGGCAACTATGCAGCTAAAGCACAGAGACCCGAGACTATGGAACTGTCCAAACAAGTAATAATAATGAGGCTTTGAGAGAGCAGCAGTTGAGCAGGAGAGTGTCTTATCAAGAGGAGGGGCACCTGTCACTGATTTTTCTGGTTTCTAGGAGGTCTTGGTGTTTTTAGTATATTCTTTTGCAGTGCTTCCAGTCTTCCATGTTGAACTCATGCTGCTGTGACCTATTGTAGTCTTGTTGCCAAAGTCTATGAGGAGAACTCTTCTGTTGTTGATGTGCACTCAGAGTTAACATGAATGATGTGTTTACAGTTTGGTATTAATTGCATTCCTTGTTCTTTGCCTCAATGAGAATTTTGTATAGAAACTTAAGTTGAGGAACACTTTAATCAAGTCTGTATGTAACTAGTTACACACACAAATAAAACTACTTCCACTGTTTTTTCAGGTTTATTGTATTCATCACTTTTAAACAAGAGCTCAAACTTGATAAGATCTCCATAGTTTCAACGTTTTTAGTAAAAAAAAAAATCTGAACTTTAAAGGTTGACTAGGTAGTAACCACTTCTTGGTTATGGTCCATTATATAGTGAGGGTTTTTCTTTCTTTTCATCTAACCTGGGAAAAATGTTGCTGTTTTTACTACATGCCATTATTTTGAACCAGCTAACATGTTGGAGGGGGAAAAGTAAAATATTGACCTTTTTCAGTAGAAACATGTAATATTTTACTTTCTGAATGCAACAGAATACCTCTGTGTATAATGTACTGTAGAAAAGAGTGGATTGGCAGCAGTTGTCACAGTGAGCTTAATGGCTATCAATTTTTCAAGTAAAAGGGATACCATTAATGCTGTAATAGAAACCAGCATGGCTTAAAATGCTATGTCTGCATGATAATTTAAGAATTGTTTAAATTCCCAGTTCAGAAGCTTATCTGAATTTTATTTCTTGCACTGTTTATGTATGGGAAATTGCAGTTTTATTTCTACAAAACTTTAGATTCTAATGTTTATGTATTGTTATATTTTCATATTGTACAGTTCCTTTTACTTTTTAAAATATAAACCTTAAACTTTAGGTTATTTATTTATTTGAACTGCAGTTACATTTTGGATTCTCTTGGTTACTAAATTATATGTGCACTGTAGCAAGCATTTTTAACTATCGTATAAAAGTGGAAAGGTAACTATAGAAGTGTATCTGTGCTATAATCTCAATAAAGACCTCCAACACCTGCACCCGTTTAATCTGCTATTTTTAATTCTTGGTTTGTAATTCCTCAGACCAACTATGATTCAACAGTTTGATGTATGACTTAAGTATGCCAGAACTATAAAATACTTCGGAGCTCTGATACTGCTTCCACGTACTTGGATTATTACTTACTCCACTGGAACTTGCAGTGCAGTAAGTAATAATACAGTGGCGTAGAGCTGAAAGTCTTGTTTGTTTTGTTCTTTATTAGATACATATGCAGTAATACGTATGTATGTTACTACGGTGTCTACACAAAGCTACTTTGGAGGAAAATAGCGTTTCACTACTTGTCTCTCTGTGGTCGAAGCTGTCAGTCTATTTAAATTAGTTTATCGATAGCTATACTGATTTCCTGACATTACCTTTATTCCAAGTTGTGTCTTGACAGGGCGGGGCTGGTTGCACATCCATCATTCTCCCCCCCGCCTGCTGTGCTCGGCCTTGCCTTTAGCGGAGCTTGTCTCTGCGCCGTGGAGCGCTCGCGGCCGGGGCTCGGGGCGGGGCCGCCGGGGCTCGGGG
>WBNO01000823.1:168838-209692 GCA_013400575.1 Peucedramus taeniatus
GGCCTGCGCCGGGCCGGAGCGGGGCCCGGGGCCTGGCGGAGCCGCGCCGGGGAGACCAGGCCGTGGCGCCAGGCAGGGCAGGGATGTCCCTGCAAGGCTGGCCAAGGTGAGTTCTGCGTGACGGTCCTGCTGGCCCCTTCGTGAAGAAATACTGAAAACCAAAGTTCAGCAAGGAGGAATGTTAGCGTTGGCAGTAATTCTCCAGGGGCAAGCTGCCTGCACCCTTAGGAGCAGGGTCTCTGAGGGAGCGCGGTGTGTCGCTCTCATAGAGGGTACAATGGTGGGTCGGCAGGAGGTGTTGTGGCCATGCTCTTTTAAAACAGTGTGGCCAAGGGGAGCTAAGCCAAAGGAGTAACGCAAAAGGTGACCAAAATCTGGACGTGCTCCTTTAACTCGAAAATACTTATCACTTTCCACACCCCAGAGTGTGCTAATGAAGTAAAACGTGTACATGCTTTACATGTATGACTAAAGTCACTCAAACTGTGCCTAAATATGAAGTGTCATCAACTGAAACTACTTTTTACCCTCCCTCAAAAAACCCAATATAAATATGAGTTAAGAGGGGCGGAGGTCAAAGGAGACTCCACCTTTGTATCCCGGGTCTGTCGGCGGGCCGTGCCTCTTTCCTCCCCCATAGGAATGAATGCCTGTTGGGTAAGGCTGAACACCGAGTGCTCCCTCAGGGAATTCAGAGCCAGCTGCTCTTTGCGATTGTGCTTGCAGCGTCTCCCACTGTAACGTATTTTTTGTCGGTTTATTGCTCATATTTTTTGTGTTCATGTGCTCCTGCAGACGGTGTGTTTATCACTGACAATCCGGCATTTCTGTTGCTCAGCAGATCACGGTGTTTTGCACCGGAGGCTTGTTGAGCGTTTCCAGACTGTGGTCTGGCCAGGAGAGTTTGTTGGACACGACCGGACTCACAGCGTGTCTGCCGCGCTGTTTGTGGATCTGTGATTGTGGTAGTTCTTACTGAGTGTGACTGGACCCACGCTGCTGCACTGGCTCTGTGCTTCCCTTTTTAGTGCTGAATTTGCCATCCCTCAGAATCAACCACAGCCACTCCCAGGAACAGCTGACATGTAAGGGGAGCTTTTCTGCCAAATCTTCCTCTTAATGTGACAGCAAAATTTGCTTTACTGTTGACACAATGCCCTTGTGGTGAAGCGTGCTGGAGTTTTGCACCGTTTTATCATATTTAGCAATACTGAACTCTGTGCTACACCTGCTGATAACAGAGTCAGGGATATTGATCCACTCGTATAATACAGTCTAATTGTGCATATTATTGTCAGCATTTTCCTTGGGAAAATATATGGAAGTGAGTTTAAACCTGCTTAATGGAGAACTGAGTTTTTGAAAAGCTCCACTTTTAGTTTTTTTCATGTAAGATTGTTTCATTTCACAGCATTTCACACCCTGACCTAAATACCTGAATTTCTTGTTATATTCAGTGATACAGGATGCTGTTTCCTTTGGTGTTGTGTGCAGTTATGCTGATAGGGAACTGTAAAGTTCAAGAAGATGAATGGATTGACCCCACGGATATGCTCAATTATGATGCAGCATCAGGAACAATGAGAAGACCTTATAAGGTAAAAAAGAAAGGGTGTGTGTCTCTCCCAAAAAGCTAAATGCTGTTGGAAGATTGCTTTTAAATGGTGACAGTAGATAATGATAGCAGTACAGTGTTTTTAAGGGCTTATTGTGTTGTATCTGAATCCATACACAGAAAAGTCTTTGTGTCCATGGTTAAAATTGCAAGGGAGAAAATAGTGTAATTAGTTCAGGATCTTTCCCTGGTGAGCTTCTGTTGCACTCAGATCCAGTCATATCAACCAGGCTTTTTGTATTTTCACAGGTGGTGTTTGATTTATTCAGGTTGTGGCACCACAGGTTACTTCTCTGAGAAGTACTGGGTTAAGTAGCTCTTGCTAATTTCTCAAGTATAGTGTTAAATATCTTGAAAATCAGGTTCCTAACTGATAAAAGTTGGGGGAGTTAAAGTTAATTATTGTATTTTATTTTAATCAACCCGTTTCCCAGCAATAGGAAGCAGTTTCCCATTTCTTGTGTGGAACTATTGTGGATATCAGTGGTGTTTTGTAATCCTGGGCCTCAGTTTTCAGAAGAAAGATCAGAATAGGGATTGAGTGCTGTACTTTTAATGAAGCATTAACACTGAAGAGAAGATGAACTAGGAAGAAAATCAGTTTTAACAAGATGAATTGTCTCTGTCTTGTATATAGAGCAGGCTCTATAAATACCATGAGATGCATGTTGGTTGTCTTGTGCATGTGTGCACTCATGGCACTGTAAACTGGAGGTGGTTGTAAGGGCCCCCTTGATTTTTGCCATTATTCAGCTTTCAAGTTTGGTATTACAGTCTAGAGTAATACTGTTTAAACAGTACAGAGCATAATTTTTTGAAGCTTAAAAGATGCAGAGTGTGTTACTACTCTTCACAGCTTTCCTCATCAACCTCCAACTTCTCCAAGTCCACTTGACAGTCATTAGCATCCTTAAGATCCACCACCAAGCTTTGGATCTTTAGGCCTGGAGCTCAGCTGCTTTGGCTTTTATTAAAAAAAGCAATGGTTTTATTGTTGTCTCCTGCAAAAATAGAACTACATCTTAAATGAAAAAAATTACTACTTTGTGTTAGTCCATCTTCTCAGGATTTCTTTTCTGCTCTGCAGGGAATTTTTAGGTGGGCAGGCTGTGGGCCACTCAAGCACTCAAAACCACACTTTGTTTCAGCATGAGTTCCCCTATTCACCGGCTCTTGTGCTTCCTCTTGGGGGCTTCCCTCAGTGTGCACACATGGTTGTGTAGAAGCAGCACTGCTCTCACTGGGTCTGAGTAATGAGCAGAAAACACAGAGTGCCCTGGAGTAGATAAAGGCAGGCAGCCCAGAATGGGCTTTGTGTTTACTTGCAGTCTGGCTGGTGGCCTGGCCAGCTGGACTGGGAATTCACCTGGCTGAAAACTGCCCCTTTGCCTGCTGAGTCAGTTTTTAGCCAGTGCCATTATCTAATCTGATGCACTCTGTGGATCACCAGCACTCAAAGGAGGGGAAAGGGCAAGGGGGGGAGGACAGGCAAGACCTGACCTTTTGAAGGCAGTGTGCATTTAGAGAAACTCAAAGCAATTGTCCATCTGGAGCCTAAAATAACAGCAGAGAGGTAACTGCAGTGTCATTGGGAGAGTATTAGCAGCAAAGATCTGTGCTCAGTTTTTAGCCCCTTTGCTCCTTCTAAAATGGTGTGACTGCAGAAGCGTAACAGAACATATTGGTCAAATTCTTGGATTCTAAAAATATGGTTTTCTTCTGTAATTTTAGCCAAACTATCATGACTCTGAGGAGGAGGCTGTGGATACAGTCAGTACTGAAATCGCACGTTGTTCCAGGGTAGTAGATTCCTTGCAACACAAGGTTTGTTCTTCAGAATATTTTCCAGTGTTTTACAGTTTGTGCTTTCTGATGATGCTCTTCAGGATAGTATCAAACAGGTGCATTGCTGGCATAATTCCTTCTTTATGGAGGGAACCTCTAGGCAGAGGAGAGATTGCAAGTGATTTGAATTCATTTTCAAGTTGCTGTTCTGCCTACAAAGGTCTGTTTCCTGACATGTTTTATAGTGTAACAAAATTGATAGGAGCTTGGTGCTTCTGTCCAGTGTCAGCAGTTTAAAGGTGTGGTGCTGATTACCCCATGCTGTTCTCAAGCTGGTCAGTCCTGTTTGATTTTAGGGGGTGGGTTGTGGGCACAGAGACCAGGGCAGTGTGCAGAGCTGCAGCTCTCAGGTGCTGCTGTCAGACCCCATCCCAGGATGTGGGGATGCTTGTGTGGCTGCTGGGGCCCTTACTGCCCTCAGCCATTTGGATACCCAATGGGATATGTGTCATTTTAATGTTGTTTTAGTTCAATTTTTTGGCAGTTCCCTCTTTTTTTTCCTCATGCAAACTTTAAATGTAAAGAGATCCACATGTTTACATTTGCTTCTAGCTTTACTGAAGTCAGGATTTGAATGTTACTAGCAGATGTGAAATCTCCAGTACTGGCCAGTTCCATGGAAAGTAGTATGTTCAGTAGCTGCATATGCTTTTTATCTGGCATACTAACCATGGAATCATTGCTAAACTAAAGAAATGTGCCCCTGTTAATCCTGAGTTACATGTGTTGGTATATTTGGGGTTTCTTCTCTCCTATGAAGAAGCTGGTTTGAGCAAAGTGAATAAAAGTGTCTTTTGCACAATTGCAGATTGCAGAGTGTGAGAAGAGGAATGCCAAATCACAGGAGAGCCGTAGCTTTTATATTTTTAAGCGATTCTTGAACAAGATTTTAAATGAAGCTGGAAAACTTGGCCTTGTAAGTATTTGAACAGTCATTTTAAAAAATACTTAATTAAAATATTACTGCTTTATGTAGTTTTCACAGTTGCCAAACATGTGTAATTATGCTGGTGTACTTTAAACAAAATGAAGGGAGCTGATTGGCAAAGGAAAAGATGATAGAAGTATGTGCACCCTGTACTGCTGAGGAGACACAGTTGTAATTTAATCTGTAAAGCATCCAAAGGAAGGGTTTGTGAATTCAGTGTATCTAAACATCTGTTACTGGAATGCAGTTATAGGAACACCTTGTTCTGGTCACATTAATGGTTGGAAACTGGAAGGAGCCAGATTTGGGTTGTTTGTTGTAGACTTTTAAGGCCTGTATTGTAGATCTACAATGTTAATCTGCAGAGGGTAGAAGCAAGGACAGTTAACCTGGGAGAAATACAGAGAGATTGTCCAAGCAGGGGCAGGCATCAGGTTAGGAAAGCTAAAGCCCAGATAGAATTAAACCCCTAAGAAAGGGATGCTGTCCAGGGGAACCCTGACAGGCTTCAGAGGTGGGTCCATGCAAAACTCATTAAGTTCAGTGAGACCAAGTGCAGGGTCCTGTACATGTGCTGGGGCAATACCAGGAAGAAGAATAGGCTCGGGTGGAGAATGGACTGGGACTCTCCCTCAGGAGAAAGACTTGGGAGTGCCAGTGAACCTGGCAATGTGAGCTTGCAGCCCAGAGAGCCAGCTGCAGCCTGGGCTGCATCCACAGCAGGGCTGGCAGCAGGGCAGGGAGGGGACTCTGCCCCTCTGCTCTGGTGGGACCCAACCTGCAGTGCTGTGCCCAGCTCTGGGGCCTCCAGAGCTGGGCACAGAACACAGAAGAACAGGGATCTGCTGAAGCAAGTCCAGAGGAGGCCACAGGGATGATCAGAAGGCTGGAGCATCTCTCCTACAAAAACAGGCTGAAAGAGCTGGGGTTGTTCAGCCTGGAGAAGAGAAGGCTCTGGAGAGACCTTAAACACCCTTTGAGTATCTAAAGGGGGGCCTTTAAGAGGGACTTTTTACAGGGGTGTGCAGTGCTAGGATAAGGGGGAATGGTTTTAAATGGAAAGAGAAAACATTTAGATTAGATACTGGGAAGAAATTCTTTGCTCTGGGGGTTGTGAGGCACTGGAAGAAGTTGTCCAGAGAAATTGTGGATGCCCCATCCCTGGAAGCATTCAAGGCCAGGCTGGATGGGGCTTTGAGCAATGTGGTCTAGTGGGAGGTGTCCCTAACCATGAGAGTTTGAAGTAGATTATCTTTAAGGTCTCTTCCAACCCAAACCATTCTGTGATTCTAACCATCAAGCAATAGTAGCTTATTAGAGTTTCCATATAAGAATGACCTTATTGCTTTCTTTATGCAGTGTTTTCAGCTTGGGTAGAGTGAATGTTCTCGCTGGTAGCTGGTGCAGTGCTGTGTTTTGGATTCAGTGTGAGTGCACTGTTGATAACACTCTGCTGTTTTAGTGGTTGCCCAGTGCTGCTTTCTCTAAGTCAAGGATTTCTCAGTGCCTCCGAGGAGGGGCTGTGGGGGAGTGTGGCCAGGACAGCAGAGCTGAGCTGGCCACAGGGCCACTGCAGACCATGGCTGCTGTGCCCAGCATGGACTGGGGGAGTTGGCTGGGATTGCTGCTGGAGGACAGGCTTGGTCAGCCTGGGGAGCAGTTGCATTGTGCACCACTTGTTCATCTGGATTTTATTTCCTTCTTTCTCTCTTCTCAT
Source organism: Peucedramus taeniatus (assembly GCA_013400575.1). Classification (NCBI taxonomy): domain Eukaryota; kingdom Metazoa; phylum Chordata; class Aves; order Passeriformes; family Fringillidae; genus Peucedramus; species Peucedramus taeniatus. The sequence continues at coordinate 174,944 of WBNO01000823.1, forward strand.
GAATAGTAGTTTTATTACCATCACATTTTATTTTGTTTGCTGTTCTTGTCTCAGCTCATGAGCTTTATTTTTTTTCTCATTCTCCTCCCCACCAGGAGGGATATTGCAGGGAGTGAGTGGCTGCATGATACTTTAGTTGTTGGCTGGGCACTTTATTATATTGTCTTTGGAGATTTTGTTTATTCAGAGATAGAAGAATTGATCTTTAGTAATAAGCAAAATTACTGTTAAATAAGGAACATTACATTTAGCAATGTAAAACTTCTTCTTTTAGTATTTAATAGTTCCTGTTTATATTATCCAGCTGTGACTGAGGCACATGTAGTGTATATGTAATTATTACTTGTTAATGAGCACTGATCCTAAAATCTTAGTAACAGGTAAGATAGTTTATTTTTTTAGTGGGTTTTTTTTCTGTAGAATTGAAATATTACAAACCAATTGAATTGTGTTTCCTGTAGTTTAGATGAACAAAAAGGTTATAGAATCATACTGTGCCCCCTGTCCCATGTTTTCATCCTGCACTCTGTCAGAAGGGTGCTGGTACAGAATGAACATGATCAGTTTTGGCCTATGGATGCATTTCCAAATAAGCAGCTTTAAAGCACTGTTTTGCTTTGTTTGAATTCAGCCTGGGGAAGATGTGGACCATGTCCATTACGATGCTGAGATCATTCTGACAAGACAGACGTATCTGGAGATCCTCAAGTTTGTCAGTGAGGAAGCCTGGCAGCCAGGTGCCCTGGATGAGGCACTGAGTGATATTTTGATCAACTTTAAGCACCATGATGATCAAGCTTGGCGGTGGAGATTTGAAGACACCTTTGGAATTGATCTATATCATTTGTTTTGGGTAAGAGAATAAAGGTTGATTATTGGTTTTAATTGCTGTTTTCTTCAGTTTCTCTGTGCTAGTCAATTAATATTAACATCTTAACTCCACAGATAAAGCAATTCTTTCCATCATATTTCTAGCAAGTCATTTTTTTTTGTGGTTGCTGAAGGATATATTTACTTGAAGAAGGAATTCAAGTTTTTTGTTCCTGTGGCCATCTGTTCTCTGTTGTAGCTTTGGTTTGGTGTGCCTTTTTTTTTTCTTGTCTTTTATATCTATGCTGCCAGACTCATTGTGCTCTAGCACTTTATTACCACTAGAACTGACACCTCAGGCATTATAGATCTTCCATGTTTGTCTCTTGTTCTCAAAGTTGTTGAAGCTGTTGGCTTCTCCAAGAGTTGGAATATATACTGAGACAAGTACATATTTAAACTCCTATAGGTCAGAGGCTTTTGCAAATTTTGTGGAAAAAATTGTATAGGATTGGAGAGGAGCATGTGACTGTGAGAATTATAAAGTGCGCTAAGTTGAGGATCTCTAATAAGCTGAAGCTTTCTGAATAAATCTTTACAATTCAGAATATGCCAATGTTTTATGCTGACATAATCTTGCAAGTGGCCTGTCTAGATCTGAGGGGTCCGTGGAAGCCAGATGACAAAAGCAGGCTGTCAGTAACCTCTGATAGGGGTCCTTAGGTGGAAAGACACTGTGGAGTGCTTCTTTAAAGTCTTGCTGCTGGTACCCAAACTGTAACTTTGTCTCTTTACCCAAGTGCAGGAGTTGACAGCAGTTGTTCTGTGGTTCTGAGCAGGCACAAACTGCTCAAGCACTGGCTGACACCAATTTGATAATTTAGGAATGTGGTTGCTAATGTAACAAACGTCCTAAGGAAGAAATAACTAAATATCACAAGAAACAAATGAGCAACTGCAATGTAAGGCTGTGGCAGGGATGAATATTAGTACTGCCACAAAACTGTTCTGCCTTGTGCTGCTCAGATGGGCTGTGGAAGCAAGGAAAAACTTCTCAGCTGTTGTGTGTAAATGACATTAGTAAAAACAAAAGTTGGAAGTTTCTTCATGTGTACTGTCAGTAAGCTTGGAAAGGTCCAAATATGGGTCATAATTTTTTCCTCTTTTCTTTTTCAGCTGCTCTTGTGCTTGGTGTGCATTGTAATCGTGATGGCTACAGAACTGCGGACGTGTGTTTCTCGCTTTCTTCAGCTGAAATATGTTATATTTGTAACTTTTCTCGTCAGTTTTGTATGGAATTGGTTTTACTTGTATACGGTAAGTTCTGTAATCTTAATGGCTTTTTGGCTTAGAACTTTACAGTTGTGAGGGAGTTCAGGTTGTTTAGTTCCTTTGGTTAGTTTACATACAGTTTTTAATTAACTGCAAAATAAAAAAAGGGATAAACATTTTCTTTTGCATGTTGATGGGTGTGTTAGGTGTAAAGAACAAAAGAAACCCTGACAACTTTATTCTGCTGTAGAGGTGCACAAAATTCAGAGAGCACTAGAACTCTGATTTCACTACGTGGGCAAGGCAGACGTAACCTCTGACTAAAGCAGCTTGGTAGAAAAGGGATACAGAACTATATTCAGAGGAGTTTTTTTAAGATTCCCTGGTAGAAACTGTTTTTCATGTGATAGACCAGATAAATGCTTCATTAATGGTGATTAAGTGGCTGATTGTACAATTGGATCAGTTTTATTGAGGAGGAATTTAATATACCACATCAAAGCCCAGCCACAAAATCTGCCCTCACATCTTGTCAATCAGGATTGAACTGCAGCTTGTCAGACCCAGGGATAGCAGAGTGCTGGAGAGTGGGATGGCTCTGGCATGGGGTTGGAATGCCATGCAGATGGCTTGGGGTGAGGCAGTGAAGAATGACAATTTTGCAACAGATGATTTGACTGAATTTTTCTGTTTTGATTATCAGTTGCAAACAGTAAGGCAAAACTACAATAAATACAGGTATTTCTTATGGGATTATTTCAAAATAAAAGAGGATGTTTTAACTAGTAATTGCATGACAGCTGTGTCTCTATTCCAGAAACATTTTAAGAAAAGATATCATCAGTTTACTTTTGCCCTGAACTTTTATCTTTGAATATTGGAGTCTGGTCTTTTGACAATTCAGACTCCTTTTGGAGAATAACTTGGAGGTAGCCATTATGTCAGGGATATTGTCCATTCCTAGGAAGTTCTTAGAATTTAACTCCATTAAATTGTTTAGGTAGTAAACTTTTCTAAATACATATTACATGGGGAATTGTCATGACAAGGGGACAATGGGGAAATTCTCATTTATGTGGGGAACTATCCCAAGGCTGCTGAGAGCAAGCAGGGATAGCTGAGGAGCAGCACTCCTGGCTGCAGCCACCTCAGTCCATGTTTCCCTCCCTGCTGTCCCTGCAGCTGGCCTTTGCTCAGCACCAGGCAGAGATTGCCAAGATGGAGCAGTTCGACAAGGTCTGTGCGGAGAAGCTGGAGTGGTATGGAAGTCTCATGGGTAAGTTCTTGTCTTGGTACTTTGCTGTAATAGTTAAGATCACAAAATACCAATCCGTGATCTCCCAGGATACTCAGATTTCTTCATGAGTAGTACAGGGAAGTCTCTTCAATACAAGATTACGTGGTTTTACCCTTTTTCCATCCCATAAGACTTTGTTTCCTAGGCCTTGGGAGGAGAGCTGATCGCAGTACTGTACTTGGGGTATGTCATGGTGTTATTTATTTTTCTTGTAACTTATCTGTGTTTCCCCAGCCACTGTCCCCAGTACCATTCAGTCCCTTTACTAAAGACAGGCAGGCAGAGTTCAGGACAAGGATTTTTTTTCATGTATCAGGCCTGTGAGTACAATGGATTTCAGGAATTTGATCTGTAATTGTTTATTCAGATGTTACTGTTTTACAAAGAAAGCTGATTTTTTTAATAGCTTTTATTTCTATCCAGTGCTAGAGCAGGTAGATGAAGAGTGGCAGCTCTTAAAGAATGCTTGTTATGGTCTTCCCTGTGTAATTTCTTGACTGTTGTTTTTGATTACATGTCAGTGATTTATGTTCTGACTGCAGTAAAACCGAACTACAGAAACACTGATGTGATGAATCACTTGTTTATAATGTAAAAGTTCCCTTAAGAAGTAAGACTTCCCTGCTTGTAACTAAAACAGACCCTTGAATCCAGCAAGCAAAGTAGACAATTTCAATCTCCCTGCAGACTGGCAGATGAGCAGTAACACAGAATGATGCTGTGTCAGTAGCTGTGAACAGTGTGCAAGTTCATAGTTTCCACAGATGAGACTTTTTTTCCCTGAGGCTTCTGGGGTCTGATCTCACCTAAAGAGCTTTCTTGATTATACATGGGAAAATTCCAGGTTCTTCACTTTCTTTCCAGCCTTTCCTCCCCTTCCTGCATCCCCTTGACTGGATAAACTATACTGCCAAGCCAATCTCAGATGTGTAAAAATAAATCTCAGTTCTGAAACATATCTAGAAGAGTTCTCTTCCATCTGTAACCGAAATGCTCCTTTCTGTATTGCTGCTGTGTCACAAAATATCTTTTTAAGAAATAATAATAATATGTGTCTGCTTTGATTTCAGAATGGCTTAGAAGTACATGGACGTTTCAGGATGATCCCTGTAAGAAGTATTATGAAACTCTGCTTGTAAATCCTGTTTATATGGTTCCGCCATCAAAGGTATGTGCCAAGCCCAAAGGGACTGCCAAGGCCTAGGTTGTTGTTTGTGTAAAAACAGTGGTTTTATGTTTATTTTTCTAGGCTTTGGCAGTAACTTTGACCAACTTTGTAACTGAGCCTTTGAAGGACATAGGACAAGGTATTGGTGAATTCATCAAGGCACTTATGAAGGAGATACCATTAATTCTGCAGGTTCCAGTGCTCATTACGATGGCTCTGGGTGTCCTGGTTTGTATACATTCATCTTACATTTAGAAGCTCAGTTTTATTTTTTAAATATTAAATGTGTTTTACATTTAAGTATTATCCATTATATTACGTATTTCTCATTTGTACAACTGATTTTTTAGCACCAAGAAATTACTTCTGCAAGGAAATTTTTTCTTGACAAAGGCTTCATATTACAGTTGGTCTAGGAATTAAAAGAGCTGAGTTTTGTATTCAAACTATATTCCTCTCCCACTCCCCAGGTGGGATACAGTAGTATTGAACTGCTTAAAATGTTAGACTCTCTGACAGTTTATTGCACCTTAGTTCCCATTTCTTCCTTGAGTCATTACGTTGTGATGCGTGTAGTTGGCATTTAACACGAAGGCATTGAGTTAGAGCCTTAAATATCTTTAATGTAGCACTAACAATGAACAGCATCCAGCCTGGCAGTTCTTGCAGTGTGGTCTGACTGCAGAAAGCTTGAGCTGGAGCTGTTCTCTTCACCTGAGCTTTTCCTTCAGGCTCTTTCAGATATATATGACAAGAAATCTGTGTGAAAACCATAGGCTGCAGATATTTGGTGTTTTGCTCAGTTTGGGTTTTTTTCCTCTCCCCCAGACTTTTTGCTATGGTGCAGGATCATCAGTGTCTGCATTAAGATACTTAAGGTCTTCTCAGAAGAAAAGTCTTCCTCTGCCTCCTAGTGAGCAGGAGCAGATAGCCTTTGGGCAGTACGATGGGAGGACAGTAGATGAGTACTATGTGCAGCAGCAGCCCTACATCCACAGAGGCCACCAGGACAGAGGGGACGCCGCCACAAGGCCTCTCCCCAGGCTGAGAGTGGGCAACAGCAGCAGGAGCCCGGACACGGCGCACGCCAGCGACGAGCCGGACACACAGGTACCACAGTCCCACAGGGACCACAGGGACCAGGGTCCCACAGAGCAGAGCCTGGTGTGTCCCCTGGTGCTCTGGGAGCTGGCATTAAACTGAGCAGATTGCAATGGCACCTGCTAGAATGCATTTAAACAACACGCTTAAACCCAGATCTGGGGCAGAGAGGAGCTAAGGAACTACATGTTCCCCTATGGAACAGTTTGCTAGAGGTGTCTTGGATGTATTTCTTCTGGAAAAATATCTTGCAATGGCTAACTGTGGCAAGAAACTACTGAATTAAAACTCTTTATGGTAAAAACAACTTCAGTTTTGAGAGATCAGTATGTATGTCAGCCTGGGCAATCATGATAACCCACAGAAGAAACGTGGAGGAAAAATGCAGTGCTGACTTCTCTGTAAACCACAGAAAATTCAAAACAGATTTATAATCTATATCAGGCTTATTTACATGTTCTGTTTCCCAAGGGGAAAAAAAAAAAACTGTCATGCTTCAGGTGAGCCCTACCCCTTGAGCTGGGATGCACTTGAAACAGTAGATGCTGTCACTTTTGATTGTGTGATTAATGGGTTATTATTAATTTTTTGCAGAACAGGTTGTACACTGAATCTGAAGTTCATAGACTTGAAACTCTTAAAGCTGAAAACCTTACTGGAGAAGCTGTACTTGAGCAGCAAAAACAGGAGACAGGCAAAGTAGAGGGAGAGACTGGAGAAAACTGTGACCCTAATAAAAAGCTAGAACAGAAAAGTTCTGCCACAGAACAATGCGAAGAGAAGAAAGAGAGTGTTTTACATGACTCCCAGGAAAGAAACTAAGGAAGACCCAGGCTCTGCTGTAAGTTTTGTCTAATCTTTATTTGTCATGTGTTTGCTAATTCTGCTCTCATTCTCAAGTGCAGAAGAGAGAAGAACATCAGCAAGCTGTTAGGTGGGGTTGTAAAATCTGAGGGTACTCTGTCTGGAATCTGAAAGAAAGGTGTTAAGTGAGATGATACACCTTTAGGTGGCCAGAAAAACCCAGGCTTCTGGAGTTTTGCTGCTTGTTGGAAATCAGGTTTGTGGAGTAAGTTTTGAGTAATTCCCATAATGCTAATTCCCAGCTCAGATGTCTCAGGTCTGTCTTTGGGTTTATGTTCTTTAAAATCAGTTTGCTTCTTGTCAGCTCAGTTTTAGGACAGCTGACAGATTTCCTCCTGGTGTAATGATTTGCAGAGTGAGAATCTGATGTTGTAGCAGGCAGTTTTTAGGCAGTTCAAAGCTGAACAGGGCCAGGACCAGGAGCTACCCTGGGGATGGACATTCCAGTTGTTGTTCCCCAGAACTCCCCCAGCCCAGCTTGTCCTTAGCCAGAGCCAGAGAGGAGCTGAGGTCAGGTACAGGAAGCAGCACCTGTGCATTTCCTGTGTGTGACAGTGGAAATTGGGGTGCTGCAGGTACTGCCCATGGGAGCTGGTGCCCAGTGCCCACCACCCCTGGATTCCCCGGTGCATGGGCACATATCACACAAGCTGTAGAGCAGCATGAGCAGCTGTTTGTGAAAGTACTTCTTGAAAACTTCTGCTGGTTGCAGAACTATCCTGAATGAATGTAGGAAACAGTTAGCTAAATATTACCAAAAAACCATCATGCTTGAAAAAACTATTTTTTATTAAACAGAATTAAAACTAGCATTTAATTTTTTATAGAAATGATTGTTTCTTCCAAACTGTGTTTCTGCAAAGAGACTGAATACTGAAGCTATTTATTCTCTTTTTTAAATTATTTTTTTAAAAAAAGTATAAAAGAAAACAAACTTTTTTTTCAGAAAGTACAAATCAGGGGAAAAAATCAAATTTTCTTTAAAAAGAACATAAAAATGTAAGTCTTACTCTAGCTTGAGACAGTGGTAGAATCCACTAATGAGCAAGGAGAGAAATGACAGAGAAAAAACAATTGTAATAATTTTGATAGACTAGAGGCAATTAAGAGGGAGACAGTACCAGTACCTCAGACACTGCTCTGAAAGCAGCTGCCAAATGCAAGAGCAGGGGCAGCTCTGTAACTACTGCTCACCAGGGTGAAGCTGCTGCTATTTCTGTGAAAAATAGGAGAAAAGAGACAAAGCTACTAATGGTAGTCATCTTAAAAAAAGGCAAGTGTGCTTTTCCAGCAAACAGGAATGATCCCTAGGGTGGTGCTGTACATTCCTCTGGGGTCTTCAGCTGGAATTGGGTCCCTTTATAGCTGAGGGTAGGTGGACTCTCTGCTCATCCATTCTCTTTGCTTGTGAGCGCAAAATCAGGCTGAAAAAATCCTCATCTGGTACAGTGGGGCCTTTGGCAGCTCCTGGAGGAGCACATCTTTGATCATCCAGTCTGGAACCCTACAGACAGACCAAGCAATAAAAGCTGCATATTTACAGGAAGATATGGAGTAAGTGAACGATATTAACTGAAAAAACTACTCAAAGCATTTACTGTCAGATTTAAAGCTAGTAGAGAGATTTAATTTCTAAGTTTTGTTTTACGTTAAACTTGCTAAATGTAATTATTAAGAGTCCAAGTGTAACTAAAATGGTTCCTCTGCCCCACTTGTCCCATGTGTCTGAAAATGACCCCCCCGGTTCAGTTCTTTGACATATTGCAAAATGAGATTTAAGTGTCCTTAGTTCAGAAGGAGATTTTTTAGCGTTAGTACAGGGTGTTTCTGGTCTCATACACCAGGAAGTATGGTTGTCTTCCTTTGCTTCCACGGACTAAAAAATGGCTGCAGTGGTGTAAGATTTGGGAAGGCACTCTTGAAGGCCCCTTGCCTCTGCACTGTGCAGCTGGGTGCAGTTTAATGCCAAGGTGGCAAACCCTGCTGGGCTGGGCTCTGCTCCCAGGCTGGGGAGTGGTGTTCTCCCCAGGCACAGGCTGCTGCTGCAGGGCAGTGTGGGCACAGGAGGAAAAGCACAGCTGTCAGTGGTGGGTGGACCTGGGACAGGCACCCTTGGGACAGAAAGGCTCAAAGGCAGCAACTCTTCTGTGCTTGTTTAAAGCAGTCCATATTGATCAGAGGAGATTATTATTATTGTTATTAATATTATTATTTATTTATATTTTTATTATTATTTATTGTATTATATTATTATTATTATTATTATTTTCCAGTCCTAAAAGAGAGTATTTCTAGATTCTTTGCTTGACTCACAGAAGCAAACAGACAAGCTGCTATAACAGAACATGGTATTTCAGCAGGCTGGTGAACACTGTCACTGTAGATTCAATTCCAGGTGCTTTCTCAGCCAGGCTCCACACTTACTGACCTTTGGAGAACTCAGCATCTGAATTTTGTATTTTGGGCTGCTTATCAACCCATCAGACAAATCAGCAAGTCTTTTTAATTATTTTTGGTCTAACTGGAATATGCACATGCTAACCAGTCACCTCACTTTTATATTGCTATAAACTATTACTTAAACTTAACCTCATGGGAATGATGACCACCCTTACCACCAAAATCTGGATACTGAATTCTTTCAGTTGATAAATTAGGATTGCTGGTGTATCAGGTGCCCTTCTTAGCAAGCCAGGTCTAAACATTTAAAACCATTTTACATTTCCTTCTAATAGCCTCATTTGTTTTTCTTCACTTTTTAAGCATTTCTTACTTTTAATAGTTACTGTGGTATAAATACCAAAATTACACTTACTAGACACTGGATAATTAAAAACCCCCAACCCTAGTCTTTTGTTCTCTTATGTTCCTCCTTACCTGTCAGATCAATACGTATCTTAAAACACAGTGGCTTCCTTACAGGAACTCAGCAGCAGGAGGCCCAGAGGAAGTCCCCAGCGACAGAAGCTGAGGAAGCTGTTGTTGAGCACTTACCTGGCATTTAACCAGTATGTCGAAGAAGTCGTCGTCCAGGTCCCTGCTGCTGCTGGCCATGAGGTGGCCCAGCAGGGCTGGGCTGCCGCACTGCCGGAGGCGCAGGCCGGGCAGCTCGCTGAAGCTGGCGCGCTGGTCGTCGAGCCGCCGGCTCTGCGAGCTCGCCAGCAGGTCCAGGAACTCGTCCGTGTGCGGGGACACCACGGACGTGGAAAAGGCTGCCCAGGACAGACAGAACAAGTCAAAGTTAGCCTAGGAGTGAATCCATTGCTGTAGTGAGGCTTGCGTGCAAATACATTTTGGAAATAGTATTTGGCAAAAACTTGAGTCAAATACAGATTTTACTTTTAAAAAATTACATTTTATCATCGTTTTAGGTGGAGTAGAGGATGTTGCCACTGAAGCAGCTGAGAGTCTGTTCTTCTCCTGGAAGCAGCACCTCTGATCATCCATCCTGTTACTCTGGAACCGACTCAGCAGATCAAAGAACCCTTCGTCCGCCATTGTCTCGCGACTGCTTTTCTGAAGAGGAGAAAATTTAGGGTATTTGACCTTAGAGTGCCTACAGCTGGGACAACTGCATCACAGTCCAGTGATATGCTTGATATTTACATATCTGAAATTTATTAAATAAATTTTTTTAGTCAACCATTTCTACAGCCAGAGATCTATCCAAGGAGGAGATGCTAATGCTAGGGCAGCATTTTGGAGAGTGAAATATATTAGAAATGTCTCATTCTCTGAAAGGGAAAGAAACAGTGCTCTGATCATGGTACAGTGGGAGTTATTCCTCCTCAGCCATTAATCTAACAAAACCCCAAACGCCCATGAGAGGAAAAAGAAACAAGATCAGCAGTGAACAGTTGCCATTGTCCCCTCAAGTCTATGACCAAATGACTCAGTTCTTTTATTTTGAACTGACTTTCTCTCAGAGTGTAATAACCTAAAAAGTATGTCCAAAATATCTCCCACTGCCTGCATCAGAAAAACTAGATTTTGCTAAGTTTGGAGAACTGGGGTCTAGAAGAGATTTAGACCTCAGCTTACAAATATATTTTATTTCTAACTTCAAAAAATCCACCACAAATAAAATGTTTCAGTAGTAGGAAAATCTTAAAGCTGGCAGCACTCCTGAGAGAGCTGTAGAATGGCAGATTCTACAGAACCACAGTGTTTATATCAAGTTAAACTGAACAGGACAGCTGCAGAAAGGTGTTTTCCACAATTCTGGTCACACAAAGACGAGTAAAGGCCATGATCTCCACAGCTCACCACACCTACCCTCTGAGAGTTTGGAAGTCGATGATCAATGGAATTACTGGCATCCTGCAAAACTTTGGAGGTGGTGCCGTTTTTGTACTTTTTGCCTTTTAGTCGATTTACAAAATGAAGTTTTGCTGAAGTTTTGGCAACCAGTGGTTTCTGTTTAGCAAGAATCTCACTGTTCCAGTTCGGAACCTAAGAAAACAAGAGTCAGGAAATTAGGCCGTCTGATTTTACTTACCAGTACTGTTACCTCTTACTTGCTGCTGCTTTTCCTCCCCAAATGAGGCAGCTTTACACCATTTTGTTCTTGCAGCCAAAAGGATGTGGTTATGATTCTTGAGCTACTGTTACTGGTCAGAGAACTGAACTGTACTGTAACACCTGATGTATTAAAACATGATCAGACAGTGGTTTTAATTAAACACACTGAAATTGTCCTTTGCTGACTGCAGTGCAGGAAAGGCAGATAATAAAAATGCTGAACTGTAGGCACACCTGGCATTTCCCACCTGCCATTTTAAAACCAGGAAGAAAGAAAAAGAAAAAACCCACCCCCATATTACTAAGTGTTAGAGCAAAACAAACCCTTATACAAATGCAGCTACTCAACCAGTCTTCCCTCAAGTTTTTATGTACACAAACTCCCCAATAAAGACTGAAAAGAAAGAGGGAGACAAATGCCACCACAAGAAGCAACAGGAATAACCATCTCCTTCTTTATCAACCTGAAAGATTTTCCCTAAAACTTCCTCTAAAATAAACAGAATTACCCACAACTGACAGACTCCTGTAACTGAATGAAAACAACCCAGTTTTTCTCCTGATTCAACATCAGAGATCACTAACACAGTCACACATTTTCCAGCAACACTGCCTACCCCGTGGATTTCCCTTTTCAAAGCTTTACTGAACACCAGCACACAAACTCCAAGAAGATGCCATCCTGTACAATCAAACCCTGATGCTCAGGTCAAGGCTTGTTCTACATATCAAACATTTATGGAAGTTACTCAACAAGTACCTTGAAAAAAAGCCCTTTGTAAGCTCTAGACTGCAATAGTAAATTATTGCCAAAAATCTGCAGGACACATTCTAGTGTATTAAGGGCTGTTAGAGGGCACATATTTTAGAAGTGCTCCCAGATAAGTAAGATTCAGAGAGTAAGAAAACTCAGCTGATAGTGCCCAAAAGCTCACAAGGTTCCCTGCAGATGCCTTGCCCTAGACTAAACAGTGTGTCTAAAGCAGTACCCAAAGAGGCTCTTGAGCACCAGTGCTGATTTCAGCTGTACTGACTACACATGCTTTAAGATTTTATTGATTAACATAACAGGCTTTGCCTCACTTGAAGAGACTGGACTTAGATATCCCAGTGTGGAGGGAAAAATACCAATTTTAGTCTGCCACTAGAATCACTTATGCAGAACTGCCAGCCCAGTGATGAAAGGCAGAATATAAAAGAAATCTCTCACAGACTGACACAAGGATTTTAATTGGGAACTTCCATTGCCAAAGGATTTCTCATCTTGGGGGGGGAAGTTGTTTTGCCTGTGACTCAGCTGTAAAATTTCTGAAACAGCATCCTTACTCAAGATGGAGGTTGAAGCTTCTGATGGTTTGCAAGTTGGTTGAAATCTCAAGGTGAAAAACACAGCATGTATTTTAAGTCCCTATAAAATGACTGTAACCAAAGAAAAAGTGTTCCGAAGAGCTAAGCTAAAGCTTAAGAATTTTATTCTGAATTATTTTCGTGCCGCAACCTCAACCCATCTCTATAAAGAAATGAAAATTCCTTTGATGCTCATTACAGAACCCATTCTTTCTCATTCATGCAGGGAATAAAGCAAGCTTCCCACAAGCCATTACAGCCATCACCTGTCACATGCTGTTACCTACATGACAAAAGTATTATTTGGTAGTATTGTTAGACCTGCTGTTATGGAGCTCCTATGATCAACTAAATTAAAAAGAGAGGCAAATGGCACATCAGCACTCCCTCAGAAATGTTTCACTGCAATCTCAGCAGCAAAACAGAAAGAAGCAAAGTGCCAACCTTTTCTGGTGTTAATTTCATAAGTTCCATGTTCTCCATACTGTAACGGCGTCCTCTTGGTCTGCCACCTTCAAAAAACAAATCCATCTTTTTATTATTAAAATTTATGGTGTCACTTGACAAGCTGTGGCTGTACTCATCTATGGTCCAAGACACAGACACAATTAGAACACAAAGAAACTAAGCAGTAGCCTGTGATTCCCAATATAAATCCTCCAGAAAAGGCAGTGCTGAAGGGGTTCAGTACCTCAAGAACCTTTTTTAGCTGCTGGGGAGAAAACCAAGCAAACTTGCGTACTCAACCCCAACTCAGTAAAGAACTTAAGAGATTGTTTTTGAAGTTCTCTGTTGGGAAACTACTGCAGAAAGAGACACATACCATTCAAACTGTTTTCCACTGCGTGGCTTTCTGCCATCATGGAGTTGTTTGTGCTGTAGCTTAATCCAAGAACCATTTGAAGATCTGAGAGATTAAGTCTGGCAGTAAGCTCTCCACTTCTATCTCCTACCTTCAAGCAAATAAAATAAGCAGTTGTATTACCTTAACAAATACTCACATGTGTAAAGCAATCCTTGTCCCCATGACTTCTGAGAGAAAAAGGCTGAAAAAGTTTTCCTGGTTGAAGACTGAGAACATCTTTTTAAAGAAGTAACTAACATTAAAAAGCCTAAAATAATCTGCTAGGCCACTAACTTGGAAGTCCATGATGACATTGTGACACTAGAACTAAAGAGCTGACTGGCTGAAATAACAAGGAATCAGCTGTCTATAGAATAATTGAAAATGCATTCCATTGCTCAAAATCAGATGCACGAACACACCTCCATAAAACCTCTGCGAGTGAGAGCAAAAACCAGCAGCCAGTGTAGGGGGAGTATGAAAATCATACCTCTCTTGAAATCTCCAGGTGCCTTTCTGCAAAATGGATGGCTTGGTCATGATTTCCCAGAGCAGTATAAGCATTCCCTAAACTCCAGCATGCTCTTCCTTCCCCAATTCTGAAAACAACACACATTTGCAATTACACCTCTACCTGCTGAACAGCAGAGGTCAGGTTTTCACAGTACTGCCAAAGTAATTTGCTGGGCCAAAAAAATGGAGGCAATCATCAGAGACCATTCTACTACCAACATACTAAATACTGTATTTAAAGGAGTGTGATCTGGTTATAAATAAATATGAACAAATTTAATCAAAATTTTTAATTTTTAAGCTCACAGCAAACAAGTTAGTTTTGTAAGCATGGGACATTGTATAACCTTCTTTGCTCCTCCTCAGTTTGCATGCCTTATTAGTCCTCCGTATTCTTACTGACTGAAGAAGAGGTACATTTAAATGTTGCAAAAAATCACGGTTGCACCAGACACTATAAAAAGGCCTCAGAAATCAGTACTGTAATATAAACATTACTGTGTTATTCTCCTTCCCCCATCCATTCCTGTATTATTAACTTGTGGACAAGTAGAACACAGATTCTTATGAAAGCTGGGTGAATTATTATAATGAACTCATGAAAGACAGATCTGCTTTTCTTTTCCATAATTTACACAGAAGTGCTGACAGGAGATGATGTAGAAACATTCATCAATTTGTCTTTCATCTCAGACTCATTAGTTGAAATACCATCATGAGTAATTTTTGTTTTCCATATGAAAACCAAAGCCCAGCATTGGGGAAATTCACATTAATGCAGCTGTCACATGGGGAATAATGACAGTAGAGTTGAGGGTAACAGGATTTGCTGAGTGTCACACATACATTAAACAATCTCTTAGGGCTTACTTGTCATGTAGTTCCTGAGCAATCACAAGGTGTTTGAGATGATAATCAATTGCTTTCTCATAGTCCTGGAGCAGAGTGTAGGTGTTCCCCAGGCTGTAGCAGGCCTGTGCTTCCACAGCTCTGTCCTTCAGCTGCCGAGCCAGCTGCAGTGTCCTCCTGCAAGAGAGGGTCAGCCACCTCAGAAACCACCACGAGGAAAAGCTTTCAGAAGTGCACATGCACAACTGAAAATCAGTTATACAACTTCAACAAATTAGGGCAGCAGGCTAGCAAATTATCAGCTAATAAATTACAACCTTGTAAACCCTTACAATCTCATACTTGTAAAACCTTCCACTCCCCTCCACTGAAACCTACTTCATTAGAGAGCAGGCTGATTCCTGAAATAGCATCTTTTAATTGACTGCTTCATTAATAATTTGCAGGAGTTTCCCTGACAGGTTGCACTGTTTAATACCAGTGTTGCAATACCTAGTTTCCCATCAGCATGGGCAGGACAGGCCTATACTCACCAAGCCAGCCTAGCCATGCTGGGCAAGAGTAATTTGAGTGCTCAGAGGGATCTGCTCAGTACTGAGGCTTTTCTCCCCAAGAACAGGTGTGCTCTGAAATCCCAGTCAGATGCTAATAACACCTGTACTGTATCTTTGCCAAGCTTTTACTTTCCCAGGTACAGCAGCAACTGCTTAGTGGTGCAGAGAGCAAGACACGTCTGGCTTGAAAACACAGAATAAAGATGTAAATTGATGTTGCTGTGCACCAGCTCTCTCAGCTGGTGAGCACACCTGAGGCAGCCACCCTATCTCAGGGTAGGAAAGCTACTCACATCATTCCAGAACTAAGAGCTGAGACAGTAATGCCTGCTTCTAGAATAATGGGAATAAACACCTAGCAGTGAAAGATGTCTGTCTACAGCACTGCAAAGAAGCTGTTTTAAGTAGCAAAAGAGTTTAAAAAAATAAGAAGCATTAATGCTGCCCCTCCCTTAAAAGAACCAGAATAGTTAAACAACAAAGGAAAAGTTTCTTTCCTAAACAAATGGAAATTTTTCTAAAGTATATGTTGAAGAGATGGCTGTGGCTGTCCACAGTATCAGGCAGAACAGAAGTAAACTGTACAAGAGGCATAAATTGTGTTTATCAGCAGTCACTCACCTGTAGTATTCAGCAGCAGTTTCAAATTCCCCCAGGAATATGTAGGCATTTCCAAGGTTGCTGTATGCTCTTCTTTCTGCTGATCGATCACCAAATTCTTTTGCAATTAGGAGACGCTTAAAAATGTGAAATAACTGCATCAGTTACTCCACTTCATACTTTGTAACATACATTTGCATGCAGAAATGCATGAAAAAATTGCATTCTTTAGGTCAACAATGCTTGATAAGAACAGCCAAACTTGAAGTTTGTGCCATTAAGATTTAAAACCCGCATTAAAAAGCTTGCAACAAGATCCAACACAACACATGTACTAAAGGTCAGGAGCAACCTGATATTCTGCTAGAACAGAATTAATTACTAGCACATTGTTGTACCTGTTCATGGGCTAAAACCGCACTCCTGAAGTTGCCCAGAAGATAGTGTGTGTTTCCCAGATTTCCAAAGGCACGTCCTTGTGCTGCTCTGTCACCCAGCTCTGTTACTATTGACAGGTTTTCCCTGTTTTGAGGAAGAGTGAGAAGGAGAATAGTGATTTTTAAAAGGTTTGGGTTTTTTCTCACAGTCATTTAAATAATAACTTTCAAAATTCGTATATAAAGGAAAAGGCACAGATATTGTACTTTGGCCTATTTTAATGGCTTTTAAATAACGATGAATCTGAGTAAGAAATACTTTCTGTGAGATACCGAACTCCACTGCATTCTTACTCAAGCCAGTGTGCTCCCCTCTAGTTACACACACAGGTATAACAAGGTCCTGTTGTCTCAGCCTGGTTTGAAGAGTTCTGCTGGTTCCTAACTAAGGGTTGTCAGGTACAGCACAAGTGAGGGCATGATAAGAACCAGTGACTGTCTTGTTGAACAGACCAAACTGACAGGTACTCAGTTCTGCAGAGAAGCATTCCATAGTTTAGCTCATGGCACTGCAGATCTCCCACATTCTAATGAACTACATGATCATATCCTCCCAGCCCCCAACACTTAAAGCTACTACTTACTCATAATACTTTGCAGCTTTCTGTAAAGCATTTTTCACATCATCTGGAAGTTCCCCTGGATCATGAGTCCCAGCATTAGCTACATTTTTCCCTTTAGAGTGATATACATTTCCCAGATTATACAGTGCTCTTGCTTCTCCAACCTGAACCAAAAGTAAAAGAAGGCATTAAAATTTCATGCTTCAAAGTCTTCTGTCACAACAACTATTTGTACAATCCACAGATGGGAAAAAGTTCCTTAACTACTTGTCAATACACACTCTGCCCATTCTGAACATGTTATCATCCACCCAGTCATAGCCCTCAATCAAATTGTTTTGCATACTACTTCTTTTTGAAGAGCAAGATACATTCTTGAGGTCAATTACCATTAAAAATTAAATTAAAAACAAACAAAACCACCACAAAATAGGGTAATATTTAACCTGGACCTAGAGTCTTCCAGGTACAAACAACTGCATTCCAACTAATAGATTCGTATTGCCTAGAAGAAATAATTGAATATTCACTATTTCCCTCTGAAAGGTGCACATTCCTTACCAGTACCACAGGGTTCAGGAATGTGTGTTAGCACTTTACATCGAGATTCCTGCCCAATTCTTACCTTATCATTAAGTTCTCTGGAAATATCCAGATGTCTCTGACAGCAAACGATAGCTTCTTCAAAATTCCCAAGTACCTTTAAGGTGTTGCCCAGGTTCCCACTAGCTTTAGCTTCTCCCAGTAGATCTCCAATTGTCCTAAAATTGCAGCAATTAAGTACCCAGAAAACAGTGTATAATTTAAATACATGTATGGTAGAGAATTACATGAATTTATGAAAGAGACCACAACCATGTAAATCTCTATGTGTTCAGTTCATTTTATATCTGAAATGCACTCAAACATTGTTCAGTCTGTGGTTGCAGACATCTCATTCTGTCAGTGCTGTTTGACCAACTGCTGGTATTCATGGTATTGATCATCTGCTTAACTTTGTTTCTTTAAATTCACATCTTTTAAGAAGACAATAGTGAAAATTCTTAAAGATTATTTAGAAAGACAGTCCCAGCATTAGAGTGGTTTAACTGTGTTTGTTTACTTGACCATCTCCTTTTAAGTAAAAGTCTCCTTTTACTTAACAAGACACAAGAAGAGATTTATGCCTAAAAAGTCTCAAAATAAATAAAATAATAAATAATAAATAAATATCAAAATAATTTGGATCTATACAAATCAGTAAAAGTCAGACACAAAAATAGCAAATGAAAGGGATAGGGTTTTAGATTTCATAGTATTACATTATGAGTTTTACACAGATAAATATTAAGGAGTTCTGTCTAGTAAACAAGAGAGCAGCTTAACAATATGGAGAACTAGAAACACTGAGTTTTAGAAAGACAAAAGAGTAAAGAAAGGGTGGATTTAAAGCAGCCATTTAATTATCCAGAAACCTGGTGAGGCCTCAGTCAGTTCTAGGATTATGGTGCTAGACCAAGTATTAGCTGCCAGGTTAGAGGGCACGCAAGTGACCTGCCAGGCTCCCCAGCCCTCTGCCACCACCACGTTCACTCATTAGCCAGGATTAATAGCAGGGTTTGGCAGGACAATGAACAGTCAGCTGCTCGTATCTCCCAGAATGGGATGGCATGAGAACAATTACCTTGCAAGAGTTAAATCGTGGTGATGGTATTCCAAGGCCTTTGCATATTCCTGCAGGTAGAAATAGGCATTGCCCAGCTGGCTGTAAATAGCACTCAGGGTTCGTAAATCTTCAGTTCCAACCTGGACAGCTGCTTCAAAGAAAGACACTCCAGCCCGGCAATCTCCTGCCTTGCACAGGCGCTCCCCTTCCAGAGCCAGCTCCAGGCAGGAAGCCTCCATCCTGCACCAGTGACAAAAAAGGCCAACAGTCACTCCACATGCCACACTCTGCCCAGCACCCGAGCTCTGAGCAGGGCATTATTTTACTCAGAGGGTCTGTGTTTAGGAGAGGGAATCAGTACCACACTACAACCGATCAGCTTTGCTTTAGAGTATTACAGAAACTAAGGCTGAAATGGAAATTACAACTTCAACGGTGAGGAGCAAAATAACATTTGAACAAACAGCTACAATTTCTTATTTTTTCAGTCTCAGAGAGGAAACCAAATACTGCTTTGTCCATAGACAGCACCCAAAGGGTTCAAAAACAGTTTTCACCATCTAGATAATTTCAGAAAAGTTAACTAGAAATCAAGCTATTACTGACAAATATTGATTCTGACAAATGGAAGCACTTCAGATTTTTAGGGTGATGCCACAGTAACCTGCAAAATGAGTCACAGGAAAAAAATTAAATTAGAATATTCTGTGTATCAAAGATTGATTAATTTTCCCGAAGTTGCTTCCTCTGTAATTCAATACTCCTTGGCACTTAATTTCTTATACTAATACTGCTATGAAAATTCTCAGTGTAAGAAAAAATATCTAGATTCAATTCAATTCACAGATTCAATTAATGACAAAATGTATGTCAATTCAAGTTACTTCACTGATACACCTTTATTCCAGAACCCACTGGAATATTTTTCGTCATTATGAACAAGTAATTTTACAATTATACAGGTACAACATATAGCAGTCATGAATGAATTTGTAGAATATTACATTTTGAACATGAACAAAGAAGCTGATAGAACACTACAGTGGCAAGAACCATTCACGTGCATTTTTGCCCCTGTGAGCTCAGGAATACAAAACATAACATTTCAGCAAGCGTTAACAATTTTATCCAAACGTTTCCTACTTTCTGGCTCTGAGGTGAGAGGGAGGCAGGGGAGAGGAAGATGAGAAAGACAACAGCTCCAGGTCTTGATCTTGAAGCAATATGGTTCTCCAGCTTTTTCAGGATACATGCATTTTAAAAAGCTTGCAAAAATGCCAGCATTTTAATTTTTAAAGATTTTTTTCAAAACGAAAACCCAGTAAGAGACATTCTGTAATTGTTGAAAAAGTATATGCTAATATTGCCAAAAAGTGGACAATCAAACGCTGGCTTTTGCAGAAGCTATTTTAGTGGAAACACCAGACCAAAACACCTGTTTTGACTTGACATAGTGATGAAGTTTTTAACATACCTGCAATACATTTCTTTATTTTCTGAACTAGAAAAAAACTGATTATACAAACTTCTTCTCAAATCTGAACAGGAATGAAATATTTTTGAAAGATCTAATGACTTCCAAAAGAGCTAAAAGAATTGAGATTACAAGTACAATAGAAATCACAAAATACCACCATACCTGCTGGTCTTCGACGCGCCACAACTTAAGCACAGCGAGATGACTGACATGTTTAACCTTTGCAACCAAAAACACTGTCTGTTTGGTAGCTGCTAAAGATGCTGACAGCAAAAGGTAACTCCAGCATGAAGTTCTTGCCAAGCCCAACTTCCTAGGTTGGATATCCATAACACATGCAGTATTTTTAGGTTTGGAAACTCTTCTCAGAGAAGTTAGAGCATTCTTATTAGCTACAACACACCACCTGGCTCTCATGACATTGTGCATGTGTGGAATGTAAGACAGAAAAAGGCAGAAATTATTAAGTACAGTTAAGTACAAGACAGAAATGATTACACCATCAGCAACTGAAGGTTTAAGACTTAAAACACTTCATTGGGTAATCTTAATCCTATCCAAAGAGGTTCTCTCCGGGCACCTCATGTTAACTGACACGTCCAATTAGAGTGACAGCTGGAAAATATGGTGCTTCTCAGTGCAGAGATTTGGACCATTACACAGCCACACTCTGGATTTTTAGCTTGAGTAGCTAAAAAGAGCAGAACTTTCAGCAAAATGTGTGTGTGACATAACAGTGAAAATGCTACACTGGACTCTGCTTCTGTAAGTGAATTGTTTCCATTAAAAAATTATTTTAAACTGTCATGCATCAGCCACATAATCAGTGAAGAAAAGGCAGTTAAAAATGTACAAGGGCAATTATGAGAGAGTGCTGCAGTATGGTAGCTCCCCTGATGAATGAGACTGCATTCATCTAATTTCACATTACACCAAAAAATGATAAATGCCAAGGCAGCATTACCATTTCATCAGGGAATCTGAAATACAATCATTTGACTTTGCAACCTTAGATTTAGTATAACTTATAAAAATGAAATTTGTGGGATCTTTCATACAGAATACAACTAAGAAGTAAATGGCTTATACTCAGACTGATGAAAATCACCTGTTATTACAGAGTGTTTAAATTCAACCAGAATTACAGGAAGTAAATGAAAATGGGAATTAATAATTGCTTGAGTAAAAAAAGAATGCAAAAATTACACAACTCTTGAGAGGTTGTGTTAACAGGTTGCTAGAATCTGTACAGCAAATTAAAGCTTTAATTCCATCTGGATCCATTCCTTCTGACCTACCATTTCAAAATCTAAGTAAGCTATACCAAAATAGAACAGAGAAAATTAAATATTTATTTCCACAGTTGCCTGCACTCAGTATTTTATTCAGGTTATATAAGAGCTATGAAATCACTCAGTTATTTTAAAAGTTTCTGAGGCTTTTCCATTGAGTACAAAAACTGGATTCAGAAGAGGTTTGGTTTTGATTTGTATTTGGTTTTTTCTCCCCTCTGCTACTTAAAGGACTCTTATGCAAATTAACAATTTTTTTTTTTTTGTTTTGGTGGGTTTTTTTAGGATTTATGAAGGTGTTCTCCACCTGCACTTTGGCAGACTAGACAGGGCCAGGTTATCAATGTTTTAGGAAGTCATTAAATAGTTACAAGGAGAATATGACATTACTTTCTCTGTTCCCTGGGCTGAACTGAATTATTTACTCAACACCCAGTGGCCAAACAAGAGCTACATTGAATCTGCAGAGAGGAGATGAGAACAAGCCCCATTCATCTGTGCACTTCTAAGTCAATTCTGTTCCTGCTGAACAGGATAACGTTCTCTCAGATATTACTTAAAAATGCTCACACAGGGCTTCATTTTGTTATGCTGTCTATAGCTGCCTGGCATCTCCTGAATAATTTCTCATTTGTAAAATTACCTCATCCTTATCTGGCCCTCGAAGCTCTTCCTCCTGTCTGGCTCCCCAGGTTTTTTTTCTTTTTTCTTCCCTCCCGCCTCTTCTTCTCTGACCTTTTTCATATTCTATTTTAAATCTTTATTATTTCTAGGAATATAAACCCTAAGCATACTACCTCCTTGTTTTTGTCTCCCTCCATTCAGCTGTTCTCATCTCACAATAAGGACAAGAAAAGTGGTAAGAATTAAGTCAGTGGAAGAAGGTAACACTCACTGATTCCTACAATCTCTAAACCCAATTTAGTTTTAACAGTTCCATTCCCATTAAGAGGGTTTTTTGCTTTTGAGGGGGAACACAGCTGTAATCAATCTGCCATAAAACATGTTGGTACAAATAACACACTGAGACAAAACAACCCCCGTGACAACTCCTTAGTTCAGATGCACAGCATCCCTAATGCCACAGCATCCTGTGATAAAGCTGACATACAATTCCTGACTCCTGCCCTTACTCTTGGCTTCTCCACATGAGCAGAAGCCTCCACAGCAACCACTGCCAACAGCTCCACCACAGCTCCACTGCGGCACTGCTTCCGTCAAACTACGCGTGATGGTGAGGTCAGAAACAAACAACTCACACACAAAGAAACCACACACCTGAATTCTGTCTTCTTTTGCTCCAGTCAAGATAAAAGCAGTTACAAGTTTTTGGTGTATGAATTTAGCAGGCCAAAAGAAGTAAGTTCTACAAATATTCACCCTACAGATCATTTATTCATACAAATCAAGTATCATTAGCATTTTATTTTCAGTCACTAAAAAAACCATAAAATCTCCTTACACCAGCATAAACATTTTTATACTGCCAAAGTGATACTAATGAACTACTGTGGGGAGAAAGAAACACTTGCACAGTCAGAAACACACCCATAGTAAAGCCTGTCCTTAGGAGTGGGCTCCAACTTCTTTAAAATCAGTTGTAATGGAAGGCCAGAAGGAAGGAAAGAGCAGTCACAGCCAAACAAGCCAGGGATAATACCTGCAAGTAAGTTTTTTAAAAAACTGATAACTCCCTCCCCAATAATTTGTGACTTTTTATTTCCTGCACTAAATTTTAAACTCCAACAAAATAAAATATTTTCAAATTATACCTATCAATATCATCATAAAATTCCAGGTCACTATACTGAATTAATCCTTAGTTTCTCAAAGTCTTAGGAAAGTTTAATATGTTTTTAAATTAAAAGTATTTTGCCATGTTTTTTAAATGTGAATCAGATTATAGTTCTTGCAGAAAAGTTTAAGGTCATGAATATTGTTACTGTTGATATTTTTAATTGGTCTTGTTCAAACCTGTACTGAAATACAGCATAAAGCAGTAAGACATTGTGCCCTGACTGTGCTTGCCAAATTTTTTAAAGTTTTTTTTATCTTGTCAGTTTAAACCAGTCAATTGGCCATGACACATTTTTCATCCATTTACTTCTATAACAGTACCCTGAACAGCTCCTGCCTTTATTAAAGAGTGAGCAGGGATGTTCTGCAATTGTCTGGGGAGGACTGAGAGCACCAGCACCAGTGTGGGGAAGCGTGGTAGAGGAATGCTGGGAAGTGGGTTCCTTCAGGGAACACTCAGCACAGAGTGATCATGCTTACACACTTAGGGGCAAAGCCACAGGATAACGATTTTAGCCAAATAAAGAGAGAAAACGGTAAATTACTGCTTATTTGCTAATTTTTCTCCTTACTGACCATGAAACAGCTTCTCCAGCTGGCTGCACTGCTAACCAGGACATTGGACTTGTATGAAATGAAATTAAGGACTTCTGTGAAATGGAAGAGAAGACCACTCCAACAGCAATCTAACATTGTCAGAAGGTTGAAGGGATTAATTTTAAGCCATAGCATGTGCTGTCTTACAGGTTAACAGCCTTGTTGCTGTTAGCTAGTGAGGAAAGGCCTCCAAAGGAAGGATGATCAGGGTGAGGTGGGGGGAGCACAAAAGAACCACATTTTTTATTTCTTTTTAAACAATCATTTCAGTCTTCCAGTGTCCCTTCCTACTGAATGAATGGCAAGATTTACCCTTCCAAACACCATGACTAAACAATGCTCCTGTATTCAGCTCCATTAGAGCGAGTCTGAAATGCTAACACATTGTCCCATGCCTGTAAAGGGGATTCAGAAGAAAAATGATAAAAGCTCTCAGAAGGGAAATCCCATATCCTCTTCACTTGCAAGAACAGTACTTCTGAGTGCAAGGCACCAAGGCAGTTTCCATCTACCAATCAAATCTCTTTATTTTAAGCAAGGAAAATACCTCATCGTTCACCAAAACAATAATGGGACAAGTACAGAGAACTTTAGCAGACAAAACTCAGCAATTTGCACAGGCAGCCCAACAGCTAAAAGAGGGAGCAGCTATTACCCTGCAGGCACCATACTTCATATCATTCCACCCCAAATACAAAAAATAGAGGCAATAATGTACTTTTCTGCTACTGTGCAAGTTCCAGTACTATACAATCACCTAATCATACTAATATAATCTGCTACAAAGCAAAAAGGAATTTTCATTGTTCAAAGATCAAGGAAAAAATGGGTTTAATTTAAATCCAATAACACTACTAGCAGATATAACAAGCTATTTGTTGCAACTTGTTTAGCTTTCTATTATTAGCAGCACTTATTCATTTACAGCAAAATTACCAGAGTCTTACCTGTATCGCACGTGAAAGGAACGATCTTCAGGCATGCTTATCAAGGCATTATTTTCCGCCATTGAGTTACATTATCAGTAGAGAAAGAAATACTGTTCTGTAGTAGGGTAAGTGCTTTGTTATGGGGAACTGTTGTCAGAGCACCATTCCAGTTAGTATATTAAGAAGCTGTAGTAAAGATATCCTAAACTCCTGTAGAAAAACTCTTCTTTATTACTGAGGTAAGGAGGTCACTGCCAGACACATCTCACACCTTCAGAAACGTTCGTGTTCTTTCTTTCATCTGTGGCCCTTTAAGCTCCATTCAGCCACGGTTCTGCAAAGGGAACACAAGATGCTTGGCTTGAAGTCTCATGGTTAATAACTCATCAGCATTTGCAGCTGATGTAAAAGCATAGCACTGCTCCTACGAAGCAGGAAACGTCATTCAAGAGCTTAAAAGGCAGAGCCAAAGCCTTCTACACAGACATGGCAATTCCTGTAGGCAAGTGAGAAAGCTAAAGAGTTTTAACAAAAACCAACACTCTCTTCTCTTGGAGACTTTGAAGAATTTACCCTTCTTAGTATTTTCTAGCCTCATGAGGTTCCAGGCAAAAACCTTAAAGGATGAAAACCACAGAATGAAAGGCATAATATAGAATAGACCACAAAGTGCTTAACATGTAAACACTGCCACTGAAACTCTGATCATCAGCTGAAGGCCCACAGCAGTCAGAACTGCTGGGCACAATCCCACCTGCAGATCATCCACTCTGGAGATTGTCCCACCTGGAATACTATAAGCACAGCAGCCAGCAAAGGTTTAAGCTCTATATTTGCTTTTCTTCTCTCTGCTCCCAAAAGAAAAGGGGGGAGTATGGGAGTTTGGAGGGCAAGTGATGTTAACACTGGCTTCCTATTCAAAAATTCTGCAGCACTGCTCCAAACTCTGCTTCAAAGGGATTGCAGAAGCCAGCATGTAAATATTGGACATGTTTGGGCTGGCTGGGGAAAATTAACAGAAAAGAAGCCCTGTAATCAAAAGTTTACCCACTTTTCAACATATTTTTAGTAGAGACAGTGACATATTTATGCCTCAGTACTAATATTACCTTCCTTTGCAAGTAAACATGGAGTTGTGTAATTCACAAATGCATATTTCATCAAGAGACTGCAGAGGTGTCAAAAAGACAGGAACAGAACTCAGACTCAAAGCTGTCATCAGAAGAATATGCAAACCTGTATATTTAATTGTCGATATAGCCCATGCCTTTTCCTCTCATTAGTTATATCAAGGCCCAGCTGTGAAGATTCATGCTTCCCATCCTACTCTACCTTGACAGCAGCCCTCAAACAGACTATCCACATTCGTCCAATTAAACAAGTATTTTGCCCTTCCATGCTCATCCCTAGAATTATTTGGCATCAACAAGAGGGTGTGGGTGTATTTTTGCAATTATGAAGCGTGACACCCACAGGTTACAATAGCTCTGCAGCCCACACACTGGGCAGGCTGTGTTCCAGGCATTCACTCTGCAGAAATCTGCCCAGCCTCAGCTCAGGTAACTCCCACAGGCAGATGGCCCTAAGCCACCCAGTCTACAGCAACCCTCCAGCACTCCTGCTGCTCAGCAATTCCAAGGGATTTGGAAGTTCTCTTCCACAGAGGAAAGTACCACAAAGTAAAAAGTGTGTACTCTGGTAACCTCCACAGATCACTAAACGATGACTGTGGTAATTTTTTCATATATTTGTACTGTAATGGTAATCAACTGAATAACCTTTAAAGCTTTTTTTTTTAAAAATAAAAAGCCAACTTTAATTTTTAAAAACAGTTACACTTAAAAATACATCAGAACATCTGTGTTTATTTAAATATCAGTTATTTTTAGCAGTAAATTTTACATCAGGTGTTTACAGCTTCACCATATTTGAGCTACACGTCTGAACTCATTGTCTGAATGATGCCACCAAGAGCTGGAACCACTACTCCTGTTTTTTCCCTCCTTACTGGCCATACAGCACATTCCTAGTCTTGGGAGGGTGATACAGACACACCCACATTGGCCAACACATCATCATCACAGAGCCAACCAAAATGACTGGGTCTGCTCTTCACAGCTGGCTTCCTCACGCGTAAGTCATTAGGATGTCAATTACACCTTCAGCCAGGCCAGCCTGTAATCAGCAACCAAACCTAAATCACATTAATTACAGTGGGGAATGCAAAGTGCAGCAGATGGAAGTCAAACACTGGAAGTTGTATACACAACTTAAATGCACAATTTTACTAAATACAGGAAGTCCTAAGGGTTTCTGTTATTTCGAAGTAGCAGCCAAAAGCCCACAGAGAAAAGGCTGTGTCTCCTGCAGAAGAGGAAAATTAAACTGGTGTGAGTGATTACACAGTTGTTTGATACTGAAACAGAAACAAACATCAGCCTCATCACCCCCAAATCAAATGAAGGAAGGCAGAGGTTGGGCAATCAAATGTAGCAGCCCTTCATAGCCCACAACAGACAAAATATGCACTGTATCAGTTCTTTATTAGAAGAAAATGGTGAGCCATAGTTAGGGATTACTCACCCTGGCTACAAACAGCTAAAGGATGTTCAATTAAACCATCAATAAAAAGGCCAATGTGCCTTAATTCAGTGCTCTAGCTAAAAAAAAAAGTGCTTATTGCACGCAAAAAGTAACTTTTTTTTTCTATTAAATCACAGATTTATATAGAAGCTTTATGAATATAGATGGTGTTTGCATGATGAAAGTACATCTCAAACTTCCATTAACATCCCTGCACTGAATCAGTGATATAAATGCTAAGACTGGAATAAGGCTCACTCTCTCTCAAGAAAAATTACAGAAGAAACCAAAGCCCCCCTATTTTTAATTCTAATCAGTATGTTTCAAGTTCCTGACAACGATAAAATAAAAGTTGCTATTTCTTTCCCCAAAGCCTGTATGCAAGCTAATAGTTCTAGTTATCACAGCTTCCAGACAGGTGTTTCACCTTTTAAGGCATTTTCCTTTCCATTTCAGCTATGATTTTATTACACACTGTAAATTTTATCTCAATGAGACAATGAGTTCAATCAGCTTGCAATTCTTAGTTACATGTCTACAATGTCTACAATAGATTTTTTCATTTCATTTTGACAGAAAACCGTATTTCTGCACAAGTGAAAATTCATCAGCAAGCAACAGAAAGTCAATGCTGTGATTTATTTGCAGTACACAGAACTAATAATCACAATACAGTTGGAGAAGATGGTTCTATTCTCCTTCATCACCTCAAAATGGTACATTTTAAGCAGCTTCATTTGCTCCTTTCCTCAACCCACACCTTCTCTTCTGGAGCTTGTCAGATGATCAGAAGATTGATTTGCTTTGCTGATGCAGGCACATGGCTGGACAGCTGACAGACCGGTCACTTGGGAGCTGCTGGAACACCAAACAGTTCCATTCCTTCTGCCTTTCCCTAAAGGAGATGATCAAGTTATGCCTTCTCTCCCCATCTGCTATTCCTCACAAATCTGTGGGAAAGGAGCATCTGCCAAATGAAGTCATCACCAACAGAGAGATTCAAAAGCTAATACAGGAAAGTACAGATAAAGGCAGATCTACTGCACAAATTGCATTTCCTGAGAAAAACTAGTGACAGAGACTTCTTGTTGCAAGATTAAGACAAATTTCCCAATGGTGAACTAAGTTTGAATTTCCTTTCAGAAAGATGCTACAGAATGGGTAAGAGAAAAAAAAAAAAAAAAAGGAAAAAAAAAAAAGAAAAGAAGCTTGAACTGGATCATCTAAAAACAAAACACAGCTTTGCATACCCTGTGAATGAAGAATCAGACTACACAACAATAAAAATATACCAACAGTCCAATTACTGAAATACAGAGATCAGCTTGGCTTCAGACCTTCACAATATAAAAGAGCATATAAATACAAATAGTACAAGGAACACTCACAAGTAAAGCATGCTCTATTTTATTCTTCAATGCTATTCAAGGATACTTAAAAAATTTACCTGAATTAATGGATAAGCCTATAATAAGCCACCAAAAAGCCTTAAAATTTCACACCAAGTGTAATATTGTATTTACTATTAACATAGTAAACAGCATCATCATTAGCATTTCTGCAGTAATATATACTCCCCTGTGAGTGAGCCTTTAAGTAAATGTGTGCCATGCTGGGGAAAAGTTAATTTTTCCAAATTTTGAGCACAGTACAAGTGACTAGTCATGAGAATGGATCCTGCAAATACCAGAAACAACCCTACTAAGACCACTGTGGTTATTCTTGGCAGCTTAATTTTAAACTCCTCTCTGCACCACTTTTTACAGCTGTTCAACAGCTGGTTAGCTGAGTGCACATAGAAACCACCTTCACTGATGAGGTGAATTTGAGGTTTTATTCAGGATCATGATGATGTGGAGCAACACCTGCTCTGAAATACTGCCTTTGTCTCCTGATGGATTTCTTGGCTGAGCAGAAAACCACAGAATAAACCACAGGGATTCTTTTATAGGACTGGCTTAGCAGCATGCAAGCCACTTTGCAGCTCACATCACACATTAGTGGACAGAAGAGAAAAGCTGAAGTTCATAAACAGCTCCTGAGCTGCTCCTCCCAGATGAGAGTGACAGAACTCGTGCTGCAGAGCCTGATCACTACAGAGCATGGCAAAGACCCCACCTAAACATCTTATACCATCAGGCTTATCAGTCAAGCTACAAATAAATTAAACCACTATCTCATGTTCTTGGTTCAGATGCTTCCTCCTCCACCCCACCTATATTTACCATGCTGACTTATAAATATGGGCCCACACAAATCTTAGACACATAGCTGAATATTGCAGAAGCCCTGAAATGGCTGGAAGGGGTGGGTATTGCACTGCCTTTGGCCCAGATGTGATGTTGACTTATAATCCTATCAACCCCACTGCTCCACAAGCCTAGAATTTCACTTATAACATTCCAATAGAAAATGGAATATGAGGGTTCCTCTCCTTTGCCCAAAAAACATGCACAGAGCTATCTTTTATATAGGAAACCATCATTTCCCTACTAGAAAGAGAATCACCAAATTGTAACTGAGAGCATAAGGCTAGACAGGCATTTTGTAACCAGAACAGATGCAGAGCTAACTGCCTTTTGTGAATCAAAAGAAAAGAATTACTAGAGTGAGGGAGGGAAACTTGACTCCATTATCTCTGAAATTATTCTATCTCTCTTTTTAGCCACTTAATGACCAAGACTTAATGACTTCAGTAAACAGCAGTCTTTCCAGATGGTCAACAGAAGCACAAAAAGTTATAAAAGACCAGAAAAATACCAATAATAGAAGTTCGGATACTCACGACAACTCTCCTCAAAAAATTAAAATAATTGCTAAATGAGTAGTTACACAAATACTATCATCTGTCACAAACTCCTGAGTAATCAGATTCTTTTCTTCATTCCTCTCCTTAATTTCTTTCTAGCACTGTACATAAACCCAAATCAAGAAAAGGGTTTCTGTCCAATTATTTTAATTTACTCATCAATCTACTCTAATTTAGTCCTAATTATGACTACAGGACAGTGACTATGTCACTGTTCCCCTAGTGACAAAGGAGAACAAGTATCCCCAGACCAGCCCCAAAGAGTCCCAAGTTGGTACACCAAAAAGTTTTATTGAAAATATTAATAAATGCATGAAACAAGGGAAGGAAAATATTGCATAAAACCCCAAAACTACTTTGCAGGATATAAATCACACTAGTTTATGGAGCTCTATTTGTATTTTTTTTAACCTTTAAAAACATCCAAGCAATGAGACACTCATCTCCATATTTAAAATTAATTTTAAAAGGACAAACCCCCACAACAATGACAGGCATCAAGAATTTCTGAGACAAATTTTGCTCACAATGAAGTGAGGCTCTCAACACATCCACCACTGGAAATGAAATCATGGATTTGGCAACTAGAGGAACACAGCTCCAGAGCAGAGTCCAACATCCATTACCTAATTGCTAGTATGGCCCTGCATAATGACAGACATGGTAACAGTAGAGATAGTTAATTTATCACTCTATTTATACAGATTTTTGTTTGGGGTTTTCTTCATTTCCCTGGTTGCCTAAACCAAGCAGACCCTGCTCGTGGTAGGTTCTAAACACAGAGTAAGAGTAGGGTCGCCTCCTTCATTTCACAGGTGAACTGCTCTTGGCTGCCCTGCACTCCCACCTCTGGCATAGCTGCAGGATGCCCTGGCTCACACAGCACTCTGTTAAGAGCAAACACAAGCCTTTAATGCGGGAGCATTTCCACCTGCCCTCTGGCATTTCCTGTATGTACTTTCCACCTATTCTGTAGATTAGGAGAAGGATTTTTCTTCTGTTTGTCGAGTACCTCGCTGAATGGAGTGTTTGGGGCTTTAAATAATGCTAAAGGTCTGCAACATGCCAAGCCTTTCAACCTCTGTGTATCCTGCTTATTCCTTTTTCCCTTCTTTTTCTAAGAGAAGCAGTATTTAACTGGCAAACAGCTTGCTATCGAATGTACATAATTACTGTCCAGTGTGCAGGTTAAAGAATCCAGTGCAGTTAACACAAGTAGCCACGAGTATTTTTATTATACAGACACTCCTGCAGATAGGTAATGTAAGCCATCTATTTAAATCCTGAATTAGGGGAATCCCACACTACAATAAAATAAGAAAGGAGAACATGAAGTGCCAGCAAGATATAACTAATATACCCATCATAAAACTAATCAGGCAATTGAAAACTAATTCTACATGCAGCAACATCAGGATTTCAGATACAAGAACAGCACAGAATATGATCACAGTCAAAACAGGTCAAACATTGTTTCTTCTCTTATTTTTTATGAGAACCAGATCCAAGTTTATTTACAAATTGTCATTCACAGACTAAAAACAAATATTGTGCTGCCTTCTTTCCAACATCTCCCACAACTGGGGATGAGATTTGCATTCAAGCACTTTAAGTGCACAAATGCCACAACAGACTGCACTGACAGTTCACAACAAAGCAGTATGTGATCCTTTTATTCACAGTGTAAGTTTAAATCATTCCCAATAAATCACCAACAGTTTTGTTGTCAAGTTCTGAAGGTAAATTTGGAGCCTGCTCCTTTGGGACAATCTCATCATGCAAATGAACGTATACGAGGCCTCTCCCAGGCAACCAGACACTCGGCTACCTTCAGTTTGGGAACTGGAGCATGTTATCGAGTGTGAAAGAACCACACATAGGAAGGGTTCAGCACAAAAGCCTGGCTATTTGCACTTAGGTTGATAGAGCAAGTTGATCGCAAATCTCTCCAACAAAATGTTCCACCGAACTTAGCTCCTTCTTAGCCTATGAAATCTCTTAAAAAGAGATCCTCGTATGTAAAAGAAAGAAGACAAACATTGTACAAGCATCTTACAAAGAAATGGAAGAAGTTACCTTATGATTCTACAAATTAAATTAAAAAAAAATAATAATCCTTAGACTCACTGGCAGTAAGACACAGTAGCAACTTCAGTGCAGCAATACAGCTGCTGTTTCAAAATTCCTAGTTGGCACTGTGGTGCTCATTGAGAGCCAAAGCAGACACCCAGCCTAACGAATCCTTACGGCTCCAGCAAGGTTTCACCTTGCAGCGAGCAGATGCAGCTCTCGTAGAACCTCTGTTACACCACTGCAATGATCTAAGACAGGTTAATGCCAGCAGCACTGCCTGGTGCATCTGCTGTGCCCCTCAGTTCCCCAGTACTAGCAGCAGCCATTAACATCCTCTCTGAGTCTACAGCTACAACCTGCAGAAGTTGGGCTGCAGGATGAACACTCACAACAGTGAGAAGACCGCGCGCTGGTTTTTCACACTGTTTGCTTCTTACAGACAGGTACAGTGTATTTATAGCACATCACCTATGGAGATTTAAGGAAAACAGTATTTGTTGAGGTGCCAAGCTGTAAATTGCATCCCATATTCATTCCAACACTTGGGATGCAGCTGCAAATCTATTCAGAATCTCCCCGCTGCAGTTTCTTCCATCAGTGTGATGACTACTGGACTGCAGCCCATTTTGCCCCCACTGCCATTTTATCCACTCTGTACAGGCATTATTACACTGATGGAATTGGTCACAGAAGCACATCCTGTTCCCCAACAAACCAACCAGATGAGGTCCAGGCTCCAAAGTGCTGCAGGCAAGGAACAAAACTCCTAAGAGTATACTAACATGGCAATGGGAGAAAAAATAGTGTAGCAAACAGAAATAACAAAGAAATAATAGATTTAGAGAGCCTTCTTTATAAATCACATGTGGTTTATATTCCCTGTAACCCAGCTGAATGAAAGATTTCCTTCCTATTAGTAAAAGGTTTACAACACAAAGAAGTTTTATTATATGAACAAGTAACCTATTCCTCAAACACTGCCAAATTTGAGTCCCAAGAGGCAACTTGACATTAATCATCTGTTCAACACTGTATGTGTTTCAGACCATCTCTTGCAAGTCCTTCCACTTCTGCTTTTCCTGTATTTTGCATTCCTAATATTGTGGTCTTCTACAAAATAATACCTTCTTTTCCTTTTTGGATATTATCACTTGTATAGCTGACTTGCTACTAAATGGCTAAAGAGAAGTTTAAGGTTTTTTCTGGTACCTGGTATCTCTCTCTGCTTTTATTTGCAGGAGCAGTGATAACAATAACAGGTTGATCCCTCAGAAAGTCTTAAGATGATCGCTCACTCCTCCAACAAAACCAATTTCACTAAGACATTAACCTTAAAAGCTACTGAAACCAGGACTAGAGTTACAGATCTGGGCTAAGCTGTGGAAAGTGAAACTGACCAAACAAAGGCTACAATAAACCCGAAGGACAACAAGTAGAAATATGTTGGCTATTAAATTTAAAAAGTGGAAGATGAGGAGAAACTAAAAAATTATAAACTCTAAAACAAATCCCCTTATGTTCAGTAGTTAAAACTATGGACAAAGAGCATTTATGTTTAGAAAAAAAGCTTTTCAAAACCTACTCTGACCTTCGAACCACCACTTTGTGAATTAATTCTGCAGCAAGAGTAGCAGCAATGTACAATCCTAAGTAGTTTTAAGATGCTTGAAAGAGTTACAAGAGCATTCAAACAACAGTACGTTAAATAAAGCAACTGAAAAGACTCACACTGGTTTCTTCTAGTCCAGCAAAGCTGCCTTAGGTTTCAGGTAAGTTTTGTCCCAGCTTTATAAGGAAATAACTGAAAGTACAAAGTCCTTCCTACTGAAGAGTGATGCACAGTCCAGAAGGCTCGCTAACCATTAATTAAACTAGTAAGAAAGAACACTTGGACAGGCCTACAAATTAGTTTAACACACTATAAATATATATCAGCAACGAATTTAGAAGGACTGTATTATGAGGAGGTCTTTTTGCTAGCATTTTCAGGTCTAATAGAACTATCACTTAAAAACGACGTATAAAGTTTCGAGACAAAATTTAAGCAGGGACTAGAATCTCTTAACTGATCTTGCTTTGAGATGCAAGACTCAGCACGTTCTTCCAAATTCTGAGATGGTTGCACAGCTCTCCATGGCAACCCAGGATACATGAGCCCTGCAGTCACTGGCAAGAATTTACCAGGAAAGCACATTAGGCTGAAAAAGCTTCCAAAGCAGAAGAAAGGCCACAGCTTCAGGGTGGGGTGAAATTTGTGTCTTGGCAATCAGCTCAATAAAAAGATAGAGAGCAATTTCTGATTTCCTATGCTCCTCCACTGAAAAAGCGAAAAAGCAATAGAAGGGCAGGAACTACACTAGCAAAACCTACAGTCTAGCAGATGAGACTAGGTTTGGGATAATCCGAGTTTAGATATGCCACAACACAATGCCTAACTCAAACTCTCGAACAAGAGTTTGGAGCTTGTTCCCTGTACACCTCACTCCTCGCGTTATGCTTGCAGATTCCCTGGTTCCGGTTCTATCACCAGCCTGTTTCACTCCCGCCCTTATGCTTTTATTTATCCATCTCGTTAGCACAACACAAGTGCCCAAAGCCGCCCGACGCACGGCCCTGCCGGTACCGGCTCCCCTCAGAGTCTCAGGGCGATCGTGGCACAAACCCACCCGCGCCGGGCAGGGGCAGCTCCTGCCTTTGTTCGCCAAGGGCGCCCGGCGGCTGCGGGCACACGGCACGGGGCTCGCACAGCGCTGCCGGAGCGGGCCGCGCCGCCGCTCCATTCGCCAACACACCGCCCGCTCGGAGCC